>SSNR01000030.1:791272-990055 GCA_006937965.1 Callopanchax toddi | reverse complement strand
CGCCCCCCCCCCCCCCACACACACACACACACACACACACAGAGAGAGAACAGGAACAAAAGAAAGAGGCAGGACAGGGAGAGCAGCTCGGCCTATCTCCAACAACACTCGCTCTGTTTCTCCATCACGCACAAACACACCACTCCTAACAAAACACTGAAGTGCACTATCTGTCACACAAGTGCTCATAGGCTCCCATAAACAGAAAGACAACAACAACAACAGGTCAATCCCTAACAATCACTTAGATATGGCTTTTCCCTGGTTGGAAAAAAAACGTGTTGAAAGGAGGCCAACAGGAAAACCTTCAGGGATCTGATGAACAGATGCATCAAAAATGACGCTGCACTAATTAAGTCACTGGAGAATTCAGGGAAATGGTTTAACTAAGGCTCGTGTTTTTCAGTGCAAAACAAAGAGACCATACGCTCGTCAACCAATTATGTGAATCCGTTTGAGTAATGATTATATTTGGTTTGACATTTACACAAATACCAAAAAGACTTCCAACAAGAGGGTGGATTTCTGCGATTTATGATTGTAAATTACAGTTACACTTTACTTTATGCGCTATAGGTATCATACGCCCGGCCGAGCTCGGCCTCTATTCGTGATGCCAACCTTTACGTGAGCGGACTCCCCAAAACCATGAGCCAGAAAGACATGGAGCAGCTGTTCTCCCAGTACGGCCGCATCATCACGTCCCGCATCCTTGTGGACCAAGTTACAGGTACAGCCTAACTTTGGGTCTTACTCCATCAGGGTACCTAAAATCTAGACAGCCGTGGTTACTGATGCCAAAGTCCTCACGTTACTCTGCCTTTTTATTTGGAGCAGGCATATCACGAGGAGTGGGCTTCATCCGGTTTGACAAGCGAAATGAAGCAGAGGAGGCCATCAAAGGACTGAACGGACAGAAGCCTTTGGGTGCTGCGGAGCCCATCACTGTCAAGTTTGCCAACAATCCCAGCCAGAAGACAGGCCAGGCCTTACTGACGCAGCTGTACCAAACTGCTGCCCGTCGCTACACGGGACCCCTGCACCACCAGACCCAACGTTTCAGGTACTGAACCTTGACCAGCCTCACCCCTCACCTGTTGATTGTTGAAAAAACAAATGTTTCAAGTAATCCATGTTTCTGAGCTCAATCAAAAATGTGATTTCTATTCTGTGCACAACTATGAGGTCTAAAATGTTTAGAAACAAGCCAAGCTTTAATGAAACCCATTCATACATAATTACAGTAAAGAAGAAATTGGCACTACTTTATTTTCCCTCCTTCTTTCTCTTTTTCTCTGACTTTCTTTTAAACTGCAGTGTGATCCCTTCACTTGGAAAGGGACCTGATCCAAATAACAACTCAAACACAATGTAAGACACTAGATTTTTCCAGGTTCAGAATGATATTAATGGCATTGTGGTTTGAGCACTACTTTCACTTTATAAGCTTTATAGACATTACACAGGTTGAAGCTACCGGATGTTAGTCATGTTTTAATGGGAATGAATGATATAAAGCTTTGAAAGTCAAAGTCTTTTAGTATTAATTCAGAGAATCTCACACAACCTGTAGGGTGGAATGCTCTCCTACTTTGTATGTATATTTTTATTTTAGTAGCTGTGTTTATTTGACCTTAAAGCTATTAAATGACAGTCTACATTGGAGCTTATTGTAACTCAGTGAACAATGAATATCAGCAGGACTATTTGACTCGGCGTAAGCTTGTGGCTGGATGGTTTGAAAGTGCGTTGAGGTGAAGGATGCCCTCTGGAGGCCAGCTGATGATGAAGCTACATATTAATCATGACAGCCCCCCACCCTTCCTGTAGATCCCATAACTAACCTCTGCATCCCCTTCACTCTCCCTCTTGCGTTGCAGACTCGACAATTTACTAAACGCCAGCTACGGAGTCAAGAGGTAAATGTCAAAGGTGTACTTTCCAAAGCATTCATGCCAAAAAAAATAAATTAAACCTCAAACAAAGCGCCCGGAATACCACATGCTGACTTCATCCCAAAAACGAGACCATCTCTATTAATACCCACAGCCCATTTACCCAGAAGCAACACAAATAAAATAGTGTCTGTAATTACAATAAGCACTGATGCAGCTTTCTAACAGCAGGGTATTCTGGCATGGCTTTGTTGAACTTTTTTTCGTTCTTTCGTTTTAATTATTACAAATAATTTCTATGTATTTATTTATGAACTAACATTGTTGGTTTCAGTTGCTTTAATGTTCCCTTTTTTTCACCAGCATGGACATACCAGATTCCGTTTGCGTCTCTTCTGTTTTGCTCCAGTTTTTTGTATGATTTGATTCCAGTTTGCTTTTCATCCCCTCTCTAGGTTTCTGTGTTTTGTTCAGAACCGTTGTTTCTGTTGGACATTGTGATTTCATGTGTTTGATTCTTCCAGAGGCTCTGGTCAGCAGATAAAATATGCGCATTGTGTGGGTGTCTTGTCTCAGGGGCACGCGGTGTCATTTTGTATGGAAGCAGGTAGTTTGGAGCCCCTGTGGTGCTCACACATTTGCATCTACTTATTGTACAGCACGGGGAATGGAGATGGGGTCCCAAAGACGCCACACCCAACTACAAAACTACCATTTCTCACAGATATCTAGTGATAAAATACAGTATAGAGCATTTAATGCTGTGTGGAACTTCAGAATGACACCCATGGTAGTTCTCCTGCTCTCTTCCCCAGATTCTCACCCATCACCATTGACAGCATGACCAGCCTGGCTGGGGTCAACCTCAGCGGTCCGACTGGAGCCGGCTGGTGCATCTTTGTCTACAACCTGTCACCCGAAGCAGACGAAAGCGTCCTGTGGCAGCTCTTCGGTCCTTTTGGCGCCGTCACCAATGTCAAAGTCATTCGTGACTTCACCACCAACAAATGTAAGGGCTTTGGCTTCGTCACGATGACCAACTACGACGAAGCCGCCATGGCTATCGCTAGCCTAAACGGCTACCGCTTGGGCGACCGCGTGCTGCAGGTTTCCTTCAAGACCAGCAAGCAGCACAAGGCCTGAAAGAGAGGCTGCTAGTACCAGCTCGTTCAACCTGCAGGGGGATGTACCCGAGCTCCCTGCCGTCACTCTACATGGGCCTGAACTGAGTCTCTCTCTGACATCCTCGCACACAGTTCACGAAAAAGAAACCGCAGACACACATAAACACGCACATGCATTACACAAAAAGCATAGATAAGTCAGAGTTTCAAACAAACACACTAGTGGAGTTTCTTTTTTCTCTTTACACAACATGCTAGTCCTTCCCTATATTTGCCTGGATTGAATTAGAAGTAGCTGGTTTTTGGGGGTTGGGGGCAAGAGCTATCTATTTAGAAGACAGTCTAACGAATGTGACAGAGAATGTGTACTGAGTGCTTTGATTGAATTCAGGCAAATAACTGATGAACAAAATGATAAAAAAAAAAGGAAATATGTGCAATTTACCCAAACTCTTTCCCCACCATCTCTCCCAATATCTTGCTGGAGGGGATGTAGTCACTTTTTTTACACTTGGGCATTTTGAATCAGTGATTTTTTTAGATCAAAGAAAAATAAACTAAAAAACAGTGTTCTCTTATATACGTCTATTAAAAATATTACTATATATTCAATATTTAAGGTGGTTATAATAGCCGAGTATGTAAGCATTTTCTAGAAACTTTGACTACTGTTTCCTGACCTGCATTAGGTGGTGCCTAGAGCAAAAGGCATCTACTCTTCTATATCGGAGCTTGTTAGCTCAGACCCAACATGTTTTAGCTCAATATTGGTCGAAGAAAAGCGTAGTTCGAAGGCCTTCAGAGTCCCTGTTATCCTCACAGTCCTCCATCACTATAGAAAAAATAACCACAGAAACACAGTTCAGTAATCACAAGACATATTTAGTCCTCTAAAAGCTGTATTTTTTCTCTATCTTATCCTCATGATGGATTTAATAACGGGCAGACTGTCTGTGAACTTAGAGCAGAGCTGCAGCGCTCCCATGGTGACGATGTTCATTAGTAATTCTCTGCTGGGCAAGAGAGCGAAGCGCGTGAGGGGAAACTATTTCATCACCACAACAAAGGAAAATATCTCTGTTTTTATGTATTTTTCATGCTTTACAAAGCATTTTATCCTGCACGGCTTCAAGATCCTTCTAGCCGACGGGTCGTTTGGCGACTAAAGGTGGAGAAAATGCAACACGATGTCAGTGCCTGGCAGGTTACGGTGTTCACGATCACATGGTTTGAATGTTACTTTCTAGCTGCAAAAGCTTTAGTGTGAAAATGATCTAGATAGGAGAGCATTAAAGCACCATTATTATTCTTTAGTGCACAGAGAGAGGCTCCATGAATAACCAGGTCATGACACCTACGGTACAGACAACAGTTCCCGATGACCAGGAGTCACGTCTGTAAGAGATTACATCGATCCATGTAAAAACGATCCACTGAGCAGAAAGATAACCCGCTCCTTCCACTTTGCAAAAAAAAAAAAATCACTTTAAAACCCTTCTATTATCTTAAAAGCTTCCTGGTATCTTTGAACTCCTTCCCTCTCAAACACGACATCAAAAACAAGTGTCATAGCTCTACTTCTGCTCACAACAGAAAAAGTATTTATTAATTTGCATCAGATCTGTTCGGCGCAGCCACAAAAATAGCCGCTTTTAAAATATCCCCAACCCAGGAGCATGAGGATTATTTATGGCATCCTTGATGGAACATTAAAGGCCAACCTGTCTAGTTGAAGTGTCTGCTACAGCTCAGACTCTTAGATTCACCACGTGGAGAGCTTTTGTCTTTTAACATCAAGACATCGACACTTGGAAATAGAATAAATAAGGTCAACTGTATTCAAGTCATTTTATGCCTTTGCTTTTCTAAATGACGCTGTATTAGCCAAAGAGGACGATCTCTTTGAAAGGATTACATTAGAGATAATCTATTTTTATACATACAAAGGAACAAGACCTTGTGCTGAATTTTTACAGATTCTTAAGCGTGGAAAAATTGGGACATCGCATGGCTTTATTTGACACCCTCTGATCTTTGCAGAGAAAGGGGAAGATAAAAAAAAGTCTATGGTGTTTGGGCGGGGATTTAAGGAGGCAGCGATGGAATCTCACAAGAACAGTGGAAGGAAATGAAACAAATCTATGAAATCTGACAGAAAAATGAACTAAAAGCATACACATGAGCGCTCTCAGACGCACTTCCATTTCTTGTCTTAAAGTTGTGTACAGTGTCGCTCCAGCGACGGCGCAGCAAAGTGAAGTTCTTTGACTTGAGAATCCCAGACACAGCTGCAGTGAGACTGGCTCACTGCCCAGCTCAAAAACTGAATAGCTGCTTGCAATTAAAGAGAAGCAAAACCCCCACAGGGCTCAAAGCAGAGTCAAAAAACATTGAGAATTCATTTTTATGATTAGATAGATTTGATTTTTGCCAAAGAATTGCTTTGCAAGTCAGTACCATGAAGGTTGAACTAACTATATTAATCTCGGAGTAGTTGCTGTACAAATCGATGTTATTTATTGAGCGAGGACCCTCTGCGATTTGAGTTTTCATTACTTTTGAACATATGAGTTGCGCATATCAGTTTTCATTAAATCTAAAAGAAAAACACTATACCAAATGCTAAAATCTAATAAATGCAAGCAATCCCATTTGCACACTTCTCATGCAGTATGGATTTAAAAAAAGCATATCAAAAAATATCAATTCACCTCTTGACCAAGGAAAAAACAGCATCCCCCTGACATTTAACTCATCTGCTTTGTCCTTATCTTTTAAAACATTGCAAATATGTTCACTGACATTTTTTGATCTGACTCATTCTCCCCCGCAAACACCGACCGCATAAAGGTCTAATCTGTAATTTGGTTCATGCAATTTGCAAGAGATAGCACAGTAAAGACTGAGCACTTAGTGAGGCCAGATAGACATTAGTAACCACCGAGATAACAGGCCGCGTTGAACTGCAGCTGGAGTTGTTTACCCAGCCAGGTCCAGTGTGAATCAGTCACCCCACAAACCCACAGTCTGAAATAAACCTCTCATCTATACAAAGACCCACACCTGATGTACGACAGAGAGCCACGGACTATGGCAGGAAACAGTGCTACACTGCTTGAGCAACAACATTCATTTAAAAAGAAAAAGACAAAAAAACTTTCCTATGGAACAGTAAGTGCAATGTGCTTTGTTTTTATATTGACTGAGAACAAATGATATATATTTTTAAAAAATGAAAAGAAGTGTCACTGAAAAGGTTTGCGGAATAGTGAAAGGAGCAACTGTTCAGGCAAAAGCATCCAAATGAACAGACTCATTGATAAATCGAACAAAGTGAGAGCTCTGATCTTTAAATTTCCATGATCACTTCCTCAGTCCCCTAATTTGTGCTCTGACCATGCAAGCTCAAAATGCACATTCGGCTGACTTAATAGAGCTATCAACGACTTTGAAAGGAATCCTGTCCAACACATCAGTTTTTTAGCCCATGTCAGTTTCAAATATCATTTTTCCTGTAATTTATTGATTTCATTTTACATATCAAGACTCACTTGTTAAATTAGTGTATTTGTGTTGTTGACGTTGCCATAGAGAACACACATGGGTCAAAGGTTATGTTTGGTTGCATCGATTGGGTAACGAGTTTATTTTTTCTTCCATTTTATTAGTTGCAGTTTTTACAGTGTATGCAGATTTTAGACTTAGTTAGATTTTTTTCGTTTCAATCAAACTGTGTTCGATTGTGTTTGTAAAAGTCTGTGGTAGCTTTTGTTGCAACATAAAATAATTTAAACTGAAAAAATTCAAAATAGCGCCAACAAACTTGTATTATTTGGGCGACTTTAAGCTTGTAGTTTTAACTTATTGTTAACTTAAAAACTATTTATTATTATTATTATTATTATTGCCTCGTATAAAGTATGTTTTGTGTATATTTATGGTTTATTTCCTTATATTTGCAAGTTTAAAAGACTTTAAGTTTGCCAAAATTGTGGTTACACCATTTTGTTTCTTAAAAAGGGGGACAAATAGTAAAACAGCTTTAGAAGTACGATTTGGAAACGTTCTCCATAGTCAAAGAATGCACTGCTATATTTAACTAATTGAAGTGTATAAACATACATGCTGTGTGCTAGATGTTATGCCTTTACTGCCTGTGTTCTGTTTGTCTTGTTAAATGAAAAATTTTTTAATTATTTAATCTAATCACAGTCTTGTTTTTCAACCACTCGGCGGACCCCTGAGACATGGAGCGGCCCCTGCAGCGAGGCCCCGGCCTTGTTGAGGGGCCGGCAACTGTCAAGGAAAAAGAGGGGTGGTGATGTGTTTGATACGCTCACAAGATGCTTTCCTGTTTGCTGATGGGTTCAAGTTACATATTAATGCATCAAATTCTGCAAAAGAACTGCATTAGTGACATCAATTTGTGCTACTAATTCAAAGTTGTTCCAGTGCGCCCATAAAGAGCTCAGAAAAATGAGCTCCTGCAACAGCTGCAGGAAGGTTTTCTTGTGAGTCTCTAGAGTAGTAAACGGGGTGAGTGGTCCTTCTGTTTCTCAACTGTATTTTGTGTCTTATTTATTTAGAAGAGGGGACGCAGTAATTTAGTGATGTTTTTCTTACATTTTCCTGGAATGGTAGAACAAATCAAAAGGTGAAAATGATCAAACAGTTCAAACAGAAAAAAAAAGAAAGAAAAAAAATGACGACAAAATCTCATACTTCCAAAACACGACCAAAATGAACAAAGTCAAATTTAACAAGAACAAAAAAGAAGTAAAAACCTTTCAGTTTAGACTAGGATATTTATTACTGGGATTTCAGCTGAAGACGCTTGAAGACTTTTTCATGGAATTGTTTAATTATTTGTACTTTACATGCCAGAAAAAAATAAAATGAAAGTTACAAATATGAGTGCCCTACTTTTTTGTTGTTGTGTGAATACGAGTTGAACATACAGAATTGGAAAAAGGTTGATTTTCCATTTGTTTTAACAACACAAAGTAAAATACAGGTCCTTCTCAAAAAATTAGCATATTGTGAAAAAAGTTCATTATTTTCTGTAATGCACTGATAAACATTAGACTTTCATATATTTTAGATTCATTACACACAACTGAAGTAGTTCAAGCCCTTTTATTGTTTTAATATTGATGATTTTGGCATACAGCTCATGAAAACCCAAAATTCCGATCTCAAAAAATTAGCATATTTCATCCGACCAATAAAAGAAATGTGTTTTTCATACAAAAAAAAGTCAACCTTCAAATAATTATGTTCAGTTATGCACTCAATACTTGGTGGGGAATCCTTTTGCAGAAATGACTGCTTCAATGCGGCGTGGCATGGAGGCGATCAGCCTGTGGCACTGCTGAGGTGTTCTGGAGGCCCAGGATGCTTTGATAGCGGCCTTAAGCTCATCCAGAGCGTTGGGTCTGGCGTCTCTCAACTTTCTCTTCACAATATCCCACAGATTCTCTCTGGGGTTCAGGTCAGGAGAGTACCACAGTAATACCATGGTCAGTAAACCATTTACCAGTGGTTTTGACACTGTGGGCAGGTGCCAGGTCGTGCTGAAAAATGAAATCTTCATCTCCATAAAGCTTTTCAGCAGATGGAAGCATGAGTGCTCCAAAATCTCCTGATAGCTAGCTGCATTGACCCTGCCCTTGATAAAACACAGTGGACCAACACCAGCAGCTGACATGGCGCCCAGACCATCACTGACTGTGGGGACTTGACACTGGACTTCAGGCAGTTTGGCATTTCCCTTTCCCCAGTCTTCCTCCAAACTCTGGCACCTTGATTTCCGAATGACATGCAAAATGTGCTTTTATCCGAAAAAAGTACTTTGGATCACTGAGCAACAGTCCAGTGCTGCTTCTCTGTAGCCCAGGTCCGCCGCTTCTGCTGCTGTGTCTGGTTCAAAAGTGACTTGACCTGGGGAATGCGGCACCTGTAGCCCATTTCCTGCACACGCCTGTGCACGGTGGCTCTGGATGTTTCTACTCCAGACTCAGTCCACTGCTTCTGCAGGTCCCCCAAGGTCTGGAATCGGTCCTTCTCCACAATCTTCCTCAGGGTCCGGTCACCTCTTCTCGTTGTGCGGCGTTTTCTGCCACACTTTTTCCTTCTCACAGACTTCCCACTAAGGTGCCTTGATACAGCACTCTGGGAACAGCCTATTCCTTCAGACATTTCTTTCTGTGTCTTACCCTCTTGCTTGAGGGTGTCAATGATGGCCTTCTGGACAGCAGTCAGGTCGGCAGTCTTACCCATGATTGTGGTTTTGAGTAATGAACCTGGCTGGGAGTTTTTAAAAGCCTCAGGAATCTTTTGCAGGTGTTTTGAGTTCATTAGTTGATTCAGATGATTAGGTTCATAGAGGACCTTTTCATGATATGCTAATTTTTTTAGATAGGAATTTTGGGTTTTCATGAGCTGTATGCCAAAATCATCAATATTAAAACAATAAAAGGGCTTGAACTACTTCAGTTGTGTGTAATGAATCTAAAATATATGAAAGTCTAATGTTTATCAGTGCATTACAGAAAATAATGAACTTTATCACAATATGCTAATTTTTTTAGAAGGACCTGTACATCAATGCATCATCTCCACTTGTTTTAATAAACCTCCCTGATTTCAGATCAATATGGTGATTTGTCCTTTAGAAGCAGGTATACATGAAAAACATTACAGATTCACTGGGTTCAAAAGTGCTTTATTAAGAGTCTACATGAATGAAAATGGACACGGAAATTTAGATGAGAAATTTATTGGAAAACAATGGAATGACTACATTTATAAAACACTAGAGTCAACACATCAGGAGGGAGTGGAAGATGGAAGTGTTGATCACCAGGAATAACTACTCATTGGAATTTCCATCAAATTTACACAAAAATGCAAATAAAGTTGGTGCAGCTCGATCAGCGGAAACTTTGTTTTGCTGCAAAGTCTGGTCCCTAAAGAGCAACCTGCAAAACAAAACACACACATGTTCATTCCAACAGCTTGTTTACTCAAGTCTTTCATGCTAACAAAGGGCTGATTAGTTCTGGTGAATTTAACACTAGATTATTTTCAAGCACTAATTTTGCATCTTATGTTTGATGCTGTGTTCATTTGGGATTGTGGCACAATTAGTCTCACCCGTATTATAAAACACCCACGAATCAGACAATCTAAAAGCTTAAAACATTTAGTCTTCCATTTTTATACATTTTAATTCAATCATATCTAGTCAATGGGCTAAGATTAGTGCCGAAAGGATCAACCAAAACATACAGCCACACACAAAATGTACCCAAATAAAGCAACCAAAAAGTAAATGTATTTATAAACAAACAAATGCCTTTTTTTTACTTCAACAATTCATATTTCAGTCCTTTGACACACCTTTTTGGTTCTCGCCTAATTTTGTGTTACTCAGACCATTTAGGCTTTTATTTTGAAGGGGTATGTTTTGGTTCTGCTCCCAAGTTTTTGCTTTTGAGAGAAAGACTCAGTGGGAGGGGCTTTTCAGTGCTTCGACCTCATTGGTTATGAGGATTTGGAGCAGGTGGCTCCTTATCTATGGCAAAGGCGCCTTCTCCGAGCCCTAATAACCAATGAGATGGAACACTGAAAGCCCCTCCCACTGACTCTCTTTCAAAAGCAACAAAAAGGTGTGTCAAAGAAAAATATTTTTTCAAAAAATAAAAGTATTTAGTCTAGAAATATAAATGTTCTTTTTGGTTGCTTTACTTGGGTATATTTTGTGTGAGACTATTTTTTTGGTTGATCCTTTTGGCACAAATCTTATACAATGCTTAACTAAAATAAATCCACCCTTATAGGTTAAACACTACTGAAATAAAGCTGCTGTGATGTAATCCTTTCCTCATTTATGAAAAGCTATACTGGATACCTTTCTGTTTTTGTAGCAACAAGCTTAAAAATGATGAAACTTTATTTTAACCAAGGTAAACATGCATATATTTTTGCACAAATAACACTGCGATATTGATGATTAACTATGAATAAATTCCCCCTCATCTGTTTTACACCTATGGCATAATTTGCAGTCACAGTCACTTAAAACACGACTCATTTAAGCATCTCCGACTGGATTCATTAAATGATTCTTAAGGAAGAGTAGAGTACATTTAAAAGCTTTTTATTACTCACAAATCATGAGGGATCTACAGTTCTTCGTGTACATTATCTGGTTCCAGACTTGGAGGCTCCTGGCAGACAGCAGGGCTGGTGAACTCCATGAGGTACTCACAGCGACTGGGCTCTGATGTAGACGTAACAACCGTTTCCTTTCCACAGGTCAACTTAACCTGAGATATCACACACGGATATACCAGGTATTAATGGAGCCTTGTCTAAAAATATGAAATGTTGGCTGAATGAATGAGACTCACAGTGGTGGATCTGTTGGGGCCTTGCCAACACCCTGTCCCGTGTTCATACTTCATCATAGAATGGACGTTATCTTCAGGACCTGCCCATTTCCCCCATGTTCTAGTGAAGTAAATAAGAAATAAATAATGTAGTCTAAATAAAAACAACCCAGAAAACAGACACCAATCCTTACCCTAAATTAGTTTCTGATCCACCATACTTGGGTTTCTGGGATACCCTGTTGAATGGACACAGTCTATAGATGTACCTGTGAGAAAACGACTTCATCAGTTGCAAGAACTTCTAATAAATACAAACAAGACATTTTCCTAATTAAAATATGTACATACTCAGCAGTAGTCAGCTCATAGCACTGGCTATATAGATAGGCAAACTCAGCACTGGGTCCAAAGTCAAAAGAGATTTCCTTCTCGAGGTTCCTAAAAACAAAAAGTTGAAGGTTAATTTTTATTTTATTTATTACAATAACCAGATGACTGAGCCCCAAAATCATCTAGAGTTGAAAATGAACAAATCTTAATTCATAAATAGTCTGACCTGATCTGATCATCCACCTCTCGTAGAGCTTTCTCAGCCTCGTCAAAATCATTCCTGGATTTCTGAGCAGCTGAGAATCACAAAGTAAAACAGACTTTAAGCAAATTCTGTCTCGCACACAATCACATCAAAACTAGTCAACAGAAGTGTTTTTAACCCCCATTTGTGCCATATGAACTCAGTACACTCGCTAGATAAATAAGTAATCATTACAATAAAAATTTATTAACGGAAATTAGTATTTTAAATGTGTATGTTAAAAAAACTACAAATGCTGTGGGAATTATGTCATTCTTCAAAGTGACCTAGTTGTTTAGGTCTGGCTGTAAAAACACACCATCAATGAGGTTCTGTGTTTCTTGGTCATAAGGTGGCATCGCCCCGTCTTCATCCTCCTCCTTCTTTTCAGGAGTCCGTGTTACAGGAGGAGGCTGAAAACAAAAAACTAATCAGATGATTCTCAGAAAAAAAACATGGTCAATCATACAAACATTTAATGAAAAACAGAAACCTTACTTTATAATCTCCATCATCCATGTCTTCATCTTCATCCTCATCCTCGTCCTCATCTTCTTCTTCTGGGATTTCATCATCAGGGTACTGCTCAGAGTCGTTGTCAGAGCTTGGTTCTTTTATTTCCTCCTGTGGAGTTTCCACTGGTGCATCTGTGTTTGACTGACGCAAACCATCACAGCACTTAGAAAAACTCTTTGATAAACGGAACAAAAACAACTTCAGGTTCTCACCTCAGACACATATTTTTCTTTGACGTTATTCCAAACGGTCTCAAATGCTGCCATGTCCACTTTGTCTAGTCCTCCCAACAGTTCCTAAGGAAATAAAAGACAATATTTTCAGCTCCTGCTATAGCTGTTGAAATTATTTCAGTTAATATTGGCAGTTTTTAACAAACAAATATATACCTGAGCCTCTGCTTCTGTGAATGAACCATCAGAATCTCGGTCAAGCTCAGAATGAGACAGAAGCTCAGCCACTGAGACGCTATAACGTACAAAAACAACATTTTTAAATGAGCCAGAAAAGGACAGCTGCACAAAAATTGAGTTAAAGTAACACAGCTGACACAAAAAATACTTAAATCACTTAACCACCAATAAATTCTTAAGTGAAATTGGGCGATTCTAAAAGTCTGATAAATAAAATAGGTAACCTTGATGTTTTGTTTTATAGCAGAACTAGTGGGTTCCAATCAGTACATTTAAGAGCATCCACAAGACCACTTAAATGAAAACTAATATATTAAAATCTTGCATTTTGTTTTTGTTTAAGGTTATAAAACAATGGTTACTGTTAAGCCTAACAAATTGTAAATTTCCCCATGCTGAAGGTTTTTATTCATGTGAAATAACTACTCACAAGCCATCACCATCAGCATCCAGTTCAAGAAACACTTCAGCCATTCTAGCCTTATCCTTCTCCAAGCGAATAGCAGCTTTTTGTTCTGAAACGACAATATATTACACATCTTTATATAATTTAAAGTTAAATTTTAATTGGAGTAATTTTGACAAATAGTGCTAAAAAATATAGTGTTTAGTATTTATGGGAAATCATCTTTCAAAGGAGAAAAATATAACAAAAATTCTAAGCAGGAGTAATGTTCTTTATATACAGTAGGTGGCGTTATACTTTTTAAAATCATATCTCACCTTCCCAGGCCTTCAGATGGCGATCTTTAGCTTCTTTCTCTGGCTGCTCTGCTGTCTCTTTAATTGTCCTCAGAGCCTCCACCTTTGTTTCCAGATCTTTCTTACCATTCTGGACTTCTCCAAGTTTGGCCTGTGGAACCAAAGTCAAATAACAGTTTAACCAGAATTTACTAGTTCAACTATACAAATAAACTCCATTTTGGGTATTTTATTTGTTACGTCTCAATAAAAAAGGAAAAAAATTGGTGAATTTACTGCAACTTACAAAAGGTACGCTAAGTCATACTTTGAAACTCTAAAGTCAGTATTTATGCATTTACAAGCATGCTAATGTCAAAAGCGGCCAACATTTTAAACAAATCCCAGAAAAATTATGTCTGTTTTGGATCTCAGTGTCTTTTAGTTTGTATGCATTAAAACCAAATGCTTTAACATTCACACCTGTTTATCCTCTAGACCTCTTTTGGCTTCCTGGATAAGTTGCTGTTTGAGCAAAAAGCCCTCCTTCGCAATTTCAGCCATTTTCTGCATGCTCTCCCTCTCTTTACGCCACAATTCCCTGGAAAACACAAATACAATAAACAAAACATTTAACTTTATTCATTCAAAGGTATGTAATTATGTATCTCTAAAAATGCCCACCTGCAGGTGTTCTGACACTCAGCACCACTGTTGTATTCATCTGTAGCATCACAGCAATCTAAAGAAATACGGATGTTAAACAAAATACAAGCTAGAAAACACCCCTAATGCTAAATACAGTAAAATTCATACCGCAAATTCCATCATTGACGCGAGAGGATGGGATGAATGTCGGTCTGAAACCGGCATTGGTGCAGTGGAAGCTGCCATTGGGACAAGCAGCAGTACCTAAAAAACAGGGTAAATAAAAAGAGAGGAAATGCTGCTGTCAAACCATGAGAAATTAAAACTGTTATATGCATCAGGGTTTTCTTTAAAATATAGTTTTCACTGGAATCTCCAGCATGTACAGACCTGGTTCATCAGACCCATCCTGGCAGTCGCAGTAATCATCATTTATTCTGTCAAAGGGAATGGTCCGGGATCCATCCAGACAAGTAAAAGGTTTGTTCTCTTCATAAAACGGCCGTTCTGTTTTTACACAAGTACCGTGTCATCAGCAGATAATCCACGTTATCAATTCATGAAACACCGTAAATCAGCGTAAAGTAGAAATATCCGCTTGTGGACTTGATTTACTTTGATAATGGCTGCTTGCTTACTTACTCGATAAGGGGACACCGCGAGGACGCTGAACCTCCACGGCTGAGATTCCTCCACAAAGCAGCAGCAGGTACCAGAACATGGTCTACACTTTGTACTCACACAATGCTACAGCACCGAAATTACCTGCCAACATATAAAAGTTGTACGGTTAGCTATAAACAACAGACATAGCACAAGAAGGATTGGTGACTTCCTAAAACACTGCTAGCATTACGGCTAGCTAGTGAGCTAACGCTTTGACCAAACAATTACCAGCCACAAACACAAACTGTGAATTTATTTTTATGATAAGTACACATTACATCGAAAATGTAATAAAACTTGATAGAAAGTAATGTAAATCTTTTTATTTTTGAATGAGCTAAGAGCTAATCATTACCGAAGAAGCCTTACCTACTTCCGTGTTGCTTGAGGCGCATGCGCATTACTGTTTATCGCTCTGATTTGGCAACACATTTTTCTGCTTCTTGTGATTGGTGGAGAGCAGGAAGTTGTTACACGTCTGTACAGGAGACTGCAGCCATCTCATGCCAGTAAGCAGCAGAGAAAAGGTACCCAACTCTATTTACCCTGTAGATAAATATTATTTATCAAATTAATATACCACATAGGCAATTATAACTCATATGCTGTCATAATTTCATCTATAAATGAGTTGATATTCTGGATTTGGACATACCACTAAAACAAGGTGCTGGAAAATCTTGACAATCACCTTGAAAAGTGACTATAAATGTTTTGCCAAATTTTAAGAAAGGTGCAGCAAACAGTGTCTGTTTTAGTATAAAAATCTTGCTTTATTTGTATTTTAACACACTTTACAGTACTGAACAGTGAAATAAAAGAAAATATACTGATATACTATAGGATTGTTTTATATATAGACTTTGCTTATTAAATGCATTTATTCACAAAATGACACCTCAGCTCTGTCGAGAAGAAAAACTTTCATAAAAATAATATAATAAAAAATAACTCGGACACATTTTACACATTACAGCAAGTTCATTTACAAATATTACAATCATTTCATGTATTTTTCCCCCTTTGAATGATCTTTCTTACTGATGAACAAACACATGGTTTAAAGCCCAGATATTTATATTTATTATTTTTTTTAAATAAAGTCAGTTTGCAATAACATTACCTGACAGAAACACCAATGGGAACCAGCTAAGTAGGCCACCTTGGGACAGACATATAGGCTATCAGGCTAGATAGTGCTTAAAGTTACTAAGAAATGGAGGAGGTGCTGGAAATGGCCATGTTATAAGGACACATATTTTTTTGAATCTATAACAGGCTTGATTTGACTTTATTGGTCAAATAAATCTAATCAAAGTATAAAAAATATTCCTAAACAACCTTAACAGTTGCACAAAAGGGGGTTGTGATTTTGTGGAATATAATTAATGATTGCCTATGACCAAACCAGCACAGACTGAACACTACCTGAAACACACTGTCCGCCTTGAAACCTGATGAAATAAAGTGCTGGTACAAATTTATTTGACTTCAACAACAAGTGTGCACAATTAAAAGTCATGACTCGCACGAGTAATCGAAGAATGGATAAAGGTGACGATGTGGCTCGCTGTGCCTCATTTTTAACTGGCTATTTGTCAACCTTTATGACTCGGATAAAGTTTTCATTTACAATGCATTATTACATTATATACAAAAAGTGATCATGATTTTATAGCTGTATCATCAATTCATTTTCCCAACCATCCACCAGAATGATATAAAAATAAACTGTACACAAAGTGGTCAAAGAAAACACTTTCAGTTGTTTTCTTCTCATTATTTAAAAAGAATGGCAGCAATCACTTAATTGAATAATTTCGTTATTAAGAAACAATTGCTACAGTATCGTGTTTGTATGGCAATTAAATATGAATGTTTTTATAGCTTATAACAGAACAAGAAGCCACAAAAACAAAACGTTTAAAGTAAAAGGCCAGTGCATATGGGAATCTTTTTATTTACTGCAATAGAAATCCTTGATTCCCATTTCCCCCGGATGGAAAGCCAGTGGCGGCTTCACGGCTCGCATACAGGCTGTGGCGTCTTCAGATAAACTCAGTTACTGACCTGCAGGAACTTATCTTTTAAAAACAACCACACTTGTATTCTTTTTTTTCTTTTTTTTTTTACCCTGTGGAAAACAAACACCCAGAGCCATTTAAGCTGTGCTGATCAAATCCTGGACACCGCTCAACACGATGTGATGCCGATGAGTGACCAATAACACGAAATGACAACATCCTCAACACCCTGCTGTCTCTGTTACTCACTTATTCATGATCAGTTCCTGCATAATCTTATCGCAGGTTTCTTGTTTTCCTTGATTGCACCCAGATAGCTTTAAGATGCCATCCTGATTTTTTTTTTTTTTTAAACAACACATTCTTTATGTTAGACCAAGCACAGCAACAACATAAATAACTGGCAGCAGTGTTTCCCCTTCCCCTCAAAATGTAAAATACATTGTGTCAAGACACACAGTACAGAAATAGGCATACAGACATAATATAAATAGACTAGGATATCTATAATATATCTTATAAATCTACATACTGTTAGGTATGTATCCTGCATCTGACATTAAGGCAAAAAACCATCAAACATAGTAACGATGATCAGGGACCGCCAGACCTCCATTTGGCTAAGTTGCACATCTTTCCCCTGACATTCTGCCTCCCTGATTTCCTTATTCAAACATCTTCCTTCAAACCAAGCTTCTCATCCCTAACTTTGGTGAGATTTGTCGTGTATGAGGAGACGAGAACACAAAACGTGACTGGGATGTGAGACGACAAATGAAAGTTTGTTCTGCTGATGAAATAACGCTCCGTCTCTTCAACTTATTCAGCAAGTTTTAAATATAAAATAGGCAAAACGTATATGCTTGAAAGCATCACATGGCTTATTCTCTGAAAGTTAAAAAAATCTAATAGGAAAAGAACCTAAGCTTGAAAGAGTCCACTGGCGGTTGTGGTGGCGATTGCTCTGCATCTAGAGTTCTGAGTCGTAATATTACCAGAAGAGCAACAAAGGAAGACTTACAGCCGAAAACGCGTCACCACAGAAACTCAGTTACACACCACAATACCGTGAACAGTGGAGAAAGATCTTTAACAAGAGACAATCAAAATGAGAACCAAAAAAATCTCTCCTGTCCCACAATGCATTGCTTCACTACAGCTCCATTCAGGAAGCTGGTGTTTCAGAAAGGCACAGAGCCATCTTGCACCAGTAGCACTCTCCTTGTAAAGGGAAAAAAAGGATACGGGACCCCTCGGGCCCCTTCATCGCAGCATCTTCCTCCTCGCCACTTCCACATCCCCCCTTCTTCTCCTCCAACTCTCTGGATTTTCTTACTCTTATTTCCGACAGAAATGGAAAAAAAGTCACTGGAGCTTCTCCGAGGAGAGCAGCTTCTATTGAGATTCTAACATACAGGAGTTACTAATACTGACTGAACACTAGTTAAAACACCAATAAGGGATGGCTTTTTCCAAAGATATTCATCACTGATCAATGTCCCTTGTGTAAATGCACACATACAATGTGTGTGTATGTGCAAATCAGTGTCTGTGCATTTCCCCAAAATAGGCAGGTTACATATAAACTGCAACTTTTTCTGCATGACGGCTGCATGCATGTACAGGTTGCACTGATGTTGCTCCTGCTCATGATTTGTTCCCTTCTTTCTGTGTGTGTGTGTGTGTGTGTGGCTTCATGTGTGTTTATTTATGTGCATTCCAGTCACCAGAGTGCTACGCTGTCATCGTTTCATCACAAACGGTTTCCTAAATTCCTGTTAGTCTTAAGTTCATCGTGAAATCAGCCAGAGAACTTGTTACCACTCCAAATCTACAGTTGCTGTGTAATTAGCTTCTCTTTGAGTGATTTTAGTTTATTCCCTTTTTGAAAAATATATTTAAAGGTCTGTATTGTCGTTGCAGGTTCATTTGTTCTTGGTTTGGCCATTTAAAGAATGAACAATATAATGTGTGCAAGTTAGGAGGGAGATACAGGAGCAGGACTCATGTATCTTCAGCTTGAGAAGAAGAATCTTCCTCTTCTTCTACAGGACTTGTGTCATATAGTCTTTCCTTCCCAGGCTCCTCACCCAGCTGAGTTTTCAGCTCTTCTTCGACCTCCTCCTCCTCCATCGGCACCTCCTCCTCCTCCTCTTCTATGATGTCCTCGTTCTCCTCTGCCATTATATCTTCTTTGTCCTCATTTTTATCCTCCTTGTCCACGTGACCGCAGTCCTGCGCCACGTGGTTTGGTGTGTTTTTGTCCTCCTCGTGTTCCTGTTCTGTCTGAGAGCTCTCTTCCAGGGTGAGCTCAAACTGAAATTTGTCTATGCATGCGTTTAGCTCCTTGTCCTGGCCTATGGGAGGTGGCGACGGGCTTTGTGGGATAGTGCTCTGGTACCAGTCTCTGTTGTCTTCTAAGGTGTCGAGAATTTCCTGGGCATCGGGATGCACGAGGTCCCCCCATGTCTCCCAAAGGGGGTGAACAATGTAGTCAATGAAGCCCACCTACACCCAGACAAACAAAACAGAGTGATTGACTCGTCTTAAGCACAGCGGAGACACTACTCCCTGTAAATCAGCATTAACAATGTAGGAGGTGATCAGAGCTGAAAGATCACCACCTACAGCTCCAACAGTAATCCAGCTGTGTGTGTTTCCCTGCTGATCGTTTACCTGACTTTTTTCCACAGACGCAGTGTGTTTATCACACATGGGACTGATCTCCATCCCTCGCTCCCTCTCCTTGTCTCCCTGTCTGAAGAACTCCTCCATGATCCTCTCCGTCCATTGTCGGTACACAGGCAGAGGTTTTGTTGGATTGCTCAGGTCAGCACAGTGCACCATGTTTCTCAACACCTGCACAAAGTCACATGATGCACATGCAAAATGATAAACATTGCACATATCTGAATTCTGACACATAAAGAAATCCAGGTATTTTGTCAATTTGGATTTTTAAATAGTTTAAGCTTGATCTATTTTATGTAGTTTTTTTTATTTATTTTTTTACTCTTTGTAGAGTTGGGATGAAAACATAAACTGTTAAGATTGATTTACTGAAATTCTAGAAAAGTTTTAACTGTACCTGTATCCGATCGGTGTAGTGGTCGAGCATCAGTACCCCGGAACTTGTCACTTTTTTGGTTTCCACCATAGTCTTGAGGTCTGCCAGCAAACTCATGTGTTTGGACATATCTGTAGCCAAAACCTGGAAACAGATGTGATTTAAAGATATTAAAAGGTAGAAAGACAAAGAAGGAGGAAGGTAATACGCATGATTTAAAGGGAGAACGTTATCAGACACTCGCCATATCGATAACTAGTTTCCTCAGGCTCTGTCTCTGTCTTTTGCTGAGGTTCTGGAAGATGTCACAGTTCTCCTCGTGAAGCAGCTTAAAACCCACAGCCAGGTGATGGTTCTCCAGCACAGACTCATCGTTATACATCAGGGCTAACTCAGAGTCTGAGGAGACAAATATCAGTCAAAGGCACAAATAATGAATGCAGGATTACTGTATTTTCAACATGTTATGGTGACATTTATATTGTATTATGATCAAATATGATTCTTTTAGTTCAGTAACTCACTGGTGTTTATGAGGAATTGGTTGGACACTCCTGGATGGTCGACATCATGGATGGCTGCAGCAAATAATGCTGCTAATATCTCTAGATCAGTGAATACAGCCTGTAAGGGAGAGACAAAATAAGAAATCATTTTAAAGAGCAATTTACTGTGTGTTGGAGTGTTGTTTCATAAAGCTAAAATGTGCATTGAGATTCCTACATCTAGAGCTGGTGAGGACAGCAGTACATGGGTGGACTGGGTGACATCAGCAGCATGAAGGCTGTTGTGGTAGGCGACGTTGGCGTGATAGTGGTCCTCCAGGGTCATCACGTAGGTGACAAACGTATCCACAGGGATCCGAAAGGTCTTCAGTAGGTCTCTTTCCTGCAGCATCAACAGTTTGCAGGGGTCATGTTTATAATCCAGCTCAGACTTATAACTAAATATGATTAAAATATTATGCGTACGTCAAGCAGGATGCAAGAGCAACATTTCATAGATTGCTGCTTATTCTGCAACCCTCTCACCTGAAAAATGGCAAACATGATGCAGCTGAGGGGTCGATTATTGGAGAACTCTGCCACATGAAAGATATTAAGGCCCCACTTGTTCAAGTCGTTCAGCTCCTGAAAAAACAACAAACTTTAACAATAAGTCGAATAAGTGCATGAAACAACAGTTGTGTGTCCTTAAACTTAGATTAACGACTTTGGAAGTTTGTATGCAGTGAAAATTGAAATAGTAACTTCTTATAAATCCTGTATGTGGAACTTTTGTTATTTCTTTATCTTTAAACAAGTTACTTATCCATCAGTGAAGAACAAGTACAACAATCAGTGTGTGTGATCACACTGAAATGTGTTTAACAGCAGGGTTTTTGTTAAATATGCTGACAAGAATCAAAAGTTGTTTCTGCTTTCTGGGGTTGTGAAAATGTGTTCTGCTCTTCCGCTCATTCACCCTGGCTAACGCCTCCTCGTGCTCCGTCTTGACGCCAAATCGAGGCAAGGTGGAGTTGGAAAGGCTGGAACTGTGCGTGAGCTTCTTCACACCGCTGATGTGACACATGGGCTTCTCCCTCTCCCTCAGAGTGGGAGACGGGATCTCCACCTCGTTCTGCTTATCTGAAAGGATGGAGAGACCGCGGTCAGCCACTTTACCTCAAATGTAATAAGTCTGGTGATAAATGGGTGGCGGGGTGCTTTACCTAGAAAGGTAGTGGAGATGTATTCTGATACTTGGTTCCCTGAGCGACTCATTTCTGACAAATGGGACAGCTCCCTGTTCAACATCCTCTTGAACTGAAAGGTTGGGACAAAATAGAAGAAAATTACACTCTAGACACATAATACAAGCAGCAAAAATGTGTGTAAATCATTAACACTAGTTTGGATTCCATTTTCAGAGACACACAGCAGCAAAAATTCCTTTGAATTCAATTTGAGAAGATAAATTATCATCCTCATCTATTAAAGGGTGAGAAAATCAATTATGAATCATCCGTCCTCCTTTTCTCAGCCGAGAACAGGCTGTTCGATACCCCGGTTGGCTTTTAAAATGTGTCGCAGCAATGTGCCATTTTTACATGTATTGTTCCTTGTGCATCTGCAGTGTCAGCCATAGTCTGCAGGTCCCAGACACAAATGTGATCAAGTGAATACATTATCCTCCCCCATCACCGAAAGAAAGAAAGAAACCAAAATGCTCTCCCTGCTTTTATGTAACCTTTTAAATTTCTGCAGAGACACACGGGGTGTTTTAACGGCTCCCCAAGTCATGAGGAGGCACGTTGAGATTTGGACGGACCCCTCAGTCTGTGTCCTACTGACTGATCTTTCACACATAACAATCTCCATGGCAACTGGAGCAGTTGCCGTGGCAACTGCTTCCTCACAGTCAGTCCTTCAGCTTGATGCGAGAGCTGTGGCTGTTTTGGTGACAATCTGAGGGAGTCGGCAGGTGTCTCTGACCTTTACCAAGGTCAGCCCTCCCCTCTCTTCATCTCCCTGCTACATCTCTCTCTGTTGCCTTTTTGCACTCACCCCCCCACCCCTCCTTCTTCAGCAAAACAAAACTCAATTGCTGCAAATCTCAAGCTTCTTTTTTAGCCTTGATGGCATTTTGCACACATCATGTTTTACCACCATCCTTTCCTCACAACCAGCAGCTCTTATCCCAAGTGATCTAACCTTACAAACAGAAAATCATGCAACCAGTCTGGCTTAATCGGTCATCAGAAGCCCTGAAAGCCGTAGCCCAGTGGCACACTTAGGCAGCAGGCTCAGCCCAAACCTCTCCCCACCCCTCACCCCCTCCACACTCTTGCTCTTTCCTCCCTTAATGCTGTAATGCTGAGTCATAGCTGCCAACCAACACTTCTACAGTGCCAGTCTGAGTGCCAGGACAAACAACACTCTTCCTCTGACACTGACTAATGAAGCAAACGTGCAAACAGTGCACGCACACACATATGCACAACTGTGGGCACTCACACACCTGCATCTGGAGGGGTATACCTTTTCTAACAGGCCAACCAACGCACAGACGCAAAATGTAACTGTGACCTAAATCATTGTGTTACTAAAAGAAAAAACAATCCAGCAGATGCAAAGTTGATTTGTTAAACACAATTCTGGCTAAATTTGTATATTTTATGGGTTCAAATGGAATAAGTAAAGGGAGAGATGACACGTTGTGTATTAATAACATAAAACTTGACTTCTTGAAGTTTGTGTTGAGGTCAGGCAACAGGAGGGAGGAAGAGGGATGTAGGAGACTGTCTTTGTGTGACACTGCAAAATGCATGTAATAAAAATAACCATTTCATAATTAGTGTCATATTTTATGTTGTTTAACTTTTTCTCACACAGGGCGGAGATGTAGCCCAGGTGTAGAGGTGTAAACATCTACTAGTCACATTAGCAGAGGTAA
Organism: Callopanchax toddi; assembly: GCA_006937965.1. Classification (NCBI taxonomy): domain Eukaryota; kingdom Metazoa; phylum Chordata; class Actinopteri; order Cyprinodontiformes; family Nothobranchiidae; genus Callopanchax; species Callopanchax toddi. Next base: position 966,616 of record SSNR01000030.1, on the reverse strand, counting down.
TGAATTCTGTCCCTTTTATCTCTGTGCTTCCTGTCTGGATTGATGGATACATTATAGAACAAATCCACTAATATCTATATGAAAGGAAAGGTAAGAATCCCATGTGATACTTTATAGATTCATAGCCACGTGCTGAGTCAAACAAAACATTCAGTTATGGGAAAAGCTCCTTGGTGATTTGTTCTTTGTCTGATTAAGAGTCCAAACCAGATTCATAACTCTCAAACTTTGTTTTGTTCTCAACCCTACCTGGTCCCACCAACCGATGAGCCAGGGCCTTGAGCAGGTCTCACAGAACAGGTCCACTAAGGGCGTCCTGCGCTCTGCCGTCGTCCCACCTCCCTCCCTGACTCCTCCATCAGCTGCACCGAGGTCCAGCTCTGCCCCTGGCCTCCCCTGCAGGGGACTGTAGCTGGAGGAGCGGGGCAGCCTGTAGCCCCCAGGCACAGGCGAGGGACAGGGGGAAGGCGCTGGGTCAATAGTCTCAACCACACCCATGTTGAGGGCATCCGGAGGTCTGGGCCTTTGGCACAAGTAGGAGGTGCAGTAATGAAGTGGGGCGGGGGCACTGCGGGTGCCCCAGTGGCATGAGGGCGTCGTCAGGGTGCGGGGGGAGAGGCCACAGCCAGTCAAGCCGGGACACTCCAGAGTGGCGTCTGCCCCAAGTTGGGGAACGGGGAAGGGGTGGAGGGTAGGGTGCAGATTGTCCTCGTCTACATATAGAACTCCAAAGCAGGCCACCCCGTCAGTCCTGACTCCGGCTCCAGCCTCAGTGTGGTCAGAAGGTGATCGTCCCCCCCGATGGGCAGACCAGGAGCCCCTGGGTCTGGATGCTGTGGGGACTACATCTTATCCCATTTGCTGAGCAGGCTGACCCAAATCTCTAGTCACCACAGAGTAATGATGGACGCTGAGCGAGTAAAGATGGAGGGAAATCAAGAGGGACTGTGTGAAGGGCACAGAGAGGAGTTGATGGAAGAGATCAGTGTCAATTTGAAAAAGATGTAAATGGAAAATAAAGGATGTTTGAGGAGCTGAGTTTCTTCACAAACGGCTAAAGAGAAATCAGATGACAGAGGTGGAAATAAGGGAGAGATGGCAGGAGAGAAAGATGGCTGTGGTATCAGATGATGGAGGTAACGGGAACTTGGATGACAGCAGGAACATTGGGAAAAGGAGAAGGAGAGGGGGTGGGAGGGGTGAAGATGAGGGGAAAACAAAAAAGACCGTATGAGAAAGGCTCGGGTAGAAAAAGACGGAGGGGGATGGAGGCAGGCCTCTGGCAGACGGTCGGGCTGAAGAACCACACCAGAGCTTTGGTCTGGAAAAACAGTCCCCCTCTCCCTGCGTCTCCTGCCCCTCCCCAACGATACAGATCCAAAGGCCCGGCCCAGTCCTACCGGTGCATCAGCCCGTCTGTGCCACCTCTCAGTCTGTATCCATGCAATCGGCTCGCATCCTGATCGCTCCGTTATCCAGTCCTACCCTCCAAGTCAGTCCATCTCTCAGCTGTCCAAAACACCAGAGGTCTAATCCTGCTGTTTTAGGCTGCCGTTTGTCCTCCAGTGCTCTGCCTCTTGCGCCATTTCCCTGGATGCTGTAGACAGCCCTCGCAAGCTAATCAGCCAGTGGCTGAAGGCGCGTGCATGTGTGTGTGTGTCTGCGCTTGCCTCCTGCTCGAGGCTGAGTGCGCATGTGCGACACGACAGCATGGATGTCTGTCAAAATATGTGTGTGAGCGAGGGTGTGAGTAAGAGTGAGAGACTGAGTGGGAATATTCATGTGTGCACCTCCATGCTGGAGGAATTCTGCAGCTGCTGAATGCAGAAAGGTATTCACAGAGACTGTTTGTCTCTGATGGGGAGTTCCTTATCATAGATCCACATAAATCCTTTCATTATAAGCCCATCTTATTAAAAACACAAAATGTCATCTTGTATAATAATAGCATGAAGGAGAATGATTTCTAGACTAAAACAAAGTACTGTCTCTTTAAGACAGAAGACCGTTAAAGGAGCATCACCCCTCTTTCATTGGTTGCTGCCCAAACCACATATCTTGTGGTCAGAGTGGCAAGCCAATGACTAAAAGGGAAGGGCAGACCCTGCTGCTGTTAGATAGCAACCAAGGTTACAGCAGAGACATCAGCATCAGGACCAGTCCTCCCCTCCTACTCTCATCCTCCAGTCCCGACCCACAGACAGTCTCATCCATTTCCTCTCTCACCCCATCCTCTCTCTGTCTCTGTGCCCCTAAAAATACAAATGCACGGATCCTTAAAGGAGCCTGTCCATGCCCAGGCATAAAGACCTTTAGACCTACTGATGAAAAATGAAAATATCTAATATCCTGCTGCATGTCAAGCCACCATTAAACAACTCCACCAAGCATAAAAACACTGTAGTCCATAATAACGATTCATTAATACATCACTGCAGGACTAGTGTTTGTGGATTTTTCTGCACACCTTGTTGGAGGCCATCTCACTGACTGAGCGGTGGGTCTGAATGGTCTCAAGCTGGTCCAGACACCAGTCCAGCTCCTCCAGAGTCTCCCGAGCCATCTGCTGGTACGTCTCCTCTGAGAAGGAGACACACACACACACTTAGACAGGAAATAAACCAACAAAAGAAGAAGAGCATCAAAAGTGGTGCACGTACAAAGTTTAGGACATATGTTGCACTGATGCTGATAGGAACATCTCAAATTCTCCTACTAAAAACAAACAACTACATCGGCCAAAGTCTTATATCTGATACCTTTAATTCTCTAACACTACTCATGAATACTAAATATGGCCTGAAAACAGAATAAAACATTAAAAACTGATTTTGTGGCAGATTTTTTATATTAACTTGCAAAATGTTTTAGAAAAACAACTTAAAAAAAAACATGATGATCAACAAAAGTGTCCTAACATTTGACTTCTAGATAACTGGGACTTCTAAAGGACCAATTATAACAAAATACCAGTCTGTTTTTATTCCTCTGATTGTGCAGAATCGCTTCGTAGCCATAACAATGACATAATTTCAACCAAATTCACAGATCTTTTATTGCCCTTATGTCAAGTTATTATGGTTTATTAGTTCTAACAAGTACAGACATCTATAACCTGCTATCTCAGCATTTTTACAGTCCATCCATCCATCCATCCATTTTCTGTAGCTGCTTATTCCTCCACAGGGGGTCGCGGGGCAGCTGGTGCCTATCTCCAGCGGTCAGGGGGTGAGAGGCGGGGGACACCCTGGACAGGTCGCCAGTCCATCGCAGGGCCACACAGAGACGAATGAGACAAACAACCACACACCCACTCACACCTAAGGACAATTTACCAGCCCAGTCAGCCTGACAGTCATGTCTTTGGACTGTGGGAGGAAACCGGAGTACCCGGAGGAAACCCACGCACGCACGGGGAGAACATGCAAACTCCACGCAGAGAGGCCGCAGAGCCGGGACGCGAACCCACGACCTCCTTGCTGCGAGGCAACAGTGCTAACCAACTGCGCCACCATGCAGCCCCACATTTTTACAGTCTTAACACCAAACTCCCTCACCTTTTCTAAATGTGCAGAAAAATATTTTTTTTCTTCAGGATAAAGTACTCTTTCAGAACTTATGACTCAGTTTTTAAAAAAAGAGGGTAAAAATGAACCCTTAAAGGTATTTTAATTCATGCATTTATTACTGATAAATTAGCTATAATGTTTTTTCATTGCAAGTAATTATTATTATTAATTTAAGCTAATTTCAGTAATGAGCTGAGTTTAGAAACACCCACAACTTAAAATGTTTAAAGACCATCAGATTCAGTCCATAAACTGTTCACCCTCCTTTCTTCAGGCAGAAGATTGAGCAGACTCTGTCTATCCTTAATGAACTCTGACCCTTGAGCTGTTCTTTGCTCTTTGTTCTCTACAATACGATACAGAAAGCCTGGAGAACTCTTGACCCAGACAAATTGAAAAGATTTAAACAAAATACAAGTCTTGAAATATTAAAGATCCATTGTAAAGTTCTGCAAATCAAATTTGTCCTCAGTAAAAACAAACAGAGCGGTGTGATATTTCACTGGTGATGCATTTAGCGGATCTTTTATAACAGAATACATCTGTGTGTTTTAATTAGCTGACAGCATACCAGAGAGTGTAGCTTGGGGAACAGTGGGTTGGCTTGTCACTGGTGACCTCCTGTGGACAAACACATTATTAAATCAGAGGAAGAGTAACGCTCTGCTGCCCCCTTCTGGGGTAAAAACGTATAAAAATACAGTCAAATCTACAGTATGAGGCAACAAAAGGCTGCACAGGGAAATTAAATATTTGTTTTCTTAGGATTCCTCTGTTTGCTTACAAAAAGGGAAAGCTGTGTCAATATCAAAATCACACTGCATTTTTAAAGTGACTTTGATAGTTTCAGTCCAAAAATAGTCAAAGCCAAATCCTTGCACCTGCTCTCCTTTTAAAATGTTTTAATAAATGTGAACTAAGAGAAGCATTTTTAGAGTCTGTGTAATTATAGACGCTGATAACTCTCTGCTGCATCGCTTTATATATCATATTGACGTGGAGCTAAAAGCCTGCCAGCTCCAGCTCCTTCTGTCTGCTGCATTACAAGAGAGAATAATTTTAGCATTATTGACCGTCTCCATCGTCTGGGCAAAGAGTCAGGGACACACATCTGAGGCTTAACGCTCCGCGCTCGCAGTCCTCGGCTCGCTGGAAAGATGCCAAATGATGCAGATGATATTTTCCTTGAGCATTGTCTGAGACTCATAAACTGGTTAATCATGATGGTTAAAATGTTTCCACATGGGAGCAAGGGAATGGAGACATTAGCATACACACACTACAAACAAAGCAGGCAGTCGTGACGAGCACAAATGTGGGGAAGGGGTGTTCGACTGCATGATACTGACTTGTTAGTGGGTGTTGTGACATTGGCGAGGATGGTGAAGTTGCTTCTTACAGTTCGTAGGCTGGCCAACACCTGGGGGGATGGATGGACAGCGTAGGAGGGAGAGGAGAGGGGAGGAAAGGGAGGACAAGTTCACTGCACTACTCTGCCACCTTTTTATAGCCGTTTACAGAAATGAGGCAATCCTACCTGAGCAAAGGGGGTGACAATCATGTCTTCGGCGTGCCTGCGGGGAGAAGGGAGCAGAAAATGCAGAGAATTGGAGAAAAGTGAGCAGCTGTGGCGCTCGATGTTTATATGTGAGGTGGATGTTTACAAGAAACCTGTGTGGATCTAAACAGAGAAGTGGAAGGTTCTGGATGGTTCACCCTCGTTTAAAGATGGGGCAGAAAAAAGCACATCATATCATTTCTTTGTCATGCTCCCATTAGCATAATGTTTGCATAATTACAATCACATTCACCGCTGTGCTGATTGGGATCATTTGCACCTGCTGTTTTGTGTGTGTGTGATCTGAACTGGCTTTAAACTTACCCCTCACTGTTGATGGAGGAGTTGCGTGACATGGTTTTGGGGGATGTGTCATAGTCTGAGTCGGAGCGGTACAGGAAGGACTCCCTGCGCTGGCTCTGGGGAAAAGAAGGGTGGAGCACCAACCCGGGACTCGCCTGCGAGTCCATGGGACTGCGGCCTGGTGAGGGACCATTCTCTGCATCGAAGCTGAGGAATCAGAGAAGACAAGTGGGTTTAATTTTTTTGCCTCAGTGGAGCAACAACTGAAGGCCGAACATGCAGCCTGTGGTGTTTGTCGTTGGAGGGAAAGTTGCAGGAGGAGATGAGACAGATGCTTTAGTTCTGACTCTGCACTAATGGTGAGCTGGCAGACGGCCACCAGGCTGTTCTGACAATTACACTTTACTGACAAGTCATTTTTCAGAGGGGCCGTGTTTGAATCAGCACACTGAGACATATTAACTTCCATTTCTCTTGTTAAATCGTCCTCGTGAAGACATGAATGATTGAGATCTTTTATTTGGGTTGAATGGAACCTCACGAGTCTAAGATAAACTCAAGGATGTCAGAGGTTCCCTGTGGACTTTTGACCTCCAGTCAAGCTGTTTTGCTCCGATTGAGTCCCCATTTAGTTTATCTTGTACACACATGGATGCACATGCACAAACATGGATGACGCATAGAGTGCACTACAAACGGTATCACGATACTCTCCAGATTAACACATCTTCTACCAATTTTGCACAAAATCTAAAACAAGGAAAAAGAAACTAGTTGTTTTTTTTAATATATAACAATTTGCACATGATTAAATCTGGATAGTTCTTTATCTTTCAGTTTAGGAGTCAAGGCTAAAAGGATTTGACATGTTTCAGAAAAAAGGGAAACAGCATTTTTGTTTGTATGTCTCAAAGAAAACTCCTAAAATCAAAACAAAGGTTCGACCTTGCAGCACAGGGTCAGCATCAAGATCTCTTTACAAAATAAAACACCCACCTTTTTCTTTTCATTTAAAAGCTCAAATGATTGGACAGAGTGCAATCACAGGATCTATTTTTAAGGAATTAACTTTTATCTCCCCACTTTTGCTGAACTTGTCAACCCCCTAAAGCGAGTGTGGCCTTGAATGCCTTTCGCTTTGATTTCTAAAAGTGAGCCTGATATTTTTAGAATTCAAACTCATAAATTGGCCAATTAGAAGCCACTCCTTCTCCCACAAGGCTTCGTAAATGTGGCTACAGATCAAATTATCATTAAACAAGCTTCCTCTGTAATGAAAAACACATCAAAAATGTCTGCTGGGGGGGGGGTCTCTAAGCTGCACAAACGCTAATCCTCCTGCTTTTTTAATTTTTTTGTGAATTCTGAGAGATTTCTGCATTCTGAAATCAGCAACTCACTCTAAAATCGTATAAATAACACTGAAGAGTCTCTTATCTCTGCATCTTCTTTGAACAGCTCCGACACATTAAATATTAGTGGTGCACAACTGTACCTGCAGACACAGTGAGATGTGCGTTTGTGCTCCTGAATGCTGCGGTTCAGCTTCAAACGTCGAAACAGAGCTGAGCCCACGTGTCCTCGGGACTGATCGTCTGGTGACACAGGTGAGGTGAGTGAGGGGGCATGAGGAGGACCCTCAGGACTCTCCCACAACCTCAGCTGTCGTGTCAGCTTCCTCTGACTCATTGCCGCTGCTGGAGCTGACCAGCTAAAGAAAACTCCCCCAGCCTCCACTTACAACTAGCTGTCTCACTCTCTGGATGGCTGCCTCTCTCCCACGCAGTCCCCCCTCATCCACTTTTTTACTGCGCGCACACGTCTCAGGCAGACAGAACTGCAGCACCACTTGTACGCGCTGCAAACTGTCCTCGATGCTCCAGTAACAAGGCCCGATCCTCCCCTCAGCCCTGCTCTCCCACGCGTGTCATGCCGTAGGAGGCAAAGTTCATCAACATGCATATCCTTCTCTGTGATCCTCAGGCCCTCGGATGTTAAACTCTGAATTCTTCTTCTCAGATCCACAGTTTGCTCCCAGGATCCTTAATCCATCTTTGTGCAGGTTTGCATGTTCCTCAGGACTTGTTTCAGCTGCTGCTGCTCAAATCATCCACAGCTGTTGCAGTTTTCCTCCTTCATGACCTTCAAAAGGCAACCCGCGATAATCAGTTAATTCCAACTAACTAGCCAGTCTTTAGCCCTTTTGCATGTGTTAGTTTCTATCCCCTCCTACCATATCACAAGCATGTGCTCTCCTCTCATATCCTTATCTCACCGCTAACAGTTCCTCTGCAGCAACAGGAAGGCCGATCAGAAAAAGCAACAGACCACAGGCTCTAGAATAGAAGAACACGGAGCGTCTGTGTAACAAGGATATGAAGGGAATTTACAAACAACGCAGGAAGAGGAGGAGAAAAATGAAGAAAGGGGAAAAATGCTGGGAAAAATGGGTTGACTCATAGCCTTGTGTAAATGTTTACATGTTCCACTAAAGAGCGTGAGATGTTTGTGCCCAAAACAGTTTGTATTTTATCATCAACAGCCTCAGCGTTTTCCTCTGGCCTTTCGACGTGCACGGACACGCTGCCGCTTTAATATTTGCAGCAATTAGACCATAAAATAATTGTCAAACGAGGTGCATTAGGTCAGCCACAAGTAATTAAGTGATGACATTGTAGATATAAATGGTTGCTGGCCTCAAGGAGGAATTATTTAGTGTATGTCGCTCTGCAAGATTTTGCTTTTGCAGCATTGGAGCTAGTTGACCGCTGCATGGACCCACAGTTCCCCAGGAGTCTCTCCAGGTGTAATTCATTACATTCATAATAGCGGACATTGATTAATACTTTTGCAGCTGCCTGGTTAACCCCGGAACCACCAGAATGGCATTTTGAAACAACACGTTGGGGAGTGAAGCAATTTCCTTTGAGAGGAGAAAAAAAGAAGCAATTTCTCAACGTCTCAATAACAGTTTACTGTTTAGCTGTACTGTAGCAAGGACTTCTACTCCACAGTGATGCTTTTACCGTGGATAATTGTTGTCACTTTATATAAAATTACCATTTTATTGTGTTACAAGCCAATCAATAACAAAGAAGCAGAACTTTTAAAACTCGTGTTGGTTGTGTGTGAGCGTCTTAGTGTGAAAGTTGGCAAGAACTTTTATTTTTAGTCCAATTTTTTTTTAATCCAGTGTTTTTACACTTAAATATCTTTATTAAGCTACGAACTTTTACATTATTTGTCTCTTGTCTTTGTGCCTGTCCACTCTGTTACTTAAGCCGGATGCATTCTGCCCTGCCATAAACTCAGTAACGTCAACTACACAACAGGGGGAGTATCTAGGGCTCTTCTTGTCATGGATTTAATTTGCTCTTACATCCAGATCCTCCATATTTCTGCTTAAATGGTCAGAACAGGACAAATTCAAATCATTCTGGACACATTTGAAGCAAAAACTCAAGAGAAGACCTCTATTAAATCATCATGCATCAATACTTTCTCAGCTTTTTTTCATAAATCGCTTAATTAAATTCCTCTGTGCACAAAACTTCCAAACATTCAATAATTTTTTAGGATTTTAACCATTTAAATAGTTTCATTAATTGAATTTTTTTATTTTTTCTTACAAAAATAAACAAGAAATTAATTATTATCCAGCAGGGTTTTTGAGCATATTTTTTCCCCAGATGGTGATAAATCTGAGAAGTGCACGAGGGTTAAATCTAATTTTAATCCTTATTTTTTCTAAAGGGACAAAACTGCACCTAAACGCCGTTATTGTTTGCGGTGTCAGGCCTAACCTTTTGTCTGTGTTTGGAATACAGATCAGACCTTTTAAATTGTGCGTGCACACATGCATGTGTGGGTTTTTTTCCCCAAAACGTGCACGAACCAGACGAGAGCGCAAATGAGATGTCTAAGAGAAGTGTCTGGGGTTTTTTTTTCCCCCTCAGCCTTTTTCTGCTACAGCAGCAGCAAAAATAATAAAAAACATAAAATCTGCTGCATGAGTTCCACCTTTCAGCAAGCAGTTTAAAGCCTGAGCACAGTGAAGATAAGATGCCTTGTCAAGCTGTTCCTCCTCTTCTCTTGCCTTTTACCCTTTCTTCTGAGTCTTTCTCTAGCTTTTCTTCGGTACGAGAAACTACCGTTTGCTTATGACGCACAGGGCCTGGATGGCGGATCTCATCTTGGAGAGTCGCTCATGAAAAAGCCCCTACATGGAGCTTGTTTGAACGGCGCCTTTTCAAAGACTCACTGGGAAAATGTCAAGAATTCTGATTCACTTGACAGTTACTATTGTAATCTCTGTAGAGCTGATGAAGAGACAATTATTCTACTAAACACAGAGTCGCAGATTGATATTAGCTGGCGAACCCTCCAGACGTGACTCACACATCTGGAGATACAGTGGCACAAACGCTCACATGAACTTCAAACTCTTTAACTTTGACGCATGTGTGCGGAAACGGGCTGATTATAGGCCGAGCTGCAGGCACCCCTCTTGGTTTCATTATGTGAAAGTGGAGCCACTGGAGTGCATCGCCACGGACAATGACACGATGATCAGAGGTTTCACGGGGATGGGGATTTGTGGAAGATGACAAACTGTCTGCTGCCTCGCATGTCGCCAGACAGCCTCATGATCTGACTGGGAGACGTATAGCCACTGACTTGGAAAATGTAAAGTTCATTTATTACATCTGTTACACGGCATTGTGTTTTGGTGGAGGAATTAGCTACGCAGGTAAGAGTTTGGGTTGATTAAATTACCGCCGTGCATGTTCTCACACACATCTTCAATGCAGGCTAAGCTGGGGAAATTGGACTGCTGCAGCAGAGCCTCATTTAGTCTCCTCTCTGCACACATTTCTGCAACAAAAGAGAGAGCCTGATTTTGTGTCATTAATACAGCAGGCTTCAAAGGGCTTTGGAGCCCTGAGTCAATACAGCGATTAGTTTAATTAAACCATTAAGTCTATATGAGAGTGTAGAGGAGATTTACATACATTCCCTCCACTGACCCTCTCCTGCCATTGATTATTCATTAACTACCATCACGGAGAAGCCCCCCCCCCGGCTCAGGCGGGCTGCTGCCAGATCAGCTAATTCCCTGAAGTCTGGTTGGTGTCACAGTGAGCGCTGCTGTTAATCAGGTCCCTCTGAAGGGACGAGCCAACCCTCATTCATTTAAACTACTTCTTCACTCAATCTCAACCCACCATCTTTCCTTTTGTTTTTCTTTTTCTCTCAGTTCACTAAGTTAATGATTAACCTGCCTCAGTCAATCGCCTGGTCTTTCCCCACAACACACACACACACACACAATCCATACGCTAAGCCTCAGTGGAGAATGACAGTTATTTCCTGCCCCCGCTTCCCACTCTGCCAAGCAGGCACAGATGCTTATTTCCACGTGCAATTTCAGCCCCCACCCACCCATGAGCTGCGCCTCACCCTGGCATTTAGCACCTGGCTGATTGCTACCACTGTGGGGGAGGCAGAGAGGGCAGTCGAAGGGAAGAGGAGGGAGGCCTCGCAAATTGGGAAAGTGCGCTACTTTTACAGGTTGATCATATAATCACAGCGGATCTCTGTTGCTGTGCTCGATTCATCAGCATCTATCGAGCACATTAAGATTGTGTGTGTGTGTGTGTGTGTTGGGGGGGATCTCAAATGACATGTCCAGAGCCAGCTTGGCTCTGCTTGCCTCAGCTTGCCCTTTGTGGCTTGGGCCTGCTTACATTTTAATACCAACATTTACAGTACGGTGCACAAGGAGCAGGAGCTCTGAGGGAAAACGCTGGCGCCACGCCACTTGGGTAAAAAAAAAGAGGGCATCTGGCCACTATAGCCTCACGGAGCGCAGCAGAAAATAATTCTTTGACACACACGGGGGGAGAGAGGAAAAAAGACGACAGAAAACAGTTGGAAAGAGCTGTGGGAAGACCGCTAATGAGACACTGACAAGTTGGTCACATCCACTCGAAAATCGCAGAATTTATTAATTTTTCATCGCCACTTATGCAGTAGGAACAAATCTCTTGTTATCGTATTCAGGCATCATGACTTCCTTTGACCTGACTGCTGAAAGCTCATTAAACTCATCAAATTATAGGAGTTAAGAAACATTAGCATACCTCCCAGCATGCTTTGTGTCTGAGTCGAAGCTCTCCAGAAAGCTTTTCTTTATCCATTAAAAAAAAAAAAGGCTTCAGCCTGAGATGAGTCACAGATATTTTCTCAGATAGAAATGAAAACAATGCTAACCCTGATGAAAATTCAAACCCACTTCAGCCCCTACCCCCACACTACTGTGGAAGTTACGGCGCTGCAGTGCGAGCCACCGTTTTACTGTGATATAGGAAGATCTGTGCTCGATGCTGCGTGAAGGATTGCAGCTAAACGTCTGCAGAAAAGAAACAGGAAGGTAAATCTCAAACAGAATAAAGCTGTTGTTTATGCAACAAATAAAGTCTGATGATGTTGTTTTGGGGGGGATAAATGAGTCCATATTATCTGACTGAGCCCCTCACCAGAGCCTCCCCCACTCTGTGCTGTGGTCAGATCACAGAGCCAGAGATTACAGCAGATTATCCTGCCCACAGGACGGACGGACGGCCCAACTTGGACCTGCCAAACACAGAGCAGAGTACGCTCTGTGAAAGTTCAGAGCCTTTCAGGAAGACCCCAGAGGGATTGGCTGCTATCACACGCCTGGCAAATGCTGCAGGAAAGGGATTTATTTTATGAGATGCAAAAGAATGAACCTTATTTCTGCATAGCAACAGGAAATAACAAAATCCAGGTGGTTCACGGATTCAGCATTTGTATTTGACTGAGTAAGTGTCGTGTACTCGGCATTCTTCAAAACCCACCAGAGGCGTCCGTCACTTCACATCAACAGATCTCTGAACTCCTGGAAGCTCTCAGGAGTCTCTCCTCGAGCGCGTTCTGTCACCGCCTGCTCGACCCTCTGCTCTGCTCGGCTGCAGCTTCCAGCTTCCTTTTTATCGCCGTTGCTCTGTTATGCATTCATAAAACTTGATTGCGAAACAATCAATATGCAGTTACAGTTCTGCTTCTGCAAGGGCAGAATCAGGTTTATTTCACTGCATGGATGTTGTATTTATTATCTGATTACAAATCCTCATTCTGCCAAGTTTCAGTCTCACTTCCTGCTTGCTATTTTATGGCCTTTTGCCTGCAGTCTGTCTTCAAGTAGTAAAACACATTTTTAATCAGGCTAAGGTTAGAAAAACGACTCAAACACGATTTAGCTGTTGAGAAATTAAATCGTTTTCTACATTTTCTGAAAGTTTGGGATCGTTTTCTTGATGTATTGTTCTAAATTTGCTGAACAAGACTTTTTCTAACTCTCCCTTCCTGCTGTTTTAGTTGTCTGCAGCATATATTACACAACGGGGGATGACAGGGTCAAGCCAGATTGACAGAATAATTATTTTTCTCTCGCTCTTTCTTTTTAATTTATGGGTCCCTCTTCTGTTTGTGTTTTTCTCCTTTCCCCCGTTTTCTCTCTCTCTTTCAAAATGATTCATTACAGCTGTGTTTTGTGCAACCAGCAGCAGCAGAAACACTTTTTCTCCTGATCCTGTCTTTACTTTTTTTTTTGCTACATACCCTTCTATGGCCCCCCACGACCCTAGAAGTTGAGTATTTTTTAATCGTGACTCGCTCTTTTCCGATTTTGAAGCGCCAGGGCGTGGAACAGATCGTGCATTAGGCACCGTTTCACTCGAGCACTTTGTGATACACTTCTCCTCCTCTCTGCTGATGTGGAAACCGGGGTTTTGGCTAAAACAGATGGAGGAGCATCCAGAGGAATAACAGATGTGATCAATAGGTGTTCTGTTTAGTTTCCTGCTATTCACATCCAGATAAATTAGGAGCTGAGAGACAAACTCCTCAACGGGAGAGTCCAAAGCAGCGAGAGCAATAGTGGGATATTGATTTGCTTTTCATGTTTAATGGAGTTTCTCAAAGAGGAAGCTCGAGCAGAGGGACGTTTGATAGAAAGCAGCAACGGGGGTCAAAATGATTAAAGCGAATTTGGAGGAATTTTGTTTTCACAGATCAGGATTCCTAAAAAGTGAAAGAGAGCACTCAGAAAATGAGCTCACAAAGAGAAAAGGGATTACATGTTGAGATGAGCATCTCCACCAAAATCTATAAACCTCCCTCCACACGCCGGCGTCGCCCCGCCCTCCCCAATAGGCCCACACAGGGGGGAGTATTTTTAGTACATCACCCCGTTACTCCCCCTCTGCAGGCTGGGGCTGATGGGCCTCTTTTATTACAGTCTGAAAGGGAGAGAAAGAAAGGAAAAGAAAAACAGAGCATGAGTCATCCAAAACATTATGTCATCCCTCTATCTATCCATCTATCTAACGAACTAAATTCAATGGGGAATGCTGAAGAATTTCACCTTAATTTGTTTTTTTGTTCTTTTTTTTTACACTTTTAAAAGTGGACCAACGGTTCCAGCAGCTGTTCGTTTGAGGCGTCGTTATTGCCTGAATCGGCCGCTGACCATGATGGAAAAAAGGCATGAAGAAGAAAACAGCTCATCGATTGTTCAGGGCTGAAAATGGCCGGCTTGTTTACAACAAAAACACGACATATAATCCTCTGACCAGACGTCAGTAAGCGCTGCTGCTTCTGACTCTGTCTTTTTTCCACTCTTCTGTTCAATTCTTCTTTTGGGTTTGCTAACCCATTTCTAGAGTTGCTCAAATGAAGCCAAGCTGGTGTGACTAAATAAACACAGGAGGATGACACTGTTGTCACGTTTTCATTACATTACTAGATATTCTGAGTCTCTCTGAGGCAGTTTGACTCTGAATAATAAGAGAGAAACAGTCAATTTAACTTCTAAACTCCGTCTTCATACTACAATTATAAATGGTTTCAATATCAGGGATTTAATTTGAACTTTATTGATTCCACCTGTAGATCCTCCACCAGAGGGCAGCAGACATGTGATTAAGGCAGGTTTTTGATGAAAGTACTAGTCCTAATACTGCTTTAAAGCGGCACTCCGGAGGATTTCAGCAAGAGAGCAGTTTTTGAATCTAGCGTCCAAAGGCTCCTCCTCAAAACATCTCGACACGCGCGTCCGGTCGCGTGTGCGCGCGTGCACGCGGCGCATATACTTCGGACATGAACTGTACAGCTCAATGTGTAGGGTTTAATCACTCACAGTTCACAATCTTATTCCAACAATACTACGAGGGTCTGATGAGCCCTCTCTGTCCCTGCTGCTTCTGATATTAGCTCTGTTAGCAGAGAGCTGCTGCTGGACTCTGAAGCTGAACTTGACTCGGCCCTGGATGAACTTTCTGACCAAAATAAACGCATAATCCTGTCAAGCCTTGCCATTCTGTGAGGTGAAAGGTTTAAAAATAAAAATAAATCCATCTTTAGCTGGAGAATGGGTAGGTTTTTAGTAGAAATGAGCCGTGAGTCCTCAGTGAACGGCTGAGACGGCAGAGAAACACACGGAGCGTCCTGTACGACAGCGCCCCCTACTGGTACAGGTTTGGTCGATGCGCGTGCATGTTGAGAGAATGCAGAAATTTGAATTTCACTGGCTGAAAAATGTCGGCGGCAAGAAATAATGCAAAGGGGTCTCTAGGAGGAAGGAGGGTCTTCATCAGAATGACAGATGTTGTGGAACTCAACCCATAGATCATAGTTTAGACCTGAAATATCATTTAAAGTGCCTGTGACTCCATATTTAAATCACTTTATATTAAACAGGTGTAATCTTTGATGCCTCTAGATTAGCGTTGCACCATTATAACTCAAAATACGTTGTAATTATTTCCTAACGAGCAACTCAGAGATCAGAAGAAAGCGCCGCCTTCCGGTTCTGCTGGGTTTCTCCTTATTTGGCAGCCTGACACTTCTGCTGCAGCAGGGGGCAGTGCCGTCGCGTGAAAGAGAAACGAAACTGAAACTAAACACTACACGGTCTATGGGCAATGGCGCTGCACTGCCTCGCTCCAGGTGTCGTGCATGAGGGAGGAGAATTTACCATATAAGCAAGTCCGGATCACTATGACCTCATAGCGGGCTGGAGTGAAAAAAACTGTTTGAAACCTGGGTCTGAAATCTTGAAGAGCTTCTCACTGGCTGTACTAGGAGACAGATGGATGCCGTTTTTTGCTCTTTCTGGCAGGTTTAAGGTGAGAACTCAACGTTGCAACATGATAGATAAGTCAGAAAACATGGAAACCGATGTCATGGGCCCTTTAAAACATTTAGAAAACTTTGATACAGAGAAAAATGCTCCAGAGAGCCGCTTTAAGTGGTCAAATTTAAAAGTACAACAATAGTCTACAAGAAGTTAAAGAAAATACCAAAGACAAACTCAAAACCTTTGCTCCTTTTTATGAAGGCAAAAGAAAAAAAAGAAGATTTTCTGATAGACTGCACAATTCATGTTTCCATCAGGTCATCCAGGTCCTGAAGCATGCAGCCCCAGACCACCACACCACCATCTAACTGTTGGTATGATGATGGTTTTGTGAAATACAGTTTTAGTTTGACTCATCAGTGGACAGGTTATTTCCCCCAAAAGTCCTGGGGAGCACCAAGATGTTTTTTTGCAAAAAAAAAAAGATGTGTTGCTTCTTGAGATCTTGTACTTCGTGTCTGGCAGTAATCAGGTCTGGGTGTGGCTTCTGAAACAGAACTCAGCTTTTCAAATAATGTGTTTATTCACAGTTAAAAAGTGCTGTCTGTCTGTCTGTCTGTCTATCATTTCATCTGTCTGTCTGTCTGTCTATCATTTCATGAAATAAAGATTTCCATATCATTTCTCTAATTTCACATTCTGTCATCTAGATCTGAGCTGCAGACTAATAAGCATTCCTGGCATCCGATCCGTCATACACGCTCCCCAGAACAAAGCCGCTTGGCTGCATATTACCCTGGAATGATAGATAATTACTGATATAATGCGATTCAAAAACAAATTCAGGGGCACGGTGCAGCAGAGTGTGAAAGTGTTCAAGGTCGATTTGAACACGCGCGGAAATCATCTATTTAGCTTCACGCTCGCAATTGTTCTTTACGGACTAAACAGCAGGAATGGCTTCCTGTGAATTGTTTTTGCATATTGTTCTTCTATTTTATGCATTCAACACCATGCTGTTGGCGTCCTCCTCCTCTTATTTTCTTCTTCTTGAAATGCAGTATAAAAAGAATCACACCTATTCTTTTTTGGGGGGACGTTTTTGCACATAGCTCCAGCCGAGACGAGCTGAGAGGACAACACTGACAGATTTTAACATACGAGCCGCTAACATGTCCAATATTTGCTCTTTTTTTCTGTTTATGCTCACACTAACCCCTGAAGGAATTCCTTATTTGGCTCAACTAGTCATGTCTATTGGCAGATAAGTGCTGGAAAAGGTTCTTTATTATCTGAAAGCTTTAGAATATTAAGTTTTGGGCCAAAATCCAAAACATTGAACTGAAAAATGTCATGACACTCTGTGTGCCTGAAGGGAGAGTAGGAGGATCCTTCCTTTGTCATGTGACAGCTGTCATTACGTCCATATTGAAATAACTTCATTAAGAATCTACAGGCATGCTAGCAGCCGTGTTATGCTGCGCACCAGCGCTTTGAATTAAACATGAATATCACAATGCCTCGTGTTTTTATGAGTTTAAACCATGTAAACAGGATTTTAGAGACATTTAGGCTCATTTTGGGGGGGGGGGGGATTACTTAAATCTAAATAATTAGAGCGTAACATATCAGAATGATGTTTTCTGATTTATATTTCTTATCATTTGGTCTTTATTAAACCCCCTTTTTCATTTTGAGCTCTGAAAAATAACAGCAGTGGTGCATCTTCTGTGTGGATAACGATGGAGGAAGACTCTGCTAATGTGACTCTCCGACGAGAACAATTATTTAGAGATTGCTCAGATTTTCCAGCAGCAGATGATGTGCCGCTTTAGGCTTTCAAAGTCTGTTGGAAAAAACAAAATACAACACAGCAAAGAGGCAATACTCCACATTTTCCTCCTGATCTTCTGAGCATACAGCTGTTTGATCCAATATACAGGATATTCCTCCATTGGACAGAACATAGCGGCTGCCAATCCTCCTCCAGGCGCCAACTCTGATGTGCCTTTTGGTCTTTTGTTGGCTGTTTTCTTCTTTTCTCTGCTCGCTCCTCAGCTCTGAACTTACAGTGCGGATCTCTTCGTTTCCCATTCAGCACTTCTCTTATTATTCTGATCATGACTCCAGAAATGAGACAAGCAAATAAAGCAGATTTCAGTTTCTCCACTTCACTGATGAGTGTCTCAATTTCACTCGGAGTTCAAAATGTCTGAAATCGTGAAACCACAGCGTTTAGCTTGTTAGGAGTTGATCAGATCTCGAGCTGCTCTGAGATCCTTCAGCTGTGCAGATTTAATAAATAAAATCAGCAATCTGCAGTGATTGTTTCCTGCATAAGGTTTGAATCTAGGCTGGATGTGTGAGAAAGGATTTCCAGTTAAGGTTGGGTTAACTGTGAAACTGTAGATGAAGTGGGTTCCTTGGAAAAAGGGAGCACGCCATAACGAGGAGCATGTCATCACTTGCTGCAAACTCAGTTTAAGATCAGCTTTTTTATTACAAGGAAACTTTAGCTTTACCTCTAGATCAATTCCAAAAAGCTTTAAAATCCATTTAGACTGAAATTATTTTTATTCTAAAGGCAAGAATTTGCAGTATGACCCCGTTTTAGAACATTTTAGATAATAATTTCAGTTAAACAATGTTGCCTAGGCAAATTTAATTAAACGATAATCACCCAAAAGGCGTTAATAAGCTTATTTACAGGTAAGTAATTGCATTTGGTGCAAAGCATGATCCTGTTGCGAGATAAGCCGCAGTCTTCTCGTTCTGTAAATGCACGTTGTTGTTATACCATGAATTATGTTTAAGGAGTATACCTTAAAGAGATTAAGACAATTAGAGCAAATGAGCAGCATTGCTCTGCGGTAATAATGCTCGTAATAAAAGGCGTTGCTTGAGACAGTCATTTCGGTCGGAGAACAATAAGAAAATGAATATGATTATCCTCGATAGCAGTGAGATTGCATTAGCGAGGAGACGGCAGGCTTGTCAGGGGGGATTCATTTATGGTGGAAGTGCCTCGGGGCCGTTGCCTTACAGCGGGGTTTGTCTGATGAGTCAATCTGTCTGTCGTTTTAATGTTATGCTGCTCGCTGCCCTCTTGTCACTGAGGAAAAATCTTTTTTTAAAAGCAGGAGCACTTTGATTCCAGCCTTGTGCTCCCGATTCTGCTTCTACTTCTTTGAATTCCACGCCACTAAAACAGTTAGAACTTTTCTGATCTGTCTGCCTTTGCACAGAGAGCCTGCTCCACTCTTCGCTGGTATTTAAATGTAGTCAAATAAGTTGCTGAACTGACAACACTAAATAAAATCCAACAAAGCGCGGTAATGAATATTTTCAGTCGCGTGCAAGGCTGCTGCTGCTTCTGCTGTCGGTCCTCATCCCCTTTTTCATTTGTCTGTGTCACTCTCTGATGTGATGCATGATGGTGGGATGTTTGCGGCTAATGGGAACAGAGGCAGGAGATGAGTAACATAGCGTGTATTTATCAGCGGAGAATCGAGTGAACCTGGGGGAGCCGAGCTCTCCTTAACTGATGGTGAAGTGATGGAGGAAGTAGCTGCGAGCGGGTAATGAGGCCTGAGTGTTGTGGTGGAAATAGCAGTCCTGCAGACCGCCTGAATCTGGGCTGAGAACCGGCAGTATGTCCAAACAGAATGCAGGTCTCCCACTCTGCGTGTCCCCAGACACTTTCTGTCTCACGAAAAGCCTTCGCCCAAACACATGCTCACACACAGGCAGCCACAATAATGGTGCCAGTGTGGCGTTCTGTCTGCTAACGTGGTGTATAAGCCTCGTGCATTGTGGGGTTTTTTCTCTCTCTCCTGGTTGCAGCAAGAAGCAAAACAGGGAGTTTAATGTCAAGTCAGAGGATGAAGCTTTGGGACAGTCACAAACGCTTTACCATTACGAGGAACACGTCTTTAGGAGATGTGCCATGTCCTGCAGGGTGCAAAACGAGGACACATGCTCACACAAGTCTTTCACATTATCTCTCACTTTGCTGTATCTGCCTTCCCCTGCATTTCCTCGCACACAAACACACACTACAAAGCAAAGGACTCAGCTTCGCAAGCAGATGCAGCCACACTCAATATCTTCCATATTCATATTGATATATGGAATGGAAAGTGAAATAAAGCTGAGTGAAACAGTGCAAGCTGAGGCTGGTTTGGTTTAATCTCATTACTCCGAGAGCCCGGGGCTTCTCTCCTCCTATTTATAGCACCCTGCGAGAGAGGAAGGCCGGCATTCGCGTACACAACATCGCCGGTTCACGCAGCCGAGGCCACGGGCGGCGAGGAACATGACCAATCGCAGACAGATCTCGCATGAAATTTTATGTGACAAAAATACACAATTGTCAAGCATCTGCGAAAGGAGCCGGCCTCGATCTCTATCCACCAGACGAACGTGTGCGCTTTCTCGTTTTCCACATTTACCTCCTGCTCCTCTCCACTCTCCTTATCTTATCATCCTCTCTCTGGACTCGGCTCCTCTCTTCCCACCTGTTTGATGGAGGCTGCCTGTTAAAACCCAGCAACGCTGACAGGATGAGAACATGGTACCTTCTTCCTCTGCTGCTGCTGCCACTAAACCAGGATTTCTCTCTGGATGGATTCAGCTAATTGGCTGTCTTTTACTTTGGACCGCGTTGATGCAAACACATTGTGTTTGTTTCAGGGACACTGAAACTTCAACCGGGTGCTTTCTGTGCTGAGGGTTGCATCAGAAGGCTTTCGAAACCTTCATGAGAAAACAAGCCAATAACAAATATAAGAAGCTCAGGGGAGAAAAGCTGCATTGAGAGAAAGAGAGAGAAGACTCAATTCTGATCTTCGTTAAGGACCCCCTCACACAACAAAACCCCCAATCCACACAAGTAATCACACAATAAACCCTTGATGCACAAATAAACACAAATAAAAAAGCCTAAGGCCTCACTGGTCCTAATTACTTTGCCTTTGTTAGGGGTAAAATACATCTCCCAGTCTGCATAAGCATCTTTTGAAAATCTCATCTAGAATCACTAAACGGGATAATGAAGAATGTTTCTGAAGGACTGCTGTTAACTTTGCTTCAAAGAAAATAAAAGAAAAAAATCATAAAAATCAAATCAAGAACTGAAAAGCAGCATAAAAATACCACACTGGACCCTTAAGCCATGTTTTTTTTTTATTTTCTCTCTCTTCTTTCTGCCCTCCAACAGCCTGAATGTTGCCTCCTAATGTGTGAACATGAACATGACCTACAAGGAATGTTTTGGCAGGTTATATAGCTCACACTTGACTTAGCAGAGGTCAGGAGATGGAACAGCAGCTCAGAGAACTGCGTTTTGCATGAGCCCGCTGCACCTTCAGTCAGATATAAATAAACCCTTCCTGCAAAAATTACAAAAACAGAGCAGTGAAAGAGTATTTGCCTCCTGATTTCTTCTGGTTTTTGCTTTGTTTTTTTGTCACACCTAAATGTTTCAGATACCAGGAGTAAATACAAAATGCTGTTTTTAATTGATGATTTCATTAATTAAGGAGACAAAATTAACCAAACGAAGCTGCTCTATGTGTTTTGGCTTTTGTTAAGTTTTGAATTCTTTGTGCTTATTTGGAATGCTGAGCTCAGTTCACACCCAGACCTAAAGATAAGGACTTCAATAGAGCCTGTCTGATAACATGAAGTAGGCCAAGGCCAGGCCCAACCCTAACCTGTTACAGGAGTCTTCCTGTGGACCCACCGCCTGCTGAGGCAGCAGAAAGAGTCTGGTGAGTTGTGGGTTGGGTAACAGACCAAGGCGGGAGCTGTGGCGGTCCAATCCCCAGAAAAGAAAACTGGCTTTTGAGACGTGGAACATTACCTCTGGTGAGAAGAGGTTGAGCAGTGATACAG
Source organism: Callopanchax toddi (assembly GCA_006937965.1). Lineage (NCBI taxonomy): Eukaryota > Metazoa > Chordata > Actinopteri > Cyprinodontiformes > Nothobranchiidae > Callopanchax > Callopanchax toddi. Next base: position 945,129 of record SSNR01000030.1, on the reverse strand, counting down.
TCGCCTCAACACATAGCGTTGGCTCTAGTCTTTGGGACTCCAAGGGGGCCCTGGGAGTAAAGGGTGAATGGCCTTTTGTTCATTCAGTTTCTGCACCAGAGGAGACTGAGTCAGGTCTTTGTCAGACCTGTTCCCGGTGAGGGTTGGACTCCACCAGGACTGCCTTTTGTCACCGGTTCTGTTCATAAACTTTATAAACAGAATTTAGGTGCAACCGTGGTGAGGGGGGTGTTGAGTTCGGTGGTATAGGAGGATCTCGTCTCTGCTATTTGCAGATGTTGAGGTCGTCCTAGCTTCATCAGGCTCTGACCTTCAGCTCTTGCTGGGGAGGTTCGCAGCCGAGTGTGAAGTGGGATGAAGGTCACCACCTCCAAATCTGACACCATGGTTCTCAACCAGAAAAGGGTGGTTTGCAAACTCCAAGTCGGGAAGTGGAGAAGTTCAAGTAAGGAGCTGGTGGAGGTATTTGGGAAGTGAATGGTCTGGAATTCCTTCTTCGGGATGCTGCCCCGGATTCAGATAAGCAGAAGAAAACGAGACGAGGCGAGGTGTTCAAACTGGCTCCAAATCATCCAATTACAACTAAATGTTTGTTTGCATCACATAAATAAAGTTATACATGATATGGCGTATGCTCTATTATCACACTGACTGCTGTGCAGGATTTTGAATATTAACAAAACCTCTATTTCTTTTTTTTTTTTTTTATAGAGTGAAATTGCTTCCTTTGCCACAATATACTGTAACAAACCAAACAGCAATAAGTTTTAACTGCCTGATCTGTTTTTTCTATCCTAAAAATTAGAACACTTTGAAATATTTAGTGGCACATTTAGGAGGCCCTCATGCTGAGTTTGAACAATAACAGTTTCATGACGTTAAATCCAACAAAACTAACTTTTTCCTGCTTTATTTCCCTCCTGGGGGATGGCATTCTGCATCTGTCAACAGTAAAAATGACTTACTGGCCTCTCAGATTAAAAATCTGCTCAAGGCTTTTGTCAGAAAGTGGGACTGGGTCATGGTGCAGCACATCTGTGTCATGATAAGCCTTAATTGCCATCTGTCTCTGCTCTAAACTGGACCGACTCTCTTTCATAATCATCCAGTTTAGTTGAGACCCTGCCAGTGATTTTGGATCAGAACGCGGTAACAAGCAGGAGGTCTGGATGTGAGACCTCAGATGAGACGTTGGCAACTGCAGCCTGCAAGTGAGTCTCTTGGCACCAAGTCCGGTCTCCAGGTTGGTGCCTTTATCCTTTTAAGCTCTGATTCCTTCTTGTTTGCACTTTCCCCAACGTACGCCCAAACAGTCTGCACGCTTTCTCTTCTTTCTGCTCTGCTGTGTTGCAATAATGCACAAAAGGATTGTCGGTTTCAGCCATTTGGAGAGATGTGCACCAAGACAGCAGCCTAAAGCACATTTCAGAGAGGAAGTCGTCCTGAATCCTTTTTGTCTATCTCAGCTACTTGACCACATCCTTATTCACACAGCTAATTGTGAGGTAAATTTTCCCAGGAGAGCATCATTTTACAGGTTTCTATCAGGCTGAGGTATTAGCTGAGAGGCAAAAGAATATCACTTACTACGAAACTGAACACTCGGCACATTTTGACATTTAAACTCTCCCAAGTCTTAGCGATGAGGACCTTTATCTTGGTTTGAAGTGGGCAATTTGATTACGCTCAAAAGGTTTTTCCTTTTAGTTCCTCGCTGTGCCTTTGGGCTTGAAGAATAAATTACAATTATTGCTGCTAAAAAGGGTCTATTTTCTGTGTCATACGAAGAATAAATCCAGAGAAAAGGTGATTCGAAACCCACAAGATGTTTTTTAGGGATGTGTTTGGCTTTTTTTTTTAACATCTTACATAAAGAAAGAACATTATTTCCTACAAACAGATTTCTCTTTGATGTTTTTTGAACTTCCTTTTTAATAGAAGCTGATTTCCAGCCACATGAAAAAGGTGTTTGTTCCCGATGTTCTTCTGAAGCAGATTAAGTAAGTTTTTAAAAAATAGAAGAAGAGTACAGGAGGAGATGAGGCAGTGTCAGCGGTTGGTAGTTTATTTCTCCGCTGGGATGCAAAGGAAGGGGATTGCGCGGCACTGATGATGTCAGAGGACAAGAGAGGGTGAGTGGGATGAAATGACAGATTCATGATAGTGTGCTTAATGCCGCTGCAAGCAAGAAGAAGGCTATCAGAAACGATCTCAGAAGCTGCGGGGAAACTAACAAGAGGAGCCACACAATAGAGAGACAGAGAAGAGAAAGAAAAATAGAGATGAAATCAATATACCCCATATGCACAGAGGTGAAGTGAAGCACGGAGGGGATGGAGGATCAAAACGAGAGACAGGCAGCAATCAAAGGCTGTCATTTCAATGGACAAAAGGCTGCTTTAAACAATGTTATTAGATAAGAAAAATAAAGAAAATGGCAAGCATTAGGCTTATCACGAGCACAATAGGCGTCTTCGGTGGAGCAGGGGAAAGTGACGCATAATAAACCGCTGCAGAAAGTTCAATAAAGGCAGTTTAATGGACATGAATGTGATGGAGGGAACAAGGAGGTGTTGTTACAGAGATAAAATGAAAGCTGCATCAAACAGGGAGATAAGGTGCAGGTAGACACCTTGTTTTCCTGCTGGGAAGTCTGCCCATCCATAGTTGTCAAAAATATTTTAAAAATGCATCTATTGAATTTAATTCAAATGCAAAGACGCCGAGGTTTGACCGGCGGTCAAAACACAAAGGCCGGCAGCACACACCTGTTTGGCGGCGGCGCTGACAGAACTTGGAGGGATGTTTACCTGCAGGTTTCTCGGATCTGCCTGAGAACAGTGAGCAGCGTTCCAGTACACGAACTGCCTCCAGATACTAATTAGCGCTTAGAGTAAGAGAAAGCACGATGCATTCACAAAGGAGCGCGATGTGTCGCTTAAACAGATGGTTTCCACTACACAAACGAGATAAGAGGTCCTTTACTTAGTGTTATTAAATCACATTTGTTGGGGGAAAGTCCTAAACACACCCTGCGTGAGGCTGTTCTGTCTATTATTTCTAGGAATGTAAATGTAGGATCACCAACCAAAATCCAGCTGTTGTGGTAATTAGCTAGAGCTGCTCCTCATTATGAGCTAAATTATTATGGCAGGCGGGGAAAAGTGCAGCTTCAGCGTACAAATCTGAGCCCGATCTCTGGCTTTTGGGGCTAAAAAGGTGTGAAGAACGCCTGAGGTGGTGGATGAGAGAGAGAGAGAGAAAAAGTGGGGGGGCTTTGGTCTAAAATTGCTGCAGAAATACAGAACAGAACGGCCCACTCTGTCTGCACTGTGATTAAACTTTCTGAATAATTCACCTCTCCAGCAGAGGTGCATTACTTCACCTTACAGGCACTCAAGTCGTGACAGTTTCTGCTCCTTACTGACATATTACACACACAACCCCATCAAGTGCCTGTAGGTTTTGCCTTCTTTTTGTATAAATGAAATCTACAAAAGCACAACAAGTAACCATAGCAACAAATTTGTGGGAAGAGCTACTACTATTTTATTGTCAGTCATTCGCTTTTGGTTCATTTTTTTGGGGAGGGTTCAAACTTTCCCAGAGACTTTCCAAGCCATGGGACCTTAAACGCTCCTATTAGCATCCTCTTAGAGAAAGACTGACAAGACAGTTGAACAAAAGGCGTCGGGGTCGTGAGGAGGAGGCGAACCCACTCCCTTGGGGCGAAGTTGATTGCCACTAAGACTGCCATTTTGTAGGATATATAGCGCCGGCACAAAAATAGATGAGCGAAAACAGCTGCAGACAGCGATTCTTCAAACAGTTATGTAAAACAGCACCTGGGATCTCTTGTGAAATTCCCATCCCCAGACTCCTGACTTTTAGGAACGGTTTGTTTTTATAAACGCGTGGATCTGTATCAGTCTGGGACTACTTCAGCAGCAGCTCTCAGGATGATTGGTCTCTAGATGAGGTCTTCTTTGAGACACAGAAGTCACGTTCTGGGTCAGAACTGCACCAGAGAAAGTTTCCCAGTCTCCTTTATCTCAGCGGTTCTGCAGATTCCAACCATATATCCTTGCTGTTTGCATGTAAATAAGCACACAAGGTTTTTACAGTACATGTGCATTTAGCTGCATTCCATAGGCTAGATTCTGCACAAGTTAGCCCTGGGCTAAAAACACAGAGATGCTGCATCAACATAGATTTTTGTGAAGCCTGATGAAAACCGAGCAGAGATGAAGCATCTCCTCAAAGCTTTCCTCATCCGTAAAAAACTAAGAATTTACAGTTGCTGTGATATATGAGAAGAAAGGAAATAACGACACAAAGAAATTCCCTCTGGCCTGATATGAAAAGGAATGAAGTTCAATATGAACTGTACGCTACAGGTCAGGCACTAATCTGTACACATCTATACTGTATACAGGCTGCTTTTCACCACTACTCATCTTCCTGAGTGTGTGTCACCAACACCTACAGATCACACACACACACTCTCAAAACGGAGCTTGTTGGAATCAAATTATTTCTCTCTCCTGCCGAACACAGAAGAAGAAGGGCAGGCAGAGTCTGTCCCTGGACTGCCTCAGCGCGTGTCCTGGGGTCTGAAACACAAATCCACCTTTCCTCCTGTCCGCTGGAGTTGGTCCCTATATTCCCAGGGGCCTGCTGGGATCTGCGGTATTAAAAAAATAAACCAAAAATAATGGCAAAAGTAACAAAACCCCAGCACTTTCTCAGAGAGGAGGACATTTATCCTGTTTAATGTGTTGCTCTTGGACTCCATCAGCCTTTGGGAGATAAAGGAGGGGATATAACGTGTAAACTTCCTCTTTCATCTGCAAGAGTATCAGGGGATTTCAGATTACACTCAGGATTGACTGGAAAAACAACATCGGAGGCCTTAAATCTCCCTACGATAATCTATCTCTGGGACAGAAATCGCCAAAATGAGTCACATAAACTACCTCTGACCCGTATACCGAACAAGCTGCATCCTTCAGCGTTAAATATACCTGCTTCTCTGCACCGAAAGAAACAGATCAGAGTATTAAAGACTAATGGAGTGTAATTGTATCAAAACGGTGTCATTCCATGAGTCACTTGATGAAAAGCCTTTAATCTAATCATGGTTGAACATGCATCATGTAATTTGATTTTAGAAGTTGGCCGAGTTGCTGCAGCTATTGGGGTTAAGTGTAATAAAATCATGTGTTTGGTCCGATTTCTCTAAAGATTCTAGTTTTAAGGGCCAAAATACAGATTTGTAGTTATCTGGTTAACTTTAAAATGATGATTCGGATTGGAAGTTCAAATTTTTTAGATTTTTTTTTTTATTATTGCTCCTTGGCAAGTGTGACTAAAAACAAAAGTATTGAGTTTCAGATTGGCCCATCAGGCTGAATTGTGTCCATTCCAATTAAGAGGCAACGATTCTGGAGCATCTAATCTCCTCTTGATGCAACTAGCTGATCTGGGATCAGCCTAATTAGAGTAGCTCATATGTATATGACTAAAGGTCAAAGGTCAGGGGGGTTGCACCTGCACTCATGTGTGCGTGCGCCTCCTTTTTTGGTCACCGAAAGCGCTGATGATGCTGGTGTTGTTGAGGATGATGATGGAGCGCGCGCACGCACCCACCAGACCCCCCCATTAGCAGAAGCGCGTGTTACTCATCATCAGCCACTACATGAAACATGTGGACGCTTTTTTTTTTTTTTTTTTTTTTAATCGTTTGCAGATGCAGCTCCTGAGTTTGGAGTGGGCGGCCGGTGAGCTGTTTAGTTTTTTTTAAAACCTTCATACATCTGACTGTCCAAAGACGCACACTAAACCCACGCCTCCCGTTAGAAAGCGCAACATATCAGTTAACCCTTCGGCCACTCTGCGTTTTTACGCACTGATTAAAATGCACCCCCTCACACACACCCCTCCCCCGTTTACGCATATGCCTTGTGGGCTGCCGTGAGCTATTATTGGGATGTTGGGAATGCGCACTGCTCCCTCTCGCCTACCGTTTATTCCCGACACCATTTCCGATCGATGTGTTTGTGGTCCCGTGGAAGGAGGACGGCCAGGACATCCGAGACTTCTTCAGCCCCGGTCGGTCGCTCGTATCCACGGCGTCGGAGCGCTCCATGTGCCGGTGGTGGTGCCGGTCGGTGTCGGAGTATCCCCGGTGTTTGATTTTGATCGGGGTCCGGGGTTGCCTCCAGAGATGCTGCGGAGGCTTCAGAGTCGCCTGTCCCTCCCTGGGAACCGGGAGCGACAGGGACAGGCTCTTCTTCGAACATGGTGGTGCTTCCATCATTGTGCAAAAAAATTAAAATAAAAAATAATCAAAGAAGAAGAAAAATAAAATTCTTTCCCCCCCCCCCCCTTATTTTTTTTTCAAGTTACTGATTAAACGATATGGCTGTGAGCTTTTATTTCGAGCACGAACGCTTCATATCTGCCACTTGATCTCCCAGCGAACAAATCAAAGTGACCAAGTCCAGCTCTGCCCAGATCTGGATCCTGTTTTCTGAAGAACATCAAAAACTGTCACAGTGACAACCTGTCAGGCCATCCAAAAACCCACTAATCTCATTGTTTCCGGTGCTGCTCGGTCTCAGTTTATCCCAGAACCTCCGCTCGGCCGCGATCCGCACCAGTCTTGGCTTTTGCGTCTCCTGAAGTTTGACGCCTCATCGCCCATGGCGCACAGCCGGATGACACTGTTTATTCTACAGAATTTATTGCTTTTTATCAGCCACCGACCCAAAGTGCGCTGGCTCCTCTCTCCGTGCGCTGTGGGGATTATTGCTGTATTTGCGTCTCTCCGTTGGGCTGAAATCTCCAAGCAATGTCTAAAAAAGTACTTCATCTATCACGCACAGCTACGGAATCTCTGCGCGCACGATCAGCGCAGAGGTATCAGAAAATCCGGTCAGGAACATGACCGATCCGAGGTTTCTTTAAAAGATAATAAACTGGACTCACTCTTCTTTTTTTAAAGAGGAAATCAAGATGAAGAATGTTCCAAAAAAATAAAAACCCGCGATCCTTTCCCGTCCAGATAGTCTCTGCTGCAGGTTTTCAGGCAGAACGCATCATAAAAAGACACAAATTGATAGTTGCGGAGGTTCAGCCATCCTTCTCAGTATGGGCCATTATCTCCCCATCCTCATATTTGCTGGAGTTCGACGACAAACATTGGCTTCATCACAGCGCGCCCTCCCTCCCTCTCCCTGTAGTGGATGGGTGGTTGTTCCTTTTTTGCGCTCAGAGGCTTTATTATGCTCCTTGTCCGTTCACTGCGCATTTCCTACACAGAAAACAAACAAATTGTTCGAGGAGGTGAGCTTCAGGCGTGCAGCATCCGGTTAAAATGCATTTTAGATGAGATTTTAGACTTGTCATGTTGCACTGAGTCCCTGCACCAAAAGCAGGAACTCTGCATTTATTTGTGTGATATTGTTCCCATCAAGGCAGGTAATTGTGCCGTATTGAATATTTAATCTTTGTGCAATGGGAGGCTTTGCAGATAGTTTCCCCAACTTTTAATTTCTTTGCCATTTCTACCCCCACAAACCTGTCATGTTTTTACATAGCAGGTTGGGCTTTAGCCTGGAAGAACCTTCAGATTCAAAGAGAAGAGTTGAGGGAGGCTGCTGGGAAAAAGGACATCTGGATTCTTTGTTTGCTGCTGCTGGTGACCCTGATACAAAATGAAAGCAGAAAAATGACAGAAATATGTTTTTCTGCACTGATTATTAGTTGTCCTGCAACGTGTGAACTTTTTAATTAATTCATTTATAGCATTTCAGTCAACAGTTGTTTTTACATTTCTTCTCTTCCAGTGCAAACAGAGATTTCCAGACACATTTCTCCTGATAAAAAAGGCATCAAAATCCCATTAAGACTGTGGAAGAGTAAAAACTTGACTATATCGGTGGGTTATGGAGAGGCTAGGTCTGCTGTTTGAGCTCAATGTGAAAAGCGGCTCTGGTGTCAGTAAGAGCTGCTGACAGCTTTATCTTTTTCCTCTGGGTCTACTGAAAGCATTCTCTCATTTCTCCCAGAAGGCAATGCCTCAGGTTCACTGGAACAGAAGAGCAGGAGACGGACATGCTTTCTATTAAACATGAAATATTTGCTTCAAACTTCTTTTTGAAACCAACTCATGTCGATTCATGAGGAATAGATGGACAGGTAATGCAGAATTCTGAAACAGTTGAAGTCCGTGTATTTTTGAGGGAGACCAAAGAGAACAAAGGTGCGATAATAAATATGAGACATGACAAAGGGTTAAATAGTGGAGCTGGGTGAAAGAGCTGAGGTGAGCAGAGCTGGTTTATATTACACAGATGAGATTACGGGACAGAGTTCAGTCAAGATAACACCTCGACTTTTAACCTGAGGGGAGGGGAACTATCGGAGTTAGGAATGATGAGGAAAACAACCATTAACTTTGAAAAGAGTTAATTTTATACCAACAGGGAGAATCTCACATTTCTCACTGTTTAATAGAAAGTTTGAGGTTAGCTGAGATTTTATGTGCAAAGAGGCTTAAAGGAGAGCTGGGTGTCGTCTGCGTAGCTGATATTGAATTCACATAAAATGTTACCAAAATGAAGAAAAATACAAAATAAACAGAAGGGGCCCGAGGACAGAGCCCTGAGGAACACCGGTGGGGACAGGAAATGACTTATATTATTTAATCTGATTTTTATGAGTGTTATAGGTTGTACAGTTGTGATTTATTTTGTAGAAGATTATTTCATCATTTTTCCTTCCCACAAAATTTGACCTGGTACCTGAACCCTGAAGAGGCAGAACTTCTACTGGAAGTCTCATCCTGTTAAAGATTCTGCTCTCTGTGAACTGTTAGAATGAAGAAATAAATCAGAGAAGATTCCTTAAATAATCATCTTTTTATGCTGACAGTAAGCATTAAATCAGACTGGATCCATACTGGATGAAACTGGTCTGGATTTGAATCAGAGGATGTGTTTTTCCTGTTTTCTATCCTCCAAAAATAGATCCGATTAAATGGATTTGAATTTATACATGTAGTGTTCTTAGGAGAACCAAGTGCACCACCATGAGAAATAAACAGCCTCTACTCCTGTCTATCCTGTAATTACTGACTTTAGAAATAGTCTGACACTCTAAGGAGCTCTTTCCCTCTTGTCTCTACTTTTTTCTTCTCTGCTTGCGTCCAAATTAAGTCATTACTCTACTTGCATTTCATTGCATCCTGGAAAGAAGGAAAAACATGATTTTCTGATTTATGCGTTTGATGTGAAAATGATTGCTTTGAGCGACGATGCTATGATATTAAACTCAGAACCAATATGTTGCACAGACACAGCAAGAACATATAGAGGAGGAAATGAAACACAAACACATGCATTTATGACGCTTCTGGACTGACTCTGGATTACACAAAGCACATCTGCCTGGTCCTGGAATAAAACCTGTTATCTTTTGTCTTCACACACCGATTGTGCTAATTAATCACTAAATATTTGCCACAAAAGTTAAAGTTTAAATTAGTTTGCAGTCGTGTCACTTGAGCTGCAGAAGTTTGCAAAGGAAGAAAATGAAACAGAAGAGCATTAATCATTGTGTCAGTCTCTTTAAAGGCCAGAGGAGACCTATTATTAGAAGTTTTCTCAGTTGAATAAATTGAGCTCCTTTTCTTTCATGTTGTTTTTTTTCATTTTTTCTTTATAACGAGCTAAAAAAGGAATAAATGAAGACATCCAGCTGCAGACTAATTCAGTTTGACATGCAGACACTCTTGATATTCATGTGTTTGTATGACATGCAGGTCAAACAACCTTGCACTGATTTTATAGCTTTAAGGAAAATATGTTGATTACGATCAGAAACTGCAGGTTTGTCCACAAAAAAAAGAATGTTTTGCATCATTCGGTCAATTTCTCCTCAGGCTCCGAGTCTCAGCCCTCCCACTTTGACTTCATTTAAAACCTTCTGAGCTCACAGATGGAAAAATCTTTTGACCTTAAAATCAAAATGATTTATGCTCCAGACGTCAAGTCCAGCCTGCATAATGTCCTCAACCTCATTTATACTTTGCATGCCTTTTTACTTCCACACTTTAACGCTGAATAAATCCGCAAATGATCCCGCCAATTGTAGTTTATTGAAATGAATCCTAAAATATGACAAGGCGAGCTGAAACAAGAATTAAAAGGAAAACTTTAGACAGACACTAAAGGAGCAACTTACGACTATAAAACTAAAATTATTTTTCTGTTTAGCCGAACTGCCCTGCGTGGAGTTTATCTCTGAAGAGCTGTTTCCGCTCCATTAAAGATATAATTAAGTTGCTTCATCAGAGGTAAAACTCCTGGGGTTTTGTTTCTTAAATTCCTGCAGGCTGACTAATCAAACTTGCTTACGATTCATGCTGCAAACCAAACATGAAGGAATAAAGCTCGTGCATGCTGCTGCTTGTCTTTGTAGGATCTTTATTCTGCTTCGTTTAAGTAAAATTCAAAAAAACTTCCAAAATCTGCTAACACTTAAATATAAAATGCAATCCAGAGGAAGCGAAGCGCTTCTTTATGGCATGAAAAAAGATCCATGCCAGATCATTAGCATGAATTTAATATTCCCAGAGTTAAAAAATAATAATGATGAGGGGGATAGGGTGGGTGGTGAAATGACCGCAGACTTCAGAGCAGATTTCATCGCCTCTGATGTGGAGGAAAAAAATAAAAGAAATGCTCCTCCTGCCTGAGTCAGCTGTGCACTTCATTCAGCGTAAATCTGATTTATTATGATCAACCTCACCAAATGGCTCTCCATGTTATACATTCATATTGAGAGGAATAATTGAAATGTCAAGCAGTCTTACGCACTCTGTGAAAATGCACTTTGCCTTCTCCCTGTTTTGGTTTTGTTTGTGTTGTGTGTGCACGGCTGGACGTGTGTTTATGAGCTTAAAGTGAACCGGAGGGCGGCTTTTCTTTTTCCAGCTGCAGGCTGATTGCAGAAGACAACGGGGCTCTGTGTGTCCAGCAGAAAGACAGCCTGTCTGGCCTCTGGCCCTCATGGAGTTTGGTCATCAGGCATCAGGGAATGATGGGAAATAGATCCCCACCCCTGCCAGTGGAGAGCCATAAAATATTAATCCTCACCTCACTCCTGACAGTGAGCGATGCATCTAAGTTTGTGTTTACAACAATGATGTGGGAAGATAAATGGAAATTGGTAGAATTTGGAAGCAAAAAATATAAATGTTCAAATGTGGCTGAGCTGCAGCAATATGCAAAAGTGTTTAATGTGAAAAGGTGTTTGTTTTTCCTCTGTGCATAACTTTCGGCTAAATTAAGGAACATAGAGGAAAAATAAAATAAAACCTATATAAATTACACTTCAGAAATTAAAATATTTTCTTTTTTCCCCAAAAAGAACTTCCTGAAATGTCCAGCTGCAGAGGAGGGAAGGAGTTAATGTTACGTCTTGGAAAGGAGGCAATGTTTCACTTCAGGGACAAACCATGAACCACTGAGTCCTCAGATGACACGATAAATAGATTTTAACGCAACTAAAAACCTCAGTTAATGGCATTTATAGGGCTTTAATGGCAAGAGAACAAGGGAGTCATGTGACAGGAAGACCATATTTTATCTTCTCCGAAGCAGCTTTCATTAGCGTGGACATTATTTACATTTTACTTGGAAAACAATTTATGTTTTCATGTGGATTCATTTACAGCCACTCAAATTCAGTTAGCCAATGCAAATCTGTGAAGCAACATAAAACCAGGAAAAGCATCAGAAAACATTAAAAACACTTTCCTCTTAATATCTGAAGCCAGTGGCTAAAAGCCACATGCTTCTGGTCTAAATGTCAGAATATGTCTTTAAATATGAGTTATTAAACAAATAGGCTTGTTTGTGTGTGTGTGTGTGTTGGGTCAGTGTGACATTTACATCACAGCAACATACAAAATAAAAAAGAAAGAAAATGGAAAAAATACGCTTCAATTAGGTCTGAAACAGAGACATCAGTGGGCAAAGACTAAATTAATGGTAACAGAAGAATAAGTGGAATGAAAGAAGCTCTGAAATATAAAAGTAGTCCATTAATATTGAGCTGGACAATATGGGACAGGGTTTATAAATTAGCAAGAAAGAAAGGGAGATGGAGATTAAATGTGAGGTGGAATTATTCAGCTTACTGAAAGTTTAAAGCAGATTCATCTGGATTTCATGCTTTTTAATGAAACCCGATATAGAAACAATGTAATGGTTTCTTCTGAAGACGCACTGATTTAGTGTGTTTGAGCTTTGTGTTTGTTTGGGTCCTATTTTGTAGATCTAAAGTCACACAGGGAGTCGAGGGAAAACGAGGAGTGTAACATTACCTAAGCCCATTTCAGGGGGATAAGGGGATGTGTTAAATCCCCACTATGTTCTAATCTTGTTTGGGTGTGTGAGCTCTGTTCAAACTGAGCGACTTTCTTCTTCTTCTGAATTCAGGGAAACGCAGACTAGTCACTTTCTCCTGGTTTGCAGAGATGTTGTGTTTTACAGACTGTTTGTCACGGGGGGGGGGGGGGGGGGGGGGGGGGGGGGAGTGGGCTGTTTTCTATGACTAATCCTGCTATAAACAGCTTCTCTGACATACCTTATTTGGCTACGCTTTGTTGCAGGTATATCAAAATGAAGCTGTAACAAATCATCTGAATTTCGTGTGTTTTTGCATGTTTCTATTCAATGCATTCTGGGTATGAAGTAAAAAATTACACTTTTCTGTTTTTACAGGGGAAAAAAACACATTTTCTGATATTTTTATGTTTGTCTGTTTGTCATTTGTGATAAATGATGCTGCAGGGCTTTCTCTTTGTAGCCCTGCTTGCCTTCTACCATGTATTTGGGGAAAAAATAGGAAAAATTTGCAGGTTTTTCAGCTGCATTCAACTGAGCAGGGTAACTGTGTGGGTGGAAAAATGAAAGGCAGAAATCTAAATGTGTCTGACACAGCGTCCACCAAGCCTCGGTAGATCCCTCTGAGAAATCTGGGTAGACTGGCTGCAGGTATGAGAAACACAATTCAGAGGTGCCAGAAGCATTAAAAATAAATATTACAGAAATAAAGCCAGAGGCTGGGAGAGGAACATTAATGTAATGGCAGCAGGTCTGACAAACTCCATCATAATGTTCTCATTAACATTGTTTGTTACACAGTGATCATAAAAAAAACCCCAGAATGCTTCCTGAGATTTATTTTTATTTCTATGACAGACCCAAACATAAAAATCAACCATCTCTTTGAGAAATGACATAAACTACAGCAGCGTTTAAAAAAAGGGAGTTTTATAGTTTTTGCCTGCAAGGGGTAATCTCCATCAGCAGCTCCTCCAGGCTCAGTGGGACTGCGGGGATAATCAAAGCCTCTTGCGCTGGTGGCTGCAGAGCAGAAGAGCCTCTAACCTCGCAGCACCTCCATCTTTAGGTTGACGGACTTCAATGCAAACGGGTTAGTTCTGCATCAACAGACGGCTTAAAGCTTTTCATGTTCACCTCATAAGATCTTTATTGACCTGCCATCACTTCCAAGGTGCACGGGAAATACTTGGCCTATGAGAACATGGCTGACATTTAAAACAATTTCTTCGCTTTGTTTGGTTTTTTTTTCTCCTACACCTTCTTCTCCAACCTGAATGTCATCAGGCTGTCTAATCAGAGAAAAGTGTTCAAACTCTCTTCCCAGTTTGACAGATTTAACTTCTTTTTTTTTTTTTTTGAGCAACATGTTATCACCTCTGTTGATTACAGAGTTTGTTAAATAATTATCCTCTTTGCGTGAACCTGCTTAACATTCAGACAGGTCACATTCACAGTAATAAAGCACTAATACAGCCTATTAGAAACACCTGAGACGTGTGTTGCTAATTAGGTAACCTCAGCCCTCGGTCAACAGGTCTGATTATTGAGCTTTACATTTTGCACATTATTATTGCTTAAGTTCTGAAGCTTTTGGGGTAAAAGAGGACATGTAGCAATCAGGTATCTTTTTGCAAAATTAAAGATCAAATTAAGTTTTATAAGCACACTATGTAACTTTATATGACAGTAATTTAAAATGGACACTAGGGGGTGCTAAAAAAGCCCAAACTGCATAGTATGCCTTTAAAATGTTAATTTTATTTATTATTTGAAAAGTTGAGTTCAGTTCCACCAGTCTCCCCCAGGCATGATTACTGCCACACCTGTAGAATTACGAAATTACTTCAGTACAAACTGTCTGATAACATGAAGTAGGCTAAAAGATCTCAAGAAGCAAAACACTGTGACCTCTTCACAATAAAATCATACCAACGTGGTGGTGGTAGTGTGATGGTTGGGGGCTGTTTTACTGCTTTATGACCGGAACAACTTGCTGTTATTGATGGAGAGCAGGTCATTAATGCTGAAAACCCTCCAAAGTGGCTGAATTTAAACAACTCTAAAGAAGAGAAGGACAAAAATCCTCCCATGGTGACGTCATAAACTCATAACCAGTTGTCAAAAATGCTTGATTTTAGTTGTTAATGCTATAAAAGTTACAACCTGTTTAGGGGACAATTACTTTTTCACATAGGGTTTGGATAGCCTTTAAAATCTTTGTTTCAAAACTACATTTTGTATTTTCTCAGGTCGTCTCTGGCTGGTATTGACATTTGTTGTCATCTGAAACCTTTTGTGACACAGATTAAAACTAAATGATAGCAAAATCATTGATATTATATTAACAGCACCAGAGTGAGGAAAATCTCAGGATACAGATTCTCGCTGTGGGTCAACAGGCGCACATTTTTTACCATATTTGGATGTTGTGACTGGTGTCATTTTGCATCAGCGAGTCTCCCTCTGACCCAAACAGTGGAGAGCCGACCCACTGGATGACGTCCAGGCCAGGACAGCTCAGCGACCCTCGGGTTGGAGCCTGTCCACTGGGGAGTCAGTGAGCAACTGAAAATGTTTCAAGGGTGATTTGAGGGAACGGGGAGGTAAATAAAGGATGGAGTCCTGCTCATGTGTGGTCGGTGCACAAATGGATATGTATGTATGCAGATTGACTTAGTTGTTATGAATTAATTAAAGGAAAGAGGAAAAGGATTTTTAAAAAGGCAAAGGATGATTTGCATACTTGTGTAATTAAGGAGAAGAATAATATTTTGGATTAATATAATAATTTATCTAAATTGGACTGGGAATATATAAATGTGTAAAATATCATATGATTGAAAAGAAGGAAATCCAGCTGATATGGTGCAGGTAAAATGTTCTCTGATCTAAAGAGCACTTTAAGGATTTTCTCATTTTACCAAGACATTGTTAAATCACAATTTGCACAACAGCATGGCTTTTAAAAAAGAAAAGTCCCCGTAGTCCAGACCTTTCAGCAGCTGCAACACCCGTCTCATTATGGAATGCAAAGTTTGGCAAAGCTCCAGTTATGGAAAAACTCCACCTCAGATGGGATAATATTCCTCTACCAAAGGTCCAATTTACTCAGTTTCTATTCTGTCCAGTGCTGCTTAGACCCCACCATCAATTTTAATAAAATATTGCTTACACAGCACTTTGGAAGAAAACATGAATTGCATGCTTGATTCAGAACAATACAACAATAAATGTGTATATTAGATAGAGCTGAAAGCTTTCACTAAATTGGGTTTTAAGAAGGGATTTGAAGGTAGCTGGAGACTTGGTGTGCCTGAATTTAATGAGCAGAGAGCTCCGTAGGATGGGACTTTAATGGAAAAGGCCAAATCCTTCGTCACAAAGTGTGACCTGGAACTAGCTGGTAGGTTGTGGATGTCAGTGGGTGGGAGGGTCAGATCAAAAAGTCTGATTAGAAGCAGGAACATTTAAGGTTTTGAATGTGAGCTGCTGGGAGATTTTTAAATTGATGCGAGTTAGCTGAGGCTCAGCAGGTAAGGTGATCAGAAGGTGAGCGGTTCAATCCCCGGGACTGGCAGACCATGAGCTGAAGTGTCCTTGGGCAAGATACCAAACCCCCTGGTCCAAATAGCCGCTCACTGGCCCTCAGGGACGGGTCAAATATGAAAGAAATTATTTCCCCAAGGGAACAATAAAGGATCGTTTATTATCTAAAATTCAACATGATGTAAAAGCTGGGAAGAGATGGTCTCTAGTTTATGAGACAATACTCCAACTCTGGAAGGGAAATTCAATAAACCTTTAAAAAGCACACAAAAGGGTTTGAATACTTTAAGAACATTTAATATTTTCCATGTTAGATCATATTAATTCTAGGATTATGATGGTTTCTGAGTCTCTCTTCTAATATGCTAATGTTGCATCCCTCACCGTTTTAAGCAAAAATTGATATTTTAGCCATTTAGAAATGTGTTCGTGTAATAAGTTGTTTACATAAATACAATGAATTACCCTAAATACAGTAGCTGTCTGAGCAGCCTCTGTTCAGAGAAATGGCTTTTACATCCAACAGGACTGATGAGCCGACCAGTGAGTTGCTGCCATCATAAACCAGCTCCAATTTCCAAAATGTCATTGCAATTTTTTTGCAACATTAATTTAACCCTTAAATTGTTAATTTTGCATTACATGCTTACAATTAAATTGTTATAAATAAGCAGCAAGCAGTAAAATTGAGTAGTTTTGGTTCATTCAATGGGTCAAGTCTGGCAGGATTTGCAAAAAAGAATTGGTAATTTGTGCAAAAATATTAAAAAGATTGTAAAATAACATGCATCAATCTAATTTGTGATGGCATTAATGCTCTTTGGTGTCAGCTGCAGAACAGAGGTCATCTACAATGAGAAAGGCATAATCTACAACTTGTAAATAGACATGAAAATAGCTGAAATATCCTTTAACCTACACCATATTAACCAGTGTTTTAATATTTCTTAGTGTTTAAGAAAAGCAAACAACTCCAAATGTTAAGCCCCGTTCCACCAAGAAAACTAACAAAAATAAAACAAATCAGGCCAGAAAGTGTGATCAGTTTAAATAACATTTACTTGCGCACATCACACACGTACAGAGACAATCATGGAGGTACAGAGGAAAGACCAGCAGTTGAAATCCTGAACATTACAGTACAGCTGCATCTCTTGACCCATGCACAACATGAACAGTCTGCTGCGGAGCCACTCTTTTAAACACGTCAGCTCTCAAACATACTGGAATACAACAAGCACACGAGGAGCAGCAAAATATTCAAAAACACCAGACCAGAAAACAAAAGGTTTGGACTCTAAAAATGATCAAGCTTCAACTATTTACACAGCAAATAACACTGAAACTGAAAATGCAGATGGAAGCCAACACAGGGCAGGATGATCATCACAGAAAACGACAGTAAGGCTCAAGTGTAGCTGCGTTTCTAGCAGAAGTCAGAGGTAATGAGTTTTCACAATCAAACTGTCAACCAGATTAAAGAAAAAGGATTAAAGATCTGATGAGAACATGTGACTGACCAATCATCTGCCACTTGCGTCCATTAATAATAACTTTAAACACAGGCTGCATCCATTATTCCAGCTGCCATGAGCTCATCGAAAAGATCATCGAATAGATGCTGCAAACGTTGGTCCGTCTGCAGCTCAACAGTTGGCACAAAGCTCATATAAACAGCCCCGATGATCCAACATGGTAGCGATTTGCTTTCGAGACACTGAAAAATAACACCAGACACAAAATATATGACTTGGACACATGAGTGAGGAGGGGGCTTGAAATGGCATCTTCTACAGGTGAGAACAGGTTATGATCGTGACCTGTGCAGAGAACAGACTCCGTGAAAACGAGTCGGAAATCAGAGAAACGAACGACGTGGAAAAGTTAAACATCCCAGAATGATAAAACTACATCTTATAAACACACCGTCAGGCACGCATACACACACACAACTAGCACAGGTGGATGGAAAGCTGCAGGTGAGGCAACGAGAAAATGCCTGAATCCAGACAACCCTGTGGTAAGATGGGAAAACAACACAACACAAAACATCTGGAACTTTTTACATCGAGTCAGGAGGGCAATTAAAAAAAAAAAAAAAAAAGGGAACCCTCCAACATAAAGCTTGTTTTCAATACTTTGTTAGTCCCTTTGCCTGAAATAGAGGACAGTTTGACATTTGAGAGATGTCAACCATTAAAAAAGCAGCACTGTAAACTGGTCAAACTATCACACCACACTCAATACAGGGATAACTAAAAAAAAAATGCTTTAAAGAAAAGAACTCTATCTTCTTTACCATTTTTTTCTCATTGTACAAGTTAATACAACAAATTAAAAAGCAAATAAAACATTAAATTTACAAAACACTGTAAAATAAAATACACACAAAAGGAAAAGAATAAACACCATAAAAGGTTTTTTCCACTGAGTGACAGAACTTCCCAGACAGCAGCAGGCTGCACTCCTCATCACCCTCCAGGGGTCACTCACAGGAGATGCGTCCAAGGACAACCAGGCCGCCGAGTCCTTCAGAGACGTCGATGTGTCCTGGCAGCCGAATGGCTAATCGTACAGCAAGTTTTCAGAATATACGCTTACGCTTCAGATAGGAGTCTGCGTAGTGGCCGCCGAGTCCTTGAGAGTGCTGACCCACGTAGCCGCCCTCGGGGCTTGGCTCCGGAGACGGGATCAGACGAGAGAAGACGCGCTTGTGGCTTCCAATCGGAGTCTAGAATCAAGAGGGGCAACTGGTGAAAAGCAGCTTTGTGTGAGGGCGCCAACTGTGCAAGAAGGTGGTAAACAGTCTGATTATTACCTTGAAAATGTTCCCCAGACCTGGAGGACAGTTCACATTGTGGCTTCCAGGAGGCATTCCAACAGCCTGAACAAAAACAAACAGTTCTCAGTCACCTAGACGAAGTTTAGCATTAATTATTAAACATTAGATTCTACCTCAAGCTCAACCATCTAGTTTTTTCTACATAATAAAAGGTTCTGATCAAGTTTTCAACGTACCCTGTTGAGGTTGGTGTTCGAGAGGCTGCTGCTACTGGAGACTTCAGGCCCTGAGCTGAAGTATGAGACGGGGGGTGGGCTGGAGGGATAACTGTAGTGGGAAAACCGCTCGCTGTAGTCGGAATGATGAGAGAGCTGCAGAAAGTCCAGCATGTTCAAGAACCGTTACTAAAAGGGTTTTGACTTTAAAGTCTCAAAAAGAGTGAGGAAACACTACCTGCTGACTGAATCCCGCAACGACCCCAGAATCGAGGTTCTCCTGCTGTTCGTACAAGTGGGCCAAGGCGTCCTGAGGAGAAACAGCAGATGGGCATCAGACCACATCACATCACATGACCTACTAAAACCTGCAGAACACAAAGCTACATTTATCAACATCTTAAGAATACATGCTAGAATAAAGGGGAGAGTTACCTGGTGCAGAGAAGGATATTCAGGGCTAAAAGAATGCTGGTAACGCAGGTTATAATTTGGCTGCATGTTCTGATTGGACACGTTACTTAGTGTAGGTCTTTTCCTATAGGAGGGAGGTCTGCAGCTTGCTCCTGGAGCAGAGGGGAGGCAGGGAGATATGAGATGAATACATGTGGCTGTTTTGAGTTCATGCAGCAAACAAGAGCCGACTGTCAAGTAGGAGAACCTGAACCAGGCAGTGTGTTGTTTTTTTTTTTTTTAAGTAAACTCACCTGAGGGAAAAACATTGTTGACATTGAGGAAAGTGCTCTGGGGTATTTTCACATCTTTTGGAGGATCACTCAGTATTGGCACCTGACAGTGAAGAAAAACATTTTATACATTTGATTCATGTGAAGGGTTAACAAGATGACTAAAAGTGGCTGAAATCACTTATGGAAGAGACTTGGAAACACACCCCTTGTGCTGCGAGGCCATCTGCCCCCATCACACCTCCCAACAGGGGTAAGGAAATGCCTGATAGGGAGGGAGGGGAGGTCTGGGGGAAGCTGCATGCTGATGTGGGGGAATCCTGCTCTCTTGGCATGGCTCTGCCAAGCGGCACCGACTTCAGGGGGGCCAGTGGATCCGACTGCAGACCCAGTCCTGGAACCACACCGCCTAGCACAAATAAAACATGACCTGTTGCAGTTTTTCCTCAAAATATAAAATCAAATTCAGAACTTAAAGTACAGGATTCATTAAGCTTCATCCGGCAATGTGAGTGAACAGCCTTAACCAACGTAATGAGTGCAAAGCCTGATTAACAGGGAAAAGGGGGTGCAGATGTTTGTAATCAGAAGCGAAGCAAAAAACATGTCATTAGTAGCTCAAGGAGATACGGCTGGAACGGAAGGATGCCAAACCTTGAGGGAGATCTCCAAGCAGATGGACGCCCTGCTGGACAGGCAGAGCAGCCAGAGGACTGTCCCCGATGAGTCCTGCCTGTTGGTCGAAGGACAGATCAGTGTCACATGAGGGTTTCCCAGCCTGGATTAAACTCTTGTGCAGTTTTTTTTTAAAGTCCTGAATTACACAAGCACTCCAAAATCAGTTTACTTACCAAATATCTGATTATTTCATTAAAAAAACAAATATTTACAATTTCAGCACCAAACAGATGAGCACACTTCCTACTACATCACTCAAAAAGCACATTTAAACATAAAAATATCACACTTTCCCAGAGAGAGCTTACCCATCCAGGAAAATACTGCATCCCCCCTCCACCTCACACACACGCACACAGAGAGAATAGCCAAACTAAACACCATTATCACTCACACAAGGGAAAAGAGGGTTTTCTTTACTGTGCAGCACCTGAGCCCAAAGAAGATGATTCCCCAAAAAAGCTTGCTAATGGTATAGAAGGATAGAACACAGACGAGTGAGAAAACAGGCAAAAAACAGGATGAAGGAGCAGCAGGAGGGAACATGTCAGTAGAGGCCAAAAGGTGCCGGTACCTGCTGGGCCTTGGCCTGGTTCTGAAGGAGGATCTGCAGCAGGGCAGCTGAGAGAGCAGGGTTGGTCAGCAGTGGCATCGTGGGAGCAGCCCCAAGGAGGCCTGCACAAAAACAACATCAAGATCCAAAGCACCGGAACGAAACTTTGAATAAAATCAATAAGAGCAACGTGGCTGGGAGCTCTGTACCTTGTTTGTGACCCTGTGACAGAGGGTTGAGCAGCATCTTAAGAGCAGCAGGGTTATTGAGGCCGGTGAGTATCTGCAGAGCTGTAGGATCAGGGAGGAGACCTTTGCCTCTGTTTAGAGCCTAGGACAGAATTAAAAACAAGAGAAAGCATCAGCGCGCGACTGATCAAGTGGCCGCTGGGGATTCGCTTGAATAAAAGGATATTGATTTAACTGTAATACCATGGTTTGTGCAGCAATCAGAGCAGCCAGCATGCTTCTTCCAGGAGGGCCAGGGGCACAGAAGGCCACCCTGATGTGCGTCCCGCCCAGCAGCCTGCCATCTGTGAGCCTCTGCGCCTCCTCAGCCATCTCCGCAGAGGCAAACTCCAACACAGCAAAACGACGAAAACTTCCATCTTGTCCCTGAGCCAACTGTGGAGAGGAGAAATTAAAACAGTCATTAAGATTACACAGGCAGCCCAAACGCACTAGGAAATACAGTGAATGCAAAGTCTGACAATCTGCTGTTTTCACTCACAATATAAATGCACACATTTTAGTCAAATGCATTATGGAAATGCACTTTAAAATGCATTAAAATGACCACAAAGGATTTATTTTATTAAATATTAATGTCATCTAGCACTTTGAGAGGACTCAGCGTAGCATTTATATGGTTTTAAACAGATTTCTTGCATTTACTACTTTGATGTAACCTGGAACTTAAATGATCACTTTGTGTTCAGTTGTCATCATTGACAATAAAGCAAACAGCAAAAACCTTCCCCCTGTGTGTGCCTGCTAAAGGGACGCCCCCCTCTCTCTCTCTCTCTCTCATTCCAGAAAAGCCTGCTGAATGACACCACCTGGGGGAGTCAGGTGGTCATCACCATAGAAACCATGCTATTGCTATAGAAACTTTGAGTGGCCACATAAAAACTGGGCCAAAGGTGAAAGGTGCCAAAAGATTACACGTACATAGCAACTTTACACAAACCCATATACGGTGCAACACCACCTTTTAATCCATCCCCACGCCTTTACGACCAAATTAAATACTACTTGATAAATGCCTAACATTCACTAAACCTCAGAGGCTTTTAATCAGCCATTATACAGCATAAATCAATAGTAGCTGCATGGAAAAACAAGCAGAGATAAGGGATGGAGGACTTTACTTTAAAAACAGCTCAATTTTGTTAGTTTAAGCAGAAGATATAAAATAATATTTTAAAATTATGCATTTGACAGGATGCAGTATGCTTAGAACCGACCTGGCAGAAGACTGGCGTATGGGTGTCAGCCAGGGCACCGAGGAGGTCCTGGGCTGTCAGAAGGCTCGGGGGCAGGCGGTCCACGCACAGGCATTTGGAGTGCAGCAGTGGGTATGTGAGCGAGCCCACTTCGGTCCAATGAACGTACAGCATGCGGGAGCCCAGCTGCTTCCCTAGCAGCTCCGACTTGGCCCTGGCTGCCGAGTCCTTCTTCATGTACTCCACAAAGCCATAGCCTTTCGAATGCCCTGTAGAGGCGCTGTAAACCAGGAAGCAGCGCTCGAGATTACCAAAAGGTCGCACCAATTCCTCGAAATGCTGCTGGGTGAAGGCTCGGGGCAAGTTGGCGATGCACAGAAGAGCATCAGTCGGCTGCAGCTGCACGGAGATCTCCCTGTCCCGTAGCATGTACTGGTGGAATTCTTTGATAGCACACTGGGCCTGTTCCCCATTTAGAAGTGTCACGAATGCTGACAGAACAGAAGGAGGAAAAACACACAAACACAAAATTATGTGTAAACTGAAGGAGTGACATTTGTTTAAGCAGAATTAAAAGAAAGATCAGCTTTCATACACAACAGGTCTCAAAAAGGAAACTCTTTTGTTGACACCGTCTCCCCTTTAGCACATCAGATCAAAGACGTTGCTGATGGCACAATGTCAGCAAACAGCATCTTTTCTGGCAGTGCAGCATCACCTAGACTGAAACCACAGTAGTTGTCATAGTGACTGACAAGAATCTAAGACAATTTAACTACCTGATTGTCCCCGAGAGAGAAAAAACCCACATCTAGACCTGGACACAATTTATGTTATTGACTTCCATTATACAGCTATGTGACAGACTCTAGATACTGTGAAAAAAACACATGCTGTTATTTTTTTTTTTAATGCCACAACAGCTTGGTAGATACCAGGCATATCCCTGAATTTACCATCTGGTTTGTGCTTTTTTATTGGCTCATTATTGTCTGCCACATTCTAGAGAAATATTGCTCTGTGAATGTGAAAAGCAATTTAAAATGCCTATTCTGAGCTCATGTTTCTTTTATCAAGTCTCTCCCCTGAATATGGATGCAGCTCACATGGATATTGATGGCCCAGCCGCACTTAGATTGATCAAAATTCAATGCAACATCGTGACAAAGTTTCACTACTAAAGTAGAATCTAAACGATTGCTGCATCAATAAATGAGTGGAACGCTGACCATCTAAAAGATGATGTAAAATTTGGAATCTTGTTTTGTTTTTCCCCAATGAACACAGATGGACATTTTCAAGTGAACTTTTTGAAATCAAAAGCAAATGAATAATTTGATAAGTTTGAGCATTTGTTTAGAAATTAACAAACACGGACATAGAGATAAAACCAACCTGTGCCTTTGTATTTGTCAACAAAGCAGTACTTCAAATCATAGCTTCCCAACAGCTCATGGACCTCCTGTGAATATAAAAAACAGACATTTAAATAATGCACTAAACAAATCAAGAATCCTGGATAGATCATTTGTTCACTCGTCAGTGTGTAAAGGTTAATTCCTTGATTTCAGATGCCTATTGTGACATAATTAACTCATCCATGTCTAAAGGGAATCAACAGGTGCACCTGTGAGAGAGGGGGAGTTAAAATCTCCCTCATTGTTGCAGGAGAAATTGTTCTGGACAGCTTTGACCCTTTCACATACAAATAGTGATGTTCTCTAGCATTTTCTGAAACGTTTTGTCTCTACGCCTTCCACCTTTTGTTTTCTGGCAGCTCACATCTCGAACTGCCTCTACACCCCCACTCTGGAAACAATGGTACGGCCCGTAGGCCCACCGCTCTCCACGAGTCAGGCACGTTCCCAAAAAAAATGACATAATTCAATCAAAGACGGTCCGAATTAAGACACAATATGGCATGCTATGAACGTTAACACACCTGTAACACTCCAGTACAGAATAAAATGCTGACTTTAACGGACAAACAAAATGTCAAAGTTGCTAAAATTGTAGCTGCAAGACCGAGTTGGTCCCACAGGCCACAGATGACCATCACTGACCTGACAGTTATTTATTATTCTGCTGACGTTTAGTTCAAAAGGTTACGTTGGTTAACTAAATTTAACAAACATTATTATGTATAACACAGTTTATGGCGTGTAGCTTTTTTGCATGTTGGTTATTATATCAGCTGTAAATGCAGTTAAAGAAAAAAAAACATCACAAACAAGTTTAAAGGCTGTTTAACAGCTAGCAGGCTAACATATCGGAGCTAGGCTAACATTAGCCAAAGTGCTCCATCAGTCAATCACTCATTCACTCATCAATAAAGCATCCGAAATAATAGTTTTAAACATACCTGATTACTAACGTCGGAGGGTAGATTTTTTATTATTATTTTTCTACGGTTGTAAAACTCCCGGCGAGTTCTTTCTAAGCGGCTTTCAATCTCTTTGGGGCTCAGTGATGTCAAGTCCTCGTCGACCCTGCGCTGACACTCGCGTCCCGGTGTGGCGTCCTCTTCTCCGGGGGAAAGTTCGGAGAACCGGTGATCTCCAGCCATCCAGTTTTCTTGCTCCACAGCGAGGTCGTAGTTTCCATTAAGAGGGCGAGGGGCAAAACTGTGCCCGGTGTCTGTGCTTTCATCCCTTCCAGAGGTGCTAACAGACACTACGGCCGCCATCGCTCAGTTTGGTGGAAGTTCAATCGGTCGGTCTGAGAGTCGGTCTGATTTGAGCAGTTTAAACAATACACACATGGGCCCAGCGCCACTTCTCATTGGACGAGGGGGGAACGCAATCTCCATGACTACGACGTAACGTAAAGTGAAGGCGTGGCCAAAGCTAGAGGATCCTGTCATGATCAGCTGTATTCTGATGTTTCATGTCTTTTTCTTGTTTGAACTCTGATTTATATCCACTACAAGAGTTTGTATTTGTTATATTTGTTAATAAATAAATAAAAAGTTATAAAAATTTAAACAGTTGTCAGTGGACAGGATACAATTTACGTTAAAGTCTTAATGTCATTATCTTTTGTGATCAAAGACCCCATCTTTTAGTTTTGTTTGCCTTGTTTTGATGCAGTTAGCTAGCTTGAACATTCTAAACCTGATTTGATATGCATAAAAAGCATAATGGCTCAAAGCAACCAGACTGTAAATACTTAGAGAGGATGATAGATTGCTGGTAGAGTTACCATGTGAGACCTTAACTAATAATTTACTCTCATAGAGTTTGATCTAACAGTTTTAATCAGTGGTAATAGATTCATAATGTCTCTTGGAAAGTCTACCAAAAAATCTAATATAAAAACTAGTTTGAATCATTTTCTGCCACCATGGTCAGAGCTGGAATGAACAAACATCTGATGTCAAATATCAGTTGTCTGCAACATAAAATATTTTGTTAGTTCATGAGAGCAAATTATATATTTCCTGTAAAATTAAAAATCACAGGAGTTTTGAAAAAAAATTCTACTTGAGTTGATATAACTATAATTTGCAAGGGAGAGAAATCACGTTTTAGCCATGATGGTATTTGCCTCCAGGGGGCGCTAGAGTCCAGGCAAGGCCCAGAAAAGCTACTGTCATGTTCAAAAATCAGCACTTCTCAGAAGCAGAGTTTTACTTCAGTATTAGCAATACACACAAGAGTATTATGAGTCAACTAATATGGTAAAACGAGTTGCTTGATTCCATACAGTTGAATTTCTTGTGCTCTTTTTGATCAATGTGTCTGTGGTTGTTTAAGCAGTAGTCTGATGCCTAATCAGACTACTTGATGGATACATTCCTGTCTTCTAAAAGTGGTGAGATGCTGACATTTTCAGTTAATTACACACTACATACATTAACACAAGGGTGGAAATGGTTTATTACATTTGGATGGTTTTATATTTACAAAAGGACATGCAAGGTAAGATGTACTAAAAAGTGTACAGATAAAACACAATTGACAAATAGAACCTTTTCCAACCTTAAAGAAACATTTTTTAAATTCCCATGATACAAAAAATATATTTCTTAATAAAAATGACTTTTAATGGCTTATCGCCAAGTTCCCATGTTAAACATTAGAACTCAAGACAGAAACAAAAACAGTAAAACAAAAACACACACACAGACTCTTGTTATTGTGTTACCATTATACAATAGAGAATCACTGTAAGCTTTTATGGTTAAACAAATATAAAGGCCAATCTGTAAATAGATGCAGTAAATAAACTGTACAGTTAGAGACGGATTATTGGCTGCTCTGTGATACACGATCACCAGAGTGATGACAGTCACCGATTCCATTCAG
Organism: Callopanchax toddi; assembly: GCA_006937965.1. Taxonomy (NCBI): domain Eukaryota; kingdom Metazoa; phylum Chordata; class Actinopteri; order Cyprinodontiformes; family Nothobranchiidae; genus Callopanchax; species Callopanchax toddi. Next base: position 918,499 of record SSNR01000030.1, on the reverse strand, counting down.
CAAATCTGAGACATGGAGACATTTGGGCTGAACTGCCAGTCGTACATCTTGCGTATGGCCTCAAACTTGTCAGTGAGGTCTTTGAATGATGGCCGTTTTGCTGAATCTGCATTCCAGCACTGCTCCATTAACAACTTCACCTGTTGACACACAAACACGACAACATTTGGCCACGTAACATTTTCACTTGGTAACCTCTATGCATGTTGGATATCTCAAACCAGCTTAAACCTTTTGGGGTTTTGTGTGTCATCACTTCGTTCGCTTGCTTTGATCTTCTCATAAATGTAATGTCAAATTATACGGTGTACCCTGGAGGTGGAATGGTTAATCTGTTTTTATTGCTTTTGGTAACAGCACATTCTCATCAGAAGATTTTAACTCGATTAGAAAAAAAATGTTTTTAATATCCGTTTATTAAATGTTACTTATTTTGTCTAATATTTTCCGGCCAGAGGATGGAAATTTCTATCTATTTCTGCCCTTTAATGCAACATTTATAATAACCAAAATAGCTACAGTTACATAACACTGTTTTAATTAGTACAAAACCCCCTAAGAGTCTTATTTGTTTGTTCCTAAAATCTTACAGAAAAATGGACCAACAGTAAAGCTTAGGTTACCTGATGTCTCAGTATTCAGTACACAGACAATGCATTTTGATTTTAATAACCTGCTGAGTCAGTTAAACAACAGGATTTTGCCTAAAATATATACAAATACAGATTATACATGGCTGAACTGCAGCTGTGGTGAATGGAAGAATAATGTGGCAGCAAAAAAATACAGAAACTCTAACAAAGGCACACTGAGAGCAAATAAAGTGCAAGGATACAGTAGGATCTGACAATAACTGAATGTAATGAAAATATGCCGAGATAGTGATTACTAGAACTAGGTCCAGGTGAGTGTAATCAACAGAATTAGAGACAGCTGGGAAGGGAGACAATGAACTGAAGCAAAAACTAAACTAAAAATAACTCAAAAGTGCAGAAATCATAATAAAAACAGGCCGAAAAGAGAGAAAAGTCCTGAAATCAGCTGTAAAGAAAATGGCTTCAAAAACAGACAATACCAGAGGGTTACAAAGTGATCCCAAAACTTTTAATTTTATTAAACTTTAAGAAATTATGTCACCTTTAAAACAGATATTAAACATCTCATTTAAAAGGTTTCCAATCTTACCTCATGTGGGCAGTCTCTGGGGCTAGGTAACCTCCGATTTCTCTCCAACAGTTCGATGAGTTTCACCACGTTCATCGCTCCTTCAGTTGCCTCCATCATTTCAAAGAACTTCTATAAAAACACAAAGAGAAAAAACAAAAGTAATATTCTTTGACTAGCTTCTTATATGAACGTGTAAAGTCTTGAGCTTGTGATAAGATCATTAAAAACCTACTGTTGGAGGACTCTGACGACTGTCACAACGAGTAAAGATCTCATACAGAGTAACTCCAAACGACCAAATGTCAGAGGCAAAGGAGAACTTCATCTCCTTCAAGCACTCAATGGCGTACCTACAAAGAGCAAAACACAAAGTTTATATGACAATAAACACACAAACAAAGAAATATTTGAATATGGAGCATCAACTGACCAGTACACCGGACTGTCTCCAGTCTCACGAACCCGATAGTAGATCTCTCCTTCAGGGATGTACTTCGTCAGGCCAAAGTCTCCGATCTTTACCAAATTCTTATTTTCCACTAAGACATTTCGGGCAGCTAGATCTCGATGCACGTAGCGCCGTGAGTGCAAGTAGTCCATCCCCTTTAAAGGAGGCAACACAACATGTATATTTATGTAGGTCATTCTTTATCTGTGCTGTCTGCATAACTAGAATTCAAAAGAAAACATTAAAAAAAGAAATAAATGAGCAATGAATCTTCTTGAAACATTCATTTAATATCATTTGATTTTTCCTCAACTTTTACATATTTGTGGCTTAACTTAATGCCAACAAGATTAACTGCAATTAATCCTAAATTAGGCTCATTTATCCTGTCTGCCATAAATAAATGATTATACTTGAGATCTCTTGACTTTAATCAGCTCTACAACTGACTTTACATTTCAGTGTGCCATTACTGGATTAGTAATTATAAACCTGTACTGCCAGTGAAAATCCCAGCAGCCTCGGCTGTCTGTTGATGCCCTCGTAAAATGTTTTCACAAAGCATTAAAGTGGTGATTACCAGGCTTAATATTTACAGGCTAGAAGTGTCACTGCAAGCACGCCAGAATGTTGGCTTGAATATGAATTTCTCTCAAAATGCTGCTTGACTAAAGAAGTTGTAAAACTTTATTATCTTCTAGGACACTGGGAAGGAAAAAAAAAAAGTGATCGCATAACATTAAAGTAGTTTAACTGAAACAACCACTTGTATGTTAGCAAGTAGAACACAACATGCAAATGATGCAGTTTTTTCCCCCTGCAAATCCATAACACTATTCCTACAAAACTAAAGCTGCAGGGCATGAACCACAGTCCAAGTATGTAACCACCTAAACTCACCTGACAGATCTGCTGAGCAAACATGAGGCACTGGGGCTGGCCAATTTTATTTTTAGGAAGAAACTCTCGCAGACTCCCCAGGGGAAGGTACTCCATTATCAGCTGTATTTCTTGTCTTCCTGTCAGGGCGAAATGCAGCAGTGTTTTATCTTTCGCTTTTATTAGTTTTAAAGTGATGACCTGTTGCCTAAACCAGAGCTTGGCAGGCTGTCGAAAGCTCAAAATACTGACAGTGAAAAAAGTTAGATTTTCAATTTTTACAGAGAAACAAAAGAGACAAAAATATGTTATGTGAATGATTCAAATAATGTCAACGTGAGTTTTAAAAAACAAATGTAGAGCAGATAAACAGTCCTCAATGAACTCACCTGGCTCAGTGCAGCAGCCTTTGTACCTGACAATGTTGCTGTGATAGAGGGATTTTAGGATTTCAATCTCCTTCATCCAGACCTCAGGGACATCACCGTTCTCTTGCTTCAAGGCTTTCACTGCCACAAGCTCTCCAGTCCCATCGTTGGATGGGTCATACATGTACAGTATCACCTTTCCAAAGTGTCCCTGCAGACAGAACACTGAGTAAGATTACTCCCACAACACACAAGAAGACACACATAAGAGAGAAGTGGACGTAACTCACCTCCCCTAAATCCCTCATCTTTTTCAGGTAGCGTTTCTGGAACATGCTGGGGTCTGTTGATGTGAGCGTTTCACTGGGGGATATGTCAGGATCTGTGTGAAAAATGTCACATCTCTTAACTAACTGCAATAAAACAGGTTAAGAAAAAGATGTCAAAGTGAGTAAAAGACTGACTTTTCATCATGATTTCTGTGAGATCTCTGAGGACGGTGCGGAATGAGGGTCTTGCATCTGGATCATATGTCAAACACATGCTGATAAACTTGGCCAGTTCCTGGGAGGACGGCTCAGCGAGTCGACCCTTTTGCTGATAAAAACACTCTTTCTGTTGGGTTGACAAAGGTTTTAGAACTAGAAGTCAAAAGGATAAAATGGGCGTGTAAAGCTTTTGGCTGTTGGATGAAAAGCACAGCTTAAAGCTGCAGCCTGAACAAACCTCAGACAATGAGCAGTTGCTCATGGGAAGATCACCATTGTTGCAGATTTCAAGCAGCGTGGCACCAAAGCTCCACTGGTCAGCAGCATTACCAATAGGTGCATCGCTGTCAACACATTCAGGGGCGATCCACGGGATCCGACTCAAACGTTCTGTAGTGTGACAAGACCATAAACACTCTGGGTTTTCTAATCAACTCTTCAGAATGAGGATTAAATGAAATCATGGTCCCAAACATAGTGAACATTTACAAAGTTTAAATGGACTTGTTCAAAACAAAGTGGTTTGATTTAGTTTTTTCAGACCACCTTCTACTTTATATACTGGAGTAAAACTGCAAAAAAAAAAGGAAACGAGTCACAGGAAGTGGTCTACTAAAACCTTCCTGTTTCCTAAATGTAAATGAAGTACAGCAGAAAAAAATAAGTTAAAAAACAGATCATCTGAAGCGGATTGGGAATCTTCATGAGAAGTGAAGTCAGCCGAGCCTTAATTTAGTCTGAGCTGTGTGTTTACCTTCTCTTGAAAGGGCAGTCAAGGCAATTCCTGGATCGCTCAGCTTGACAAAAGGAGAAGTGTTGGGTTCCAGACCTGACCTTGCCACCAGAATGTTCTTGGCACAGACGTTTCCATGAACAAGGCGTTTTGCCTCCTAGAAGGATAAAAATTGCACAAAGAATGACTCACAAGAATGTAATTTTTTACTCTCCTAGCTGCAGACTGTTCTTCTTGTTGCTACCTGACAAGTGGAATATTTGCAATCTACCACCAAGAGCCATTTTTAAAGGTTTTAGACTTCTACTTAAAGTTTTTTTGGACAAATAAAGTCAGTTTACGCCATAATTTCTGAGAACCAATATTAGAAATTTTGCTTTAAATGCTACAGTGCAGCCACTTGTTAAAAATAATCAGAATCATCTCTAATCTTGGTTTTATCAGTGACAAAATAAACACTTGCAGAATTAATCTGAAACTTGTTGCAGTAACAATATTGTGCAATTTCCTGCATGCGTGCAGCAGCTGAACTTCAAAATTAGGCGTTCATTTAGAATGATGCAGCGTTTCGAATACTCACAAGATAACTGAGGGCACTGGCGAGCTGTATGGCAACAATAAATTTCCACTGAGCGTTAATGAATGCCCTCTCTTTGCGAAGGAACAGATCTAAAGGCCCAAACTCCACATACTCTTCCACCATGATGTCTGTGAAAATAGAACAGGTCTGAGAGGTTTAACTTGTAATAAAGCCACAAATATGTAAGCAGTCATTATAAGTTTTAATATAGAACAGACGGAGTGCAATTTTGAATTTGGTTGATGGTCCACTTGTTATTTGAATCACAAATTTGACTGTGGACATTGAACTTGTGTGTGATGAGGAAGCAACAAATGAGAAAGTCACTAAAAGAAGATTTGAGTGCATGCAGCTGTATTGTGCTTACTTTCAGACCCTTTGACAGACACGCCATGTACAAACACCAGGTGACTGTGGGACACCTGGCTCATGAGACTCGCAGTTTCAAAAAATGCCTTAAACAGAGAAAGGATCCATTTCAAACACAGAAAGTGACTTTATTGCAATAAAAATATGAAAAAAATGCACCTCTTACCAGAGCAATGTCTTTATGGCTTTCCTCTAGAATCTTCAGAACCACGTGGATGCCTTTACGCTTTGCAAAGTTGTTGTTGAACTCATCATCATCTTCATCCTCTGACACCAACAGACGTCCTGAGTAAATGTTAGTTCTGGTGCCGCGGCCCAAATGCTCTTTCTGTGTATAAACAAACGTACTTAATCAAAGCAGAACGCATCCAGCGTGTGTTAAACATTAAAAGGTGTGTGGATATAATCACCTGGATGATCATTTTGTCTTTAATCTGGTGGAAGCGTAGCTGCGTCAGGTCCAGAGGCGAGCGTGAGTGAGTGCGGTGTTCCACACCCTGTCTTTTCACAAGCAGATTGGATATTTCTAACAACACAAACACAGAGTTAAACTACATCCCAGAGTACAGGTGACCTAATCCAGCAGAATATCTAAGACTTCCCATCAGGAACACAAACCTCCTTGTTTTGGAACACAGCCTTTTCTGATGGAAAAGTTGTCCGACCCAGACTTGAGCACAAAGGTTTTGAGGGAATCTGTGAGCTCCTTGACGCTGGAGAATTCTTGGTCCCAGCCCTCCATACAGAACACTGAATCCTTCTGCTGGATGCGAAACTGCTTGTGGCTTTGTGCCGAACCGTTCTACGCATAAACACGGAGTTAGATTTAGTGTCCGAGCGTTTTTCAGCACCACTGCAATAATTCCCAGAGAGGAGCGTGGGTGTTGACTTACCTCATTTTTGTTTAGCACAGCGAGGATGATGCGGTGGTAGTTGAGGGCACTCCATCGAACGAGGAACATTCCCTCCTCTGCTGCCTCCTTTTTCAGCTTGTGCAGCACAAAGTCATCACTGCAAGCACACCGGAGTGATGATGTAACCATGTCTTTATGGGCTGTTTGTGTTTTCAATGTGCTCGTATAAGAGCAGAAAACTCACTGCATAGGTCCGTGCAGTAGATTCGCTTCACTCAACACTACCCTGGGGGGCGCCACTTCACGACAAAGATAGTGGTGGGCGTCTGCAGTCAGTCGGTAGTATCCATCTAGAAGGGAGATGAAGGAGCGGGCCTCCTGGCTGGAGTTCATCTGCACCTCCTACATATAAACACAAAACAACACAAGCGTACAATCTGAGTGCCCACCTGGAGACACATGCATTTAAAATTTAACAAAACGCCTGCAGCGCAAACAAAAACCCAACGCACTTAGTCACACACAGAAAATAACACAATATACACATGTATACCATACAATGACATCAAACTTTTAAAAGCCTTACTAATCTGGTCAGTTGAATAGCTAATATGTGCTCTATAAATGTGAGTGATGCATCAAAACCACATTTATCCATTAAATTAATGTATTTCAGCTTGTACACCGAAAGATAAACAAGTGCTCTCACCATGCAGTGATTGTCCTGAGTGCTAATGCACACATTAGCATCAGTAATGGCTATGTGAGTTATTTCAGGGAAATCACAGAAGGAGGTCCATTTATTAGGAGCGTTCTCATTTGGTGGGCTGGACTGTTGCTTTGATTTCTTGTTGTAGTTCAGATAATTGGTCCTGAAGTAAGGGTTTGACTGAGCCTAAATCAAGAAGATAAGAAAATGAAAAGTCATTGTGGATACAAAATCTGTCAAAGAATGAGGTGAAACTTCTTCTGACAAACCTTCAGAACGTGAACTTTTCTCCAATGAATTCCCTTTGTGCCGGAGACCATTATCTCATGCGTGGCGGGACCTGCGGCATGATTTTTCGAGACCTCGTCACTCAGGTTCACGTTGGAGTAAGAGCTGCTTCCATCCCCGTCCTCCCTCAGTTCCAGGTGCGTTACGGGAAAAGTCTCTGTGCCAAAACGTGGAGCCAAGTTTTCAAGGGTAGAGATGTATTTGTACATGATCTCCTGGAGACCCAGTTGGCCTTTGTCCACAGTGTGCTGCTGAAAAGTCCGCACAAACTCAGAAAACACTCGCCGGATCCTGATTTTAGTCAGAAAGTTGTCTCTGGATAAGTGTTTGGCAAAAGATTTTGGTATGCAGTTTAGGAAGCTGGAAGGAGACACCCACAGAGGAAGAAGATGCATGTCACAACAACAACAAAAATAATAAATAGCAGACAAAAAATATGCAAGAAATTTAACAAATGCATCCATCATAAAAACAATTTAAAAAGCTTAAAATGACACAATTATACCCTTTTCAATTATACCTAATATTTCCAGCTACTTCTTGTAAGGTGGATTTTGTCTGTAATGCGTGGTGTGAGAGGTGTAGCACGGCCATTCCCAAGCTCTCGTTTTTGAAACGACCTAGTTCCTCCTCTGACTCGATATCTTCCATTTGTATCACCTCATTCACAAATTCGTGTTTAGCCTGATTTTGAGACACAAAATGTAAAGAGGTTGCACCACTCCTCTGTTGCTAGCAGATTAAATCAAAGCACATAACATTAAGTGAAACACAAACCTGGGCGAATAAATACTCCAAGGACTTGATATCAAGCAGAGGGAAACCAGTCTGATCTGTTCCAGATTTCAGGGCATATCTGAAAACCGTTGGCTCCTTCTCATTTAGTCCATGCCAATTCCGAAAGTAAAACCTAAGCAGAAGGAAACAAGACAGCTGACATGAGTAAACTGTGTTTCAGCTGTCTGCTGTACGGTGTTAAGCAATCACTAACCTCATGCAGTAGTGAAGCACTAAACTGGAGTTTTCGTCAGAACTGAAAAAGTGGTTTGGACTGTACCAACATTGTGTTTGTGGGTTGTACAATGCAAACAGCACATGGCACAGAGGAGTGATCTCTGTGAGAGAAACACAGGAATTACACAAACATCCAAACTGCAGCAACAAACTCAGTCGATGTCAGCTCAGCGGTCACTCACCTACAGCTTCAGCAGCTAAGATGCACAACTCCTCTGCTGTGACATCTCCACTTGTGTGAGACAAATACTTCTCCCCATCTCCTGAGGAGAACAGGTAAACATGGATACCCTGAGACTGAGGGGCCACACATGGCGCTGGAAAGCTTCCTGTCTTGAAAAACCTGGACCATCCTTTTCCAGACATGTTGGATGAGATCCCTGGCAGACAGATACAGGACACTGATCAGGTGTTGGGCCATCACTGATCTGAGTCACGTAGGCAGAGACTTTCAGTTCAGGAAGCGCAAACATATAGAGGAAATGTGCTCTGTTCTCAAACAGCATGCATCTAAATTAAGCGCTTTAAAACAATCATCTAAAAAAATGAAAAAACATTTAAAAATCTTTAGGAAGTATGACGTCAGATAATCGTTTCTGTTTGTCTGAAAGGCCTTCCGGGGATTACAACTTGGCAAACTTGTTGTTTACCTTTCATTTTAAGCTTTAGGACTCAAGTATGGTACAAAGCATTTTAATAGTTTATATGCAAGCGTACATAAATAACGCACCGAGTGACAAAAGCTAGCAAACACTTTAGAGTTCATCCTGTCATAACAAGGAAATATACGGTTTATAAACATGAACAGGATTCCGAAGTGTCCGGACGCTAAGCGTGGAGCTTCAACCTTACCCTGAACGACGAGACTTTCCCTTAAAAACACTCAAAAACAAGGAGGGTGTCGAGCTGCATTATTTACAGAACGTGTTTCCCCGTCACCACCTACTCAGACGGATTCTGACGAACTGCGAGGTTCGGCTAAAAAATGCTGCTTCCCGAAAATAACATGGCCACTCCCTTTTCCGGCCTGAGGCGGAAATAAAATAAAATAAAATAAAATAAAATAAAATAAAATAAAATAAAATAAAATAAAATAAAATAAAATAAAATAAAATAAAATGAAATAAAATAATTTTTGTTATTTTTTTCTGAAATTACTAAAGATGTAAGAAATTATCCTTGCATTAGTGAAAGTGATGTATAAATATAAATGGGGTAGGGCTAAATAAGTTTATGCCTACTCCTTTTTCAGCTAAATTATTCGATGTTATGTAATTTAATGAATGTACAGATGTTTGAAATAAACACAAATGAATAAAAGAAAGTATAATGCAGAAGCAAGTGTGAGTTTTAAAGGGCAAACTATTTTTGCCATATTTATCTCCTCGCTACACTAAAAAATTAGGTCAAAAATTTTTGTCACATTTTTTCAATATTTCAAATTTACAAGGTTACATGTAAATGTTGAAAATCTGTAAATTTTTAATGTATTAATTTGCAATCAGCAAAAAGTGGCTTTCATATAATCTCGGAAGAAGAAAAAAAAAGTCACATTTCCCATGTTTGTAATATTATTTAATCATTTACAATAAAACCAGCTGTCTGCCTTAAACATCATGAACTGTATTTCAAACTGTCAGCTTTCACATGCAAATGTTTAAGAACTCCAACCTTCAAATTAAAAGCATAGAGTGAAAGTCGACTCCATTCACAGTGCTGCATTAAAACCAACGTTAGGTCTTTGGACTTAAAAGCCGTTTCCAGCTTTACAATCATTTCCAAATAGGTGGTAAAGACTGAAACTTGAGGAGCTAAAATTTTCATTTTTGCCCCCAATTAAGTTGAAGCTTAAAGCAACTACTATTGGGTTTTTAATTGAATAATACTGACTGTCATATGGTTTTGTGTTTGGGGTACCTAAAGGTCAAAACAAGCACACATTCATCCACTGAGTCTAGGTGGAGTATATTTATTTTTTGGTCTGGATCCTCATGTTTTACATCATTATAATGTATTTTTATGCTTTGAAAAGTTTGTCAACCAAATATTGAGTCAACAAAAACTTGTTCTTGAGAGGATGGATGTAAGTCAACCTTCAGTTAAATAAACCTGTAGAAAATATGGCATTAGGAGAAAAGCATATGAATACATTTGTTGTTTTCTAAATTCTCAAATTTAAACAAGACGAAAAAAAGCCCAAATCTGAAAACTATACACCAACACAAAAAAAGCAGTCTGGTAGGTGTGTCTTCTCATACCTATGCAAACTGATACATGAACATAAACAAATGAGAGAACTTCAGTGAAATTTAAACATAAAAGTAGCAGGTTTTTTCTCCAAACAGGGGGCCAACAATGCAACAACGATGTGTTAAGTAAATATTTTCCCTTGGATCTTACTAAACATTTAAAGAAAAAAGTGATGTCACCAATTGGCAAACTAATCACACATATAATGAAGTTGCAATACAGTGGGGACATCTGCAAATAAATCTGAAGCTTCTTTCTCGTCACTCCGTCTTAGTTTCTTGATCCTGTTTCACCTCCTCATAGGTGGCTTCTTCCTCTTTCTCATCCCCATCGGTCTTGGCGTTTGGGACCCAGAGTCCTGAGTCAATGCATCTCTTCATGTGAAGCTTTGCCTCCTAAATTTTGTGAAAGAATCACAATAAATTCAAGTATAGGGGGGGGAAATGCATTGCAAAATGTGAGACGTTTTATCAACTGAGAAAAATACTGAAAAATAAATATAAACGGAATATTTTAACACAATAACCTACCGTTGGGTCCATTTTGCTAATAACATCTTGTAACATTTGGATGTCTTTATCATCAAAACATTTCTGCATCTCCTGCAATTATATAATAATAAAACATGCTTTATTACTACATATTTTAAACAACAACAAAAAACGTGATAAATAAATTAACTTACAGCTGGAAGGGACTCATACACTTCTACAGGGTCTAGGCCCCCAGGACCAATACGTTTCTGTCGTTCTTCTTCTTCATATTCTTTCATGGCTTTTTCTATACGGATCTTTGCCCTCCCACGAACTCGCTCCTTGAATGACTCCAGCTCATCGTTGAAAGCGTCCTGGTACTGCTGATCTGCTGTCTGGGTGAATAAACATATCAATTAGCATGAAGGGATTTCATTTATCGAAACAAACAAGCAGTAGAGGTAATTTTTGTATAATATATTCTAGAAAAAGGTTCTGATTTGTAAATTGCATTTAATCTAAAATTCTCAACACCCATCGTTACCTTGATCTTAGCAAAGAACTGACGGAAGCAACCACGCGGGTCCAATTTGAGGCTTTTGGCCAACTCAAGAATGAACTGCATGACGATAGTCTGATGAGCCACTTGTTCCATCAATGCGTGTTTCTGCAAAACAAAGACACACGCTTAGAATAATGTACATTAAAGAGTAATTCAATGGAGAAAGGAGGTTGTGGCAAAATGAAAAGTTCTTTGAGTGACACTGCGTTAACTTATTCTAAATTCCACCTAGTAATCAAAACACAAGACGTACAAATAAAACTGTTTACCTCTTCAACTTCAAGGTCAATACACATGATGACAAGATAGTTGGCAGTTTCTTCACATACAAGATCAGGATTGTCAGAGAGGTACTTCTGGCTGTCGTCCCAACGTCGCAGCATGCCTGAGGTAGAGACAGTGACGAATCAGCATCGCTACCGCCTCATCGTCTGATGAATTTAGTTTTTAAATCATGGTTGTCAGTGGTACTTACCAAAATGTTTGATCTGCTTCTCATACTTCTCCACAAATGTTTTGTGTTTTTGCTCCTTCTCCTCTTCAGTCTCCTCAGAGGGGTCTGGTTTGGCATTAACTATGCTCTATTGAAGACAAAAGAAAAAACACTTAATCTCTCATTCAGAAAAGTATAATGAAAAACTATAAAATAACATTTTACACAAGGTATGCATATATATTACAAAAATATCACTTTATATCTAAGCTGGCTTGAATTTTTAAAATCAACACTGCCAAATAACCCACTTTGACACCAATGAATTTAACCACGAAAAACAAAAATTATTAAAAAGCTGAGACAACTTTTGAAGAGCTGAAAATAAACCAACATGAATACTAATCAGTTTTTCTAAAGGAAATCTGATCCTTTAGATTCATATCTGCAGTGTGTTGTATGAAGCTGCCTGTCTGAGCTCAGTCACCTTGCTGAAACCATCCTTGCTGAGTGTGTCCACGTTCCATGGCATCTTCTTCTCCTCTCTGTTGTGCTCATCCATCTTCTTCTCCCACTCTCGCTGCTCTTTTTTTAATTTCTTCTCCTCTGTCTGGATTTTGCTCAGCTCAGTTTTGCCATCACCAGAAGCGCCAACACTCAGCCCTTGAAGTTTCCTCTGCGTCTCTGCCAGCTTACGTCGACATTCATTCAGACTCTTGTTGATATCGTCACCTTTTTTATGAAAATCTTCCATCCGCTCCACACGAGCCTGAAATGCAAAAATACAAGAAGCCAGCTAACTAAAGTAAAATGCACCAGTCTGAAGTTAACTCTGTCATATTATAAATCAAAACTGTACCTGGTGTCTCCATCTGAAGAGGCTGGGTGTGTCAATGTTTGGGTGGGTATCATCTTCATCATCTGAGACCTCGATGTGATCCCACACGCTGTAATCTATCCTGGACATCCTGCAAACCAGAACCTAAAGCTAGCCGCCTTAGCTTGTTTTAGGAGTCTAATAAGTTCACGAAAGTCAACCAGAAAATCGGATTCAACAACACTTTAGTACTGTCGAACGGCTCGGATATATCTTTTTATGCGCAATACCGCATTTGGTTGAATTTTACCTAGACAGAAAGAGTTGGACTTCCTCAACGTCAGTTAGCCAAATGCTACTACAAAATTCTAGAAAGAATCGCTGCTGAAAGCTTCCGTTTTACGCAAAAACGTCATGACGTACGAAGCACGTACAGCGCCGGTCTGTCCCCCTTGTGTCGGGAGCGCGCACTGCAGCCGGAGGCGGAAGCGACTTCTGATCATTTCACGTCATGTCAAACTTGTTACTTTGTTTAGCTCCTAATAAATAAATAAAAATAAACATAGTCTTGCTTAAAGGTGGAAGCTTGCTCTGCTGGACACGAAAACGTATTCTTCCTAAAAGATGTAGGCTTATTCTAGTAAAATATAGGACTCACTAATGGCTTCATTAAAGGAATCCATTTTTCCTTCTCATCATGAACAACTAGTCCAGTGAATGTGGAGAGATTTGGTCTTATTTTGGCAGTTATATAGTTTTCTTGCCAATATCACAAAATTGTTAAAAAATTATGAACCTGAATCTTGTTTACAGCAAAGTCGTCAAAATTTAGTTTTAACATTCAGATTGATTTAAGTTTGTAGATAATTTCCTTTCATGTTTTATAGATGTTTTCCGAGACTTGCATCCGATTTTGTTCTATTATCTAGTCTAACAGAACAGTTAAAACACGTATAACTTTATACATATTCAACTCTTTATTCCGTATACAACTAAGATTCATTCAAACACATAAAAACAATATCTGTAAATTAAATCTTTTGCATCTTTTTACAATAAATAATTTAGATGGAAGGGTTGACAATAAACATGCACCAGAATTTAACAATCTTTAAAAGTAGTTAAATGGTTTAACTGGGGGAACATCTGTTTGATATTTGTGTCCTTCATGATGCAGTATCATTTAAAATGTTCATAACTGTGCAGCTAAACTGGTTGTTTTAGTAAATGAATGTTTATAACTTCAGAAAAAAAAAGTTTTAAGGAAATTTTAGAAGTTATGTGATGAAATCCATATTTGTAATAGACCTGGACGAGATGGGCAGCTATAACAACAACTCAATATTACTTGGTGATGATGAATCAACACTAACATTTGATTCAAATAGCCCACAGGTGTATTTACCTTACAACTGAGCAGGATAAAGATGTGAGGAGCAGTGCTGGGACTTGTGAAATCACTGATTCTAATAGAGTCAGTTTGGACCTGACAGTTGAGTCACAATCGATTGCTCACTGCTGCATGCACAGACTCGTGTATTTCTCGCTCGTCGGGTGTGGACAACATAGCAGTTCAGTTATCTGATCATACTGTGACAGCTAGGGACGAGTAACACTTTGCTCCCTGAGGCTTGATGATGTTTTATAGAAATGCGTGTGAAAGTATTTGCTTTGAGGAACGCCCATGGTTAAATTTAGCTTTGTTTATGGCGTGTGAACTTTATAAAATTATTATTCTAAAGGCTAAATATCAAAACACTGCACAACAATACAAGCTAACAACAATTTAAATGAGTTCATGTGTTGGTCTTGTTCTCCGCTGGTTTGGAGTCTTTGAAACCAGAACAGCAGATGGATTTCCCAGCCTGCGCTTCACAGCACCGCCGCATCTCTCGGATCACATCCTCACACAAACTCTCCACGTACTTGTTAGCTGCGGGGACGGGAACGGAGTTACAGAAATGCGACGGTGGGGTTCAACTGTAAGCAGCATTTTAACATTTCATGTACCTTGTAGGCACTTTTGAATGGCACATGCTTGTTTTTGACACGGATCTTTCTGCGGCATGTCTGAAAGAAAACGAAGCAATATTGTAAAGAAATTGTAAAGCAACATAATATCACAAAGGCCCTAATACTAACTCCCACCTGAGACGTGTTAGCTAGTTTCTGAAGTTAGCCGTTCATGCTAGTTCCTCTCATGAGTGTTTTGATCACGTGACGCAACGAAAGCTTATTAAATTTGGAAAGGGATTACAGCGACATCTGGTGGTGTAAAACAATATTACAGAACATAGTAAAGGCTGAGCTGAAGGTCTTTTAAACCAAAAGTATTAAGTTTATTGTACTGAAATAATAGGGGGGAAATACATGTATAAATAAAAAAATATTTTTAATAAAATATTTAATTATCTTACTTGAAAGAAGGATGTAGCTTTGAATGTATTTTTAATAAAAATAAATCTTACAATCATTAGAAAATATTTTTTACAAGACAAAACTGGGATTAATAATCCTATCAAAATTTATTATTAAAAATAAAAAAACAAAAAATGTTTTTATTATAACTTTTATTTATAAAGATAAGAGCATTAAGAAAATGTTCATATTTACAGTAACGTCCCATTATTAGTCATATCAAGAGTAGGTACACTTTTGTAATGTTATGATTTTTTTAGATCACTAAAAATAAATCTAGTAAAAATATTAATCAGACAAAAAGTTTCACATAAAAATCATAAAAGTAAACTATAACATAGATCAACCTTCACAAATGGCAGTTGCCAAGCATAACATCCTCATTTTTTTCTTTTCTGAGATCTAACTCTGGATAACAGAATTCATCCAAATATCCACAGATCCTTGAATGTCTCTCCAGCTTATGAGGCAGCAACAGTAAAATCTCCACAGTGAAGTTCTCCCAGCTGATTGAATCCAGGTTAGCAGGCCTTAAACATCTGAGCATAAAACAAAACAGGTCAGGACACAGAGTTCGAAGACAATTTGCCCATACAGCACGCCAAACATCCACTCTACCTTTGTTCCTTGCTTTAACGATGAACTGTTTGCTCTTCTTTTCCAGTGTGTTAGAGGCAGAACAGGTGTAGGTCCCTGGGAGCAGTGAAGAGGACGTAAAAACTGCTTCCTCCTTCATTCTCTCCTCTATGGGATTGGAGGATTGCCAGCTGTACACAGGTGCTGGGTTTCCTGCAGCTGTGCAGTTTAAGGTGATTTCCTCACCTGATGTTAATTCTAAAACCTCAGTTTCAGGACTGAAGAATGTTGGAGGAACTAGAAAATAACCACTTATATTAATTTTCATGCACGGGAGAATTTAAGAGTGATAATAGCTTCATAACTCACAGAACACAGATGCAGTGAGAGGCTCCGATGACACAGTTGGAGGTGGCTGAGGTCCTTCTGGTCCAAGCTCCAGTTCTGCTACACATTTATACTCTGCATCATTCTCAGCTTTTGTTGGTGTGATAACAAGAGTAGAAGACACTTGGACAGGCGAGGAAGACGTGAGGTCGGAGAAAGAGTGTTTGTAAACCTCTGTCTGCCCTCTGTACCACCTCAGGGTGAGATACTGGACAGGAGCAATATTCTGAACCTCACAGAGCAGCTGGTACTCCTTCCCCTCCAGCATGGAGCCAGTGTGGTTCACCAGCCTGATGGAAACACTGTCTGGAGTTTCTAAATGAGGGATATAAAGAGTTCACGCCAGTCAAAGAGATTTACCAGTACTTCAGTCACGCATTTTAAAAAAAAAACAGGTTTCAGAGGTAAAACCAGACTCACTGTAGAGGACGAGGTTGAGTTTCTCCTCACATTGTCTGGGAGCTTTAAAAAACACCCCATAGCAGATGGGTTCCTCTATCCAGTCGATAAGACTGTCCACTTTCCACTGGACAGACTGGTCCACCTGTGTGTGTGGAGTTCCAATGGCTGATTCCCAGCCCAGGACGCGAACCGGGCGTGTAGCTTCACAGCTGACCGACACCGACTCCCCAAAGCCCACCACCACCCTGGAGGGCTTGAGAATCAGGGAGCAGCCTTCACCCGACACTGAGGCACACATAAGGAGTCATCAGCACCTTCCACTGGAACCGATTCCTCTAAGCATCACCCTGAAAGTGTTGCACCGATGCTCGCCTGCTTTTGTTGCTCATCACATCACTTTCACAATTCCTGGACCTTCATCTACAACCCAAATATGAAAGAAAACACGTTGCCTACATATCTTACCTGAACAAAGCATGCAAAACATGATAATCCACGTCAGAGCGTTGTTTCCCATGGTGTTTACTTTGCACCGAGCCGTCGAAAGAAAGAAAATTCCAACTTGAACAACCGTGGCAACTCTGCAGGGAACTATGTTGGAACAAAACAGAGCTCCCTCCCAGCTGACTTTAGGGACGGGAGGGGGGTGAACTGGGAAAGAGGGAAATTTAACAAAACCCATTACTTGCACCTCAGAGATTTTTAGGCAGGGAATGAGAAGCTTATGAACACAATAGATAACTGAGATCTTTGAACAAAATATGTACAAATTGTTCATTTGATAACCTCAGCGTAATCTAAATCTTAAATTATAATCATATCCTGTCATGTTTGGCTTTTATTAAAGTGAAACTAAAGATTTCTTGATTTCACAGCTTGTTTTCAGGTCCTCTTGCATGCTTGTTTCGTCCTGCCTCTGGCCTCCGTGCTTTGTTAGGTCCCAGCTGGCTGGAGTGTTGGTCTTGTGCAGCGTGCAGCTTGTAAGACTCACACTGTGACCAGAATGCTACACAGCATATCAGCTCAGACCACAACCGAGGGCGAGAAATCAGATGCTTTTAGGGGGTATTTATGGAGCGGACAGCTGGGAATCTCCACACTGCATTCTCACTTTACTTGCAGCTTTAAATATGCCTCGATAAGTTCTGTGGAGACATGTCTGCAAAAAAGCCTTTATCTTCTAAGTCTATGACTAACTGAGCCGTTTTCCCATCTGCCAGGTTGTTATGGCAACTCAGGCAACGCATAAACAAACAGTTGGCCTACTTCTGGATACAGTCTTTGTTGGAAATCACAAGGAAGGAACTTAAAGGACACAGATTTAGAAAAAAATAGCTTTATATTGGCAACTTAAAGCAGAGTTACATACTTTACATTCCCTTTGTTCAGATCTAATTAGTATGGCGGTCTCAGCGCTGCACAATGTAAGCCAGCCAGAAAGAGAACTGAAAGGTTGCAAGGAAACACAAACACAGGTTTCAGGATTCCGTCTAAGGAGGTCACTGACAGAGGCTAAAACTTATAACCTGTTCATCTTTTTAGGTTAAAATGACCTAAAGCAACAGAAAATTCTCTTTTTCAAAAATTCAATCTGTCACGATCATAAACCTGATATCTTTGGCACATTTTTGTGTTTATAAAGTCAGACAAGCTCATTATCCTTTAAAGCATTAAACAAATATCATGTTTGGTCTCCTCGGTGCAAAAAAATATTAAAAAATCAAAAGCTACATCTATTCCATGCATTGTTATGTTTTGTCTAGTGAGGGTTATGAAGAGTAGGTGCCAACTCCAGGGGTCACGGGTTGAGAGGCGGGGGACACCCTGGACAGGTCGCCAGTCCATCACAGAGACAGACAAACAAGACAGACAACTATTTACACACACACACTCACACCTAGGGATAATGTAGAGTCACCAGTTAACCTAACATGCATGTTTTTGTACCTGGAGAAAATCCACACATGCATGGGGAGAGCATGCAAACGACATGCAATAGGGCTGCAACTGGGAATCCAAAATGCAACCTTTCAGCTAGTGCTACTACCTGTACCACCATGCAGCATCCCTTAAAAAACACATTAAAAAACTGAATACTGTTAGTGTCTCATAATCACAGAATACATTTTACATTTAACAAGAGTTTACTGCTGGCGCATTGTTGTAGAAAACCAAAGACCTGCTATAAGAATAAACCTTAGGTAATTGATTTTAGAGTTTAGGCTTTGGTTTATAAAAGGGGTGTATTCTAGTAAACACGATTTCTGAGTGGGAAAAAACATATCTTAATAAAGACTGAGAACGTCCACTTGTTCCTGAAAAACCTCCTCAGTAGAAATCACTGAGTGAGATTTACTGCTGGTATCGTTATGAGCAAGTCCTGAAAGCTGTAGGAGATATGATCAACAGCTGATTCACCACTGCAGGAAGATCTAACCTGAGAAGACTGCAGCTCTCATCAGACATGTCAAAAATCAGCTCCTTAAGGTGCAAAAAGACTGGAGGTAACAACAGCACTAAGGCAAGATCTGCTGCTGCTTAAGATTATTCCTAGAAATTTCCTCCAAGGAACTACGATGAAGATAGAGGCAAAAACAAAGTATCCATTTGTAAGAAGGAACTGAAGTAAAAATGAGCTTAATAATAATAAATGAGTTCTTCCTAATGCCCTCCACCATGCTTCCCAACATGGAGCTCATAATCATCAAGTTCCTGCTTTTGTGCTCCGTTTGTTGTTTGACTGGTTGCAACAGATTTATAAGAACTCATGAAACAGGAACATATAATAATAATAATAATAATAGTGCAAATAAGCAATATCAAATTGATCTGTGCTGCAGAGCAAAGTGTTAAAGTGTCTGAGTTCCATACTGACTTAGTTTGTTCGCATGCACTGAAGTAATCAGAGAGTTGCATATGAAACCGTGCAGAAAAAAGGGAAGTGAGTACCACTTAACCACAGTAGTTGTACAAAATTAGACTGTTCTGTCCCAGTGATGCAGCTGGAAGATGATTCACCCAGAGTCAGATTTAAGCAGAAACAAAAAGCAGCTGAGAGGAGGCGCTTTCCTAATCAAAGTGCAGGAAGCAGCATCAGTTTGACATGATAAAACAGGCGAGATTAGATCTGTGTCATAGCGTTACCCCAGAGCATTTACACCCCCACATATAGCAAATGTACTGATTGTTAATACATACCAGCCAACTGAGCAAACAAACCCCAGCTGAGCATGCAAAACACACATCATGCCTCACAAAAAGTAAAAACGGTTTTTTCTACAATTTTTAAAACAAAGTCTTGCAAAATGTAATTGCAAATAAATTCCTGCCTCATATAATTCCTGAAGGGGGGAGTTCTTTCTTGAAAGAAAATGTTCCAGTTGGTGTAACGAATATAACTCCAACAACGAAGGCCACGGCGCCCAGGACGAGAAAGACTCCCAGTATGGCAGCGAAGGTAGTTAGATTCCCTGTGGGAGACGGAAACGTTTGTTAACGTTCTCACACTCTGCTCAACTTTATAGTCTTTCAACGGAAGATTTTCTATTTGTGATCAACAAAGACTGCAACTAAGAAAACTGAAAATAAAATCCCTGGATGGCTACCTGATTATGGATACTAACAAGGAGGAGCAGGATGAGAAACATAAAAAGTTCAGTAACAAATTACCTTCAGCTTCAGTGACGATGAAATGTTTGGTTTTACTGCCTTGTTGGTTAGAGGCTGTGCAGCTGTAGATCCCTGAAAGCTGAAAATCTGGAGTCAAAGTGGACCCGTTTTCAATCTGCATCTCCTGTTGTGTGGGAAAGTGCCAGCTGTAAACTGGTTTAGGGTTTCCAGTAGCTGCGCAGTTAAATGTTAATCTTGAATTAGTGGACAATTCCAGGGTCTCGTTTTCAGGGTGAATGAAAGCTGGTGAGTCTGAGAACAAACATTAAAAAAAGCACAGATTAAAATAGAATCAGATCAAGCAAAAGCTGTTGATGGTTAAACCATTAAGTTGTCGTAAACTTACAGAGTACAGTTAATTTAAGTGACTGCGATCGTGTCGTTGGAGGACCTTGACCTTCTGGCCACAAGTCCAGCTTTGCTTCACACCAGATCTCACTCCCATGATCCTCTCTGCGAGGATTCAGGTATAAGATTGAGGAAACATTGACTGGAGATATGCTGGGTTCTTTAAATGTCTTTTTGCGTATTGTGTTTTTTCCTTTGTGCCACAGCACAGAGAGGTGGCCAGCTGGTGCAACGTTTATGACATCACACTGGATGGAGTAATTTTTACCCTCCTGAAAGATCCCTCGTTCAGATGAATTAGACATGGACACGCTCTTTGGCATTTCTTTAGCATAAAGCAAAAGAAGAAAAAAGATATCAATAATAATAATAATAATAATAATAAACAAACATGCATATTAACTATCTTATAAAGTTACTCACGGTAAACGGTGACTGGTAGGTTTCCAATAATTTGATCCTTATCATCAGTAAAGGAAATGTAACATAGTGGTTCTATTTCCCAGGCTGGCACTTTGGAAATATTAAATGGAAGTAAAGAGACCTCTTTAATAAGGCCTGTTCCTCCATAAGCAGACTCCCACCCCATTCCCGCCACATTGTCGCAAGGTGACAACAAGCTGCAGTTGGCTTCTAAACGGCTTCCAAATCCCACCACAACTCTCTCAGGGCTGAAGACAATTCCACAAGCACTCACAGGCGTTCCTAGAGGGACACACACACACAAAGACTTTAAAGTTTATAGTGCACATATGCGTGAAACAATTAATGCAATATGATCTCAATGTCAAACTGTAAAAACATCTGGATTTTAAAAAAGAGCAATTTTGCAAACTTGTGCACAACTGGAAAACAATAGTTCTGTCCCATTCCGCTGTTTTTTTGTCAACAATTTTATCAGCTGTGAAAGAGATGTGGTCTGACTTATTCTAGAAAGAAAAAAAAAAAGTTTTGTTTCTCAACAAGATGGTTCTGAATTAAAATGTGTTCAAATCTGGTAACCATTAAAACACGAGTCACTGTGAAACTAAAAATGCAGTTCGACGCTGTTGAGCTGCTGAAACACTAGATCAGGAAAAAATGGAAAAACGTCTCACTTTCTGTAAACTGTAGCAGTTGGGCTCAGTTTCAGCTGCTTTTTTAAAAGATTGTGATCCAACATGTTACTGGTGCTGCCTTAAAGGGATAGTTCTGATTTTTTAAAGGGTGTTTCTGTGAAAAAATTACACTTTGGAGAAACAGAGCTCAGATCTGATTGGGCAGATTAAAGTATTTCTGCTGTTTTTAAACAACCCTATGATTTCATAAACTACTATAAATTTAACATCAGATGGTTATTTATAGGCTTTTGTGGTTATTTTCAGCATTAAATAACATCTGGCTGAAATGTAACAATAATTTATCATATTCATTACTAAAATATTATAGTAAAAATGTAGATGAAGACACAACCAGTTTGTTCAACCAGAACTAATCTCCGTTTCTCCAAACTGAGGCTGCTCAAAGAGCAATCTACAGCAGTTCTTTTCACAGTTGACATGAAAATTCAGACTGCTGTAAAACGTAAGTAACCTACCAAAATAAAATGGGGTGAAACATCCCTGATCTGAGGATTCATTCAGAGATCCATTATCAATGTTCCTGTCTGGACTTGTTAAACAAGACTCAACAATCTCACCATAAAGTGACTCTTTAGAGAGGACATCTACACTGGTTTGATTTTCTTTTTTTATAAAAGTCTAAATTTGCATAAATGTTTAGTTTTAAACCATTTCAATCTGGACTTTAATATTTAAACGCGACTTTATACATTTTGATTTGATTTAATTATTTAGATTTCAATTTATACATTTTGATTTTATTCTAAATATTTACTATTATTTGAAACTAAATGAGGTAAAAGTAGTCGTTTTTCTTTTTCAACGGCTCCCCTTCACATATTTTATATGAAATACTTTTACACACAGACCAAAGTTGGATAAATGATTTGCTGGCTGTCCTAACTTTCAATCGGTGGTTAAACTTTGATACCTGCTGAGTAAATCTTAATCAATGGGCGTAGGCTCCCAGAAAAACAGCTGGACAAGCGATAAGAAGACAAAACTTCCTGCAAGATAAACGAGCAGAATATTTACCTGTGTGCGGGATAAAGAAGAAAATGATGAACCACATCGTGGTTTAGTCAGTTTCACAAACAAAGAGGAAGTGGAGAAAAGTCACGACTGAAAGCGTCCTTCTCTGATCCGAGGAGCCTCTTTTCTCCTGAGAAGTCCCCGAAAATAAAAGCAACATATGGTGCGTTTACGTGCGTTACGTAAATCGCACTTTCCCGAAACAGAAACTAAAATAACTCCTGTTGTTGAGGTCAAATCCACTCACACACACACACACACTGGTTAATCCATTCATGACCTTTATATGTCATTTTAAAAAATGCGCTCACAAAAACCATATGCAGGGAATTCTTGCGTTCCTCAAGCGTATCCGCCTTTCAGTTTTAATTTTTCAGATAACACCGAATGGCACTCGCCTCCTGGCTGTAACAGCCTCTCTGCTCCCGAACATGGTGCATTTTAGTCTTGTTGTATTTTACCATTTTCTCAAATTTTACTTTAAGTTCAAACATTTCTTGTAGATAAAGCAAGTTTCT
Source organism: Callopanchax toddi (assembly GCA_006937965.1). Classification (NCBI taxonomy): domain Eukaryota; kingdom Metazoa; phylum Chordata; class Actinopteri; order Cyprinodontiformes; family Nothobranchiidae; genus Callopanchax; species Callopanchax toddi. The sequence continues at coordinate 895,617 of SSNR01000030.1, read as the reverse complement.
GAGTTTCCTTTGCAGTTCAATGCTTAAGGCAAAGGAAATGAGAGCAGTCACACGGAAATAGAAAGCAGATTTTTTCATTAACCCTCATTCATGTGGTTGCTGTTAAAATACAAAAGCTTTTACAGCCGATAGTTCTCTCAAAACAAAAGGGTGTTATTTAAAAATGTATGTTATAAAATAACAAAAAGCACATTTTAGTTCAACAAATATATTAATGTGAAGATTAGTTACCAACTGAATCACTACTTCAATTAGTTTTCTGAAAAAGCAACAATTTTAATAATTAAAAATAATTTTGCACAAGTTACACATATTTACAGTAGTATTCACAAACATATACAGTGTCTTTGTTTCTCATGTCACAGTTCAGCAACTCTATCTTCAATGTTCACACCGATATGTGCAGTCCGTTTAAAAATCCAACTTCACACTGCTTTCATAAATAAATATAAAAGTTTGGCTTTTACATAAAATATTTTCCTGAATATACATTTAAGGCCACAATTCCTGCAGTCACTCATTGAAACAACAGAATTATCCCCATTAGGATAGAGCGTGATGCAATGTGGCTCTAAAAAAGGGGCAAACAATGACAGCATGCAAATTATATGCAAGTGATTTTGACCAATTTTATGGTGCTAAAAGGTATTTTATATCATTTTTGTTTATGCTCTCAACATGACAGATATCTAAATTGCATATTTTTTAAAATTCCATAGAAATTGAGTAAATTTTACACCAAATCTAAACATTTTAGGTTCCTTTTGTGCATAGCAAAAATTATAAAAATTGTGCAGATTTTAAAGTTCTCATCCTTCTTTTCCACTTTTGTCCAGTGAAAGGAAATCCAGTAGTAGATACAAAGCTGTACATCTCCAACATAGGCTGGGTTTTTGTATAAACACTAACGTCCTTGTGGAATAAAACAATGGAGAAAAAGATGTGATGTTTTTAGTTGATAATTTTCCAGCCTGTCCTGAGTCAGTCTGCTGTTTGAGCCATATTCAGCTTTAAAATACCATTAGGAGAGATGCAGTTCCTTCAAAATGAGCAGGTATCCATTCTGTGGCACCAACACATGCACTGCTACGACAGTTTGGTCACAGCAGGTAACTGGATGTCCCAGCCGTTGTGAGCCACGTTGCCATTTTGACAGCTGAATTTGGGGTTTTTAAGGCTGTAGCGGCGCATCTTGGTGTTCTTGTAATAGATTGAGTAGATGAAGATGAAGACGACGGAGATAATCACCACTATGAGAGCCACAAATCCAGCAATGAGGGGTAGGTAGTCCTCTGTAATGAAACCACACAAAAAAAAAATCAGGTTTAAAATAAAGTCTGGACTTCTAAAATCCAACAGTTTAAACCTCCTCCTCTGTAGAGTTGTTTAATTTAGAAAAGATGTTAGAATTCTGTTTCTAAAACAATGCAGGAAAATAATAAAACATCACAGGACTGCTGTGCCTCTGAACTGGGTGTGCCTTCATCATCTTAACGAAAGTAGAGCTTGTTTTGTTTTTGGAGCTATTTTTGTGCTTCGCTCAGCTCTTTCCACGACCCTTCTTAGGGTAAACTTTAAATTGCTGCACATTAACCAGCACTTAATGATTATCTGAATGGATAACCAGAAGAATGTGTATTAAAACACATTTAATTACTATGTCAATAATAATGGCAACAAAACTATCCCTCTAGAAAAAACGCCGTACCCATTAAAATCACTTCCACCACTCGTATTGTGGAGTTGAGCTCATTAGAAGCGCTGCAGATGTAGAAGCCAGGTTCAGACACATTGAGTATGGCCTCAGATTGAAGATACTCTGTTTTTGAGCTGTGAGATGTGTGTTTGCGCTCCCACTGGATCACTGGACGAGGGTTACCATCAGCTTCACAAACAAGCACCTCAGGATAACCTCTGAACACTGGGACTGTCCCTGGGAGGTTTGTGGTATTAATTATGGGTTCATCTGTTGAGACAAACAGCAATGTGAGGACAATATCCATTACCAAGGATTTTAGGATTGACTACTACAAAGTAGAAGAAGTATTTCTCACAGAACACATTGAGGTTGAAGGTGCTGGACGTCATGTTTGGAGACTGTAGATCTGTAGGTCCCAGGTTCAGCTCAGCCTCACATCTGACCTGGAGTCCGTTGTGAATCCTCTGTAGAGAGATGCTCAAGATGCACGACACGTTTACAGGAGATCTGTTCGGACTGAAGACGCAGCTCGTGTTGCTGTTCACTCCCACAGATTCTGAAAATATATATATAAAAAAATTCACATCATAAAAATGATTAAAGCTTAAAACGACTGATCACAGGAGATCTAGGAAAGATGTTGCACCAGGCTTGATGGTTTCATTCCCTCTGTAAAACATCCACCGCACATTGAGATTTTGTGCAGGCGCGACGCTGATGATGTCACACAGAAGCTGCAGCTCTGTGCCCTCCACAGGTAAACTCAAGTTATCCATGACCTTGATTGAAACACTTTCTGGTAATTCTGTGGGTGAGAGAGGCGCACTTTAGGAAAATTAGGGTGAAGAAATAATGCTAAAAGCAAATAAAAACAAAAAAGATACACATACGTACTGTAGAGGGTGTAGTGGAAAGCTTTGGAGCAGTTTCCTATCCCCTTAAAGTCCCCATGACAAACAGGATGTGGGTCCCAGTCTTTATGGGTGTCAGCAAACCAATTCGTGTTATGCATTATACCTCCTTGTTGAGTCTTCCAGAATATTTCCTTTACATTTGCCTCACTGGTGGTTGGTTTGCACGCTACAGGCTGCGCTCTGCTCTGGTACTGCAACACCATCGTGTCTGGAGTTATTTTAATGGGACATTCCTGCTCGGCACCTGTGAATACAAGGGTGGGAGAAAACTATTATTCCACTTAAATACTGAAGCATGATAACATAACATTTCCATGTAGTGAAATGGAACAAAAATGCCAAAGGTCTTAAGGACAATGGTATCACTGGAGGCAACAGGAAATTGCTCAGGAAGGATATTCCCCTCCCTGAATGCAGCCAGTGCCCACCATTCTTTGAGCACACAGTGAAATGCCTCATATAGAGTCATTACATAATTTTTATTATAATAAATAGTGATTCTTGGGTTTTATTTAAACACATAAATAAAGATAAATAAATAAAAACTCATTCACTTGAACATAAAAAATAGTTTTCATCACATTCAGACATTTGAGTCCCTGCAAAACTTTTAAAAACACAATTATAATGTTTAATCTGGCTCCTAAAGGCGTAAGCAACACAAAATTAAACCAACAGACATTTTAAAGTCGACACAGAAAAAAAAAACATGAGGTCTTAAAGTGTTCACACAACTTACTCGACTTTGTCCCGTTAGAAAACGACAGCAACTCTAAAACGAACACGACTACAAGCAGACGAAGGGAGCTGGGATCCTCCATTGGGTTTAAATTAACGAGGTGACTCTTTTAAACAGGAGCTTTCGCCTTTTTTCTCCCCTCCAGTTCCGCTGGAGTTTCTCCTGCTTCTCCTCAGCTGCTCGGACGGAGCCAGGGAGGAGAGGCGGGCGGTGTTCTGCTCTCTGGAGGGTTTTTAGGGGAGGAAGCTAAAAGCTAAGCTACCGTTCCGAGCACCGAGCGGCTCCCTGCTCCGGAGAGGAAACCAGCCCCCCTCCCACCCAAAACACTGGACACACACTCCTGGCATCCCACACACACTCCCACCACGACTATAAATGTACCAGCTGAGCAACAAGCTGCACACAATTAAAAGACACAGGGCATGAAAATGAACAAATACTGAAAAAGCACTAAATTCATGGCTGATATGCTAAATTACTATTTAGCTAATATATGCTAATATCATTATTATTAACTAATATGTTATTATTATAGTATATTATGTTTATTATTAAGGAGATTTTTTTTGTCACTTTGATGTGTTTTTCTGTGTAAAAGTAAAAAATATATTAGCTACCTGAACGTCCTCTGTTAGGAGAAATAGAGAGGGGTGGTGCAATAGAGCCTAGTGTGACTGATGGCTCTTAACTGTGGCTGTGTTCGAATTCAGGGGTAGGATGCTTATGAGGACGCATTTTGAGGCCGATGACGTCACAGCGCAGCGACGAGTGCTGTCCGAATTCGAAGGATACTCATCCATGCGTCCTCAAATGCGTCCTCGCTCCACCCCAATTTCGAGGAAGGGTCTGGTGTATCCTCGCTGGCCAAGGCTATCCCAGGATGCTTTGCGTGCCAGCCCGTAGGACTCTACTTTTTTTTTTCTCAACTTTATTGAATTTACAACACAGGACACAGTTGGATTCTACTGGTTCAATTTTACAGCAGTAGCAGAAAAAACCAGAGAGCAGTCCAGTTTTAAATGTCAGTTTCTCAAAAGATTATAAAAAGCTTGTGTTTAGGAATGTTTTGCTTATCTTTATATGAAGTTTAATAATAAAAATCTCCACAAAAGAGGTTGAATGTTTTATTTTTAATGTTATTTAAACAAGAAATCAATGTAAGCTAGCTTGAATGTTTTAAATGAAAGTTTAGGAAATAAGTCACCATAAAAGAGCTTCAAGTGTTTCTTTAGATCCATTTTAGCTTTAGCCTGTCTGTCAGCGCTGTCACGGTTGCTAAACGACTGGACTGAGGGGCGGGGATAAGTATGAGGCTAGACCGTCTGAATTCAGAGCCGCTTATTTCCTGTCTTAGCGGTTGAGCAAGGACCCAACCTAGGTAGACCAGCAAGTCCACGTCCTCAGAAGCATCCTACCCCTGAATTCGAACACAGCCTGTGAACGAGGAGAACCGAATCCTTGTATTTAAAAAAAACTGTTCATTTTTCTGTATTAACTGTGATGTTTGAGGCCGGGAGGCAATATTCAAATACACTAAGTTGCTGGCTGAAACAGAACGGCTCGTTTATTTCATTTAAAACAACATCAACGAGCATTAACCCAACATTCTATTGGGGAAGCTAACTAGTGACGCACACGTAGGCGTCGCAACAAAGAGTGTCCCCAATCATAGTTCCACATGACATTTTTCTTTCAAAATATTGCAAAAATCCATAAAAGAGTCCGTTTTTTGAACAGCTCTTTGAGGTGAACGGCTCCCTTCAACGAGCCATAAATCCCATCACTAATAGAGCCATTGGGTATTTCATATTTAGAGTTGTATTTGGGTCTTAATATGTATAAATGCTCATATTAATGTATTTGGTGTTATGTTTTACTTGACACCATATAATACAGCTCTTTGGTAAATACCATATTAATAAATCAGACTGGCTTCAAACCTTATTTTTACCATCGCCATCAATTTCATGTTACAAAATTATTTAAATATGGTTATTTACAAGTGCAAATAACAGCAAAATGAAGTCTTCCAGTGCACCCAGAGGTCCAATTTAGCATGAGTCTCCTAAGATTTCTACCAAAATAACCATGTAATGTGAAATCGACAGATGTGTAACATGAAATTAAGGAGACTGAAGCCGTTTTAAGGCAGCTGTAATCTGCTTTGGTCTTAGTTGCTGTCAAACTAGCTGTTAGCTCATCAGTTCTGCTGGACACAGACCTCTGAACATCAGCTTACAATGGTTAGGATAAGGTAAGAACAATCTAACTACTGCATATGTCTAGTCTCAACCAGATATATTTTGGTCCTGTGTGAAAACATTTACATTAGAGGTTTGCACAGTGTAGTGATCAAGCTTTTTTTTTTATTGTCTTCTGAGTGCAAAAAGAGGTCATATAGTGTACTAAAGATGGAGTTAACACACTTCAGTAACAAGTTTGTAGTTTTAAATTGCATGCTTTTTCAATGCAACAAGACGTTTACGTTACGTTACATTTAAAATGTGAAATATAGTGGATTTCACTAAATGTCTACAATTCATGTCTTATTTACACACAGTTGCCATACAGGAAGCTATAATTTGGAGCATCAGCATAAAAAAGTAAACTAAATTACAAAATTCATCATTTATGAGAAACAAACACTGATGGTTAAAAAGTTTAACTCCAGGCTTGACGTGATAGATATTTTTTACACAAAATCAGGGTAAAGGCATTTAATTTCAATGGAAAATGCATTTTTGATGTAGTTTTTTTGTAAGTCTTAAAACAAAAACATGTTTTTTTATGCTATTTTTTCTTTGTTTTATACTTTTCCAGACCTGAAACTTATTGCAAGCAACTTCAATAGTTTTTCATGCTTTTTACAAGACCACAAAACCCTGCATGCACCCTCCCCCTAGTGGAGAAAAATACAATAAAGTAGAATCTAAAATGTACCTAAAACTAAAAGTTAAACCATTTCAGACAAAATGAATATTAGTTTTGTCACGCAGTATTTCATTTTTTTTACAGCACATCTGATTTGTGGAGTTAAATAACAATTTTGGAACATTTCCTGCAGATTTTTTTTCCTTTTATGATTTTACATCAGACCCAAAAGCTGATGATCCCTATAGTCACATGAATAAAGTCCATGCAGCACAGTGGGCTTACCTTTTACAGTGACTCTGACTGTTTTAGAGACACTTCCCTGCTCATTCCAGGCCTGACATGTGTAGAAGCCCATGTTGGCTCCAGTAGCCTCCTGGATGATTAGTCGAGACACTCCATCCTCAGTTTTCTCCATCACGTTGTCCGTCTGGTAATAACCCCAGGAGTAGTTTGGTCGTGGGTAACCTGCAGAAGAACACTTCAGCCCCACAGTGGCACCAGTGTGGACTTCAGTGTCTTCCAGCTCAAATATTTCTGACGGTGGGTCTGCAGAAAGCAATATATATATGAGAAGAAAAGTAAATACACCTAAAAACACTCCACACAAAGAGAATATATGGAGAACTTACAGAGGACATTAAGGTATATAGTGACGTTGTGACTTGATAGAACGTTTGAAACCGTGACCACATAAAGCCCTGCATTTCTTCTTGTCAGGATCTGTGGACGTTCTACTTCCTCCTCATCTTTGTACCAGATTTCCTCAGGTTTAGGGAAACCCTGAGAGCAGACGAGGTTATAATGAGAGTTTTCTGTAGCTGAGTATGTGAGTGGACACGTCCACTCTGGTCCATCTGAAATGAGACATTAAAAAGAAAAACATGTTTCTTACATCTGTATTCACTCCTTTTCTAAGCTCAAATATGATGAAATCCACTTTGAAGCATGACACTTACAAAACACATCAACCTGGATGTTCCTTTCAACTGAGTCATATCCCACAGCTTTCACCGTGTATGTTCCTGTATCATTCCTTCTCAGAGAGAGAGACGTGTTTACAGGACGTCCGTCTTTTAGCCACTCAACATGCGGGATGGGATTTCCTGTCACTTTACAATTTTCCTCCAAAGTTTCCCCCTCACGTAACGTAACGGTGGAACACTTGACGTCAGGTCCAACTGGGAAGAATAAAAAACAACAATCATTTAGAAATATTATCATTTTATTCCACAAAAGAAATGCAGCTTATAGTTAGACTTACAGAAATGCATCTGCTGAAGCGTTGCAGCAGAACAATAATGTAATGACATACTTACACAAAACTTCTACTTTTAAGTCATGTGACGATGCATTAAAGCGTGGTCCTTCTGGACCCAGGTCCATTTCTGCTTCACATCTGAACCTGGCGTTGTTGTCACGCCTCGATGGTGTAAACATAAAGACAGGCGACTGATTTGTGGGCTCCTTTCTCTGATCTGTAAGAGTCTCTGTATGGATGATCGTGTCTCCTTTGTACCATCGTACAGTGAGATTATCAACCGGTGCAATATTAGGGATGTCACATGTTAGTTCTTGCTCCACATGTTCAACCATCACAGCGTCGGCCCTGAAGCTGATGTTTTCTGGGAATGCTGCAGAAAAGGAGCAGATTATTAAACACAATCAACACAACATGATGTGTGCAAGACTAGCAACACTTACTGTAAATAACAAGATTTAGTTCCTTCACACAATCGGTGTTGGTGATGAAGCACATAGACGTCATTCCCCAGTTTATTACACTGTCAACCATCCACACTAAACGGGTGACATTAGGGAGACTGATGCCTCCTTGTGAAGCTTCCCATCCTAATCCTTCTGACGTAACATCCGATATGTTGCAGCTAACAGAGACTGGGTCTCCATACATCACCACAACTTTGGGGGGGCTCAGTTCCATATGACAGGGTGTAGAATCACCTGTCAAGAGAAGGAAAAGTTACTGCTTAGACTACATCCTAAACTCAACATTCTGCATTTGCTGTCTGGATGTTTTAAAGGTGGATTCATGCACCAGATACCCTCCAAACTGATTCTAACTAACTTTGAGTTTGAAGTTATCCAAAAAAAAGTATACCAAACACTGCATAAAACATACGTGAATTTCACCAATCATCACTTTTCACGCACACAAAAATAAAAAAAATATTGTTTTAAAAGTTGGTTAAAATAATCAAAAGTGGTATATGCAGATAGTGACCTCAGAAGTTCCCTTTTTATTTTCACCAGCTCAAAAAGACAAAAAAAATAAATAAAATCCCATAATGCTTATTCAGCTAGTTTGGAAATCACGAGGGTTAGGAGAGTTTAGCAGCTCATGCAGTGACCTGATATGTCCTGAAAAGATCTGACTCCAGTAATACCAGTTTAACCTTATAATCAAAAGAATTTAATTAATACAACTTACAATACTCACAAAACTGTCAAAAAACATGTACTATCATCTTATCTTTATGATTTAGCTCTATAGCAAAAATTCAAATGAATGAATGAAGCCTTTTATGAATTGTTTGAAGTAACAATAACTTCACTGTTGTAGAAAAGCCTGTTATGCTTTAATCCATCATTTGCAAGTCAGGTTCAGAAGCATTTTTTGTTAAATCTGAAAACATAATGAACATAATGTTTGGAAGTAAATTTAACCCAGTTTCAAGAGGATTTCTTATTAAAATACATTTCTGTAGATGTTTCTCACGTGATAAGGCTTCTCATAGATTTATGTTCAAATGCAGGATTTTAAGATTACTGTATTGTTGTGTTTTTTGTTCCTCATGGTTGAAAAAAGCTCTGCGTGGTGGAGTAAACTATCAGAACACATCAAAAACAGACATTATAAAGCATCAAGAAGAAACGATTCTTATAAAAGTGATCGAAACCCACCTGTCACAGTGAGAACGAGCCCCACAAAGAGTTGAAGAAACAGTATCCACTCAGTCATTGGGTTTGTTTGCTTTCTTGATGTGAACAATGTTCCCTCTGTGGTTGATTCCAGCTCTGCTGAGCTCTCCTGCTGGAAATCAGTGGATTGCATGCAAAGGAGAGGGAGGGAGAGAAACTCAGCCAGCACACTTTGAAGCATGCTCTGTCTCCCCTAGATAACACACACACACACACACACACATAATAGAGTGGTGTTTTTTTTGCTGTGTGTGTGTGTGTCACAGACATGAGGGGCTGACTCATGAGTCAGACACTTGGAAACTTTTTGGCTAATTTTAAATCTGTGTATGCTACTTTATATAAAACAACTTTTAATAAAACCTATAAATTAGATTTTAAACAAGAAAATAACCGACACATTAAGCAGATCAGGCTTATTTGGGCAAGTCGTAACCTTTGACCCAGCAGGCGACCCTGTGAGTGAAGGTTTTATGAGACGGATCTGGTTTAACTGCTAACATTTGGGTCTGTGTGCCCTGACTTGCGGTGTTGTTCACACCTCCCTTAAAGCTGCATTATTTATTCTAGCTCGCTAGGATTTGGGGTCATTTTGAGGTTAAGATGACTCCCTATTCTTCGCCACCTTAAATTTTAATTCCTGCCACCAGAAGTGGGCCTATAATGACAAATAAATACAAAATATTTTAAAAATCAAGCAGGTGATTTGAAATATATTAAGTTTCTTTACATTAACTTAACAGAAAAAGAACATTTCAACCACCTTCGTCATACCATACATCTAAAAGTCACCATTAAAATCACGTCTGGATTAAATAGTGACTCAGGATTAGAACTCAGATTATTAACATCCTGTCTTGACATTTATTTAGTTTTATTCTTTGTGGCGCCTTTCACTCTCAGGAAGTCTAAATGACAAACCTTAGTCTGGACTTTCCACACTTTCANTCCTACATCCTGTTTCCGGTTGCTGATTCCCCAAGTGGAATTTTCTGGAGAATTTTTAAGATTTTACTGAGGTAAGACATATTTCACCTCCATGGAAGTAGAATTGTGGAGTCATCTGAATGTTGCTCAACTCCTTGGAGATTATTCCCAACACATGGATGCTCCCTGAGCTCCAACAACCATCAGAACAAAAGGATTTGAGTCCAAATCTGGATGTGAGTTTACTCAGAAAGAAAATATCTCAGCACAGCAAGTTGTGTTTAATCCAGTGGGGGGTCAAAAGTTTTATCATGTGGGAGGAGGTCATGGAAGACTTGCAGCCATAGAGGCTTAGAAAAACAAGCAGGATGCTTCAGTAAAAGAAAAAACAACAACTTTAAGTCATTAAAACAATCTAATATGTGCAGTAATCTCTCCTCCCCATTCCAGGAAGTTTAGTGCATCAGACTCTATGGGGTGTGTTTTCTGAAAATACAATAAGTTATTAGCTGCATGCCAAGCTTTCATCTACTGACTGGAGGGGGGGCTGCCAAACACAACACCAAGTTAATAAAGAGAGTTTCACTTTCCCTGAATTTATCAGGTTTATAGCAGCAGCCTTGTTTCCCATGAATTCTTCTGCTTCACTTATAAAAACATGCACAGGACAAAGAAAGGATAGCACAATCCTGGATTTTTTGTTGCTGTTTAAAATAGAGAGTTATATTTTTCCCCACGCATTTTTCTAATTTCTAAGAAAAAAGATCACGATTTTAGATTCTGAAGGAAATTCTGCTTCTTGCCAGTTGTTAAAATAAGACGGTGGAAGTAAAAAAAGATGAGGAAGTGAATCATATGAGTTCTGTTTTAGTCTCAGCTCTGACTCCTTATCTTCCTGCTCTAATCTTCACCAGGACATGGTGTCCTTATTCTGTAACAAAGAGGAAATAACTGTTTAAGTTCATTAACCAACATGATGGAAACACATCAGAGTGAGAGCGCAGACCCTGTTCCAGTGACTAATGATTTGTTTGATGACTGATAAAGTGACCTTGTGCCGTCACAGAAAAACTTCCGAGAGCAGCTGCTTTTTTCTCACCCTCACTGCGTCTCATCTTATAGAACCGAGTCAGGATTCAGATGCTTAAATGTGAAAAACTAAGAGGTTTTGTTCTCATCGTAACAATACGAGTGTTGTCCACTATGAGAGCTGGCTGTAATGTGATCATGAAAAATGCATGAGGCAAACAGAGGTCCTTCTGTGTCCACATTCCTCATGTCTCTGCTGGCATTTTAAAGCTTTATTATAAGTAAAAAAAATACTGACCTCAGTGTCAGGACTCTTCAGCTAACTCATCTTTTTGTTTCCCCAAAGAAAATCTGTTACAGCTCAGAAGAATTTCCCGCCCAACTTGATCTTTTAGGATCATAGAGCCGGTTTTATTCATGATTCAACAAGCTGTCGTTGTGTTCGTGATTAATTAGGGTTTTATTTTACTTTGATTTCTGCCCATTAGCTCAAACAGCACGCTGTGCTCTCTGAAAGTGAAAGAGCTGCATACCACGGTGCTGAGAACAGTGAATTCCCAACCATTTCCCTCCTTCACTTCTGGGAAGTCTGTTTAATACTCCTTGATGTCGGTGATGACGCCTGATTTCATCCAGATGACGTAGAAAAAAATTCCAGGATTCCTAGAAGTAAATTTATCATAAATAATAGCTATTTGTATTGCTTTGTTTGGGTTTTTTTAAATTTTATTTATGGGTCAACTTGCCAGGTTTTTATTCAGATAATCATGATTTTTGCTCAGTGATCTTATCTGTTTCTATTCCCTATTTCTTTTCTTTTTCTTGCTACCTGCACACACCAGGTCCCATTTTATCATTCACCACACCTGTGAACAGTTTACATGGTCCACATGGTTTTACAGTTTTTTGCTGTTTTTGGATATGTTTGTGTTTCTGGCCTTTAAAAGTGATTTCTCTTTGAATATTTGCAAGATAATAAAATATTTTATTAACTTGAATGAACAAATGAATGAATAAATGAAATATTAATTTGTGAAATTCATGTTGTTGCAAAAGCAATCAAAGACAGACAAGTTCTCGAGTGGAAAATATAAGTAGCTACATGAAAAGTTTTATTTTGAAAAGCCACCCAGTGTAAAGGAAAGAGGCATAAAAGTTCTAAAACCAAACATTAAACATAATTTTCTTTAAGTGAAACAGCAGAATGTGAATAGTTGCAGTATAAAAAAATAAACATGATACCTGAACTTCACTTGTACAAATTTGCACAAAAATTGGATTATCACCTTATCTGGGTCACTTTAAGGGGATTCACGTTCAAAATTTGCTTTGGAACAAAAAACGTTCCATTTTTATTTAACTCAGAATTTATTTTCAGAACAAACCTGCAGGGTTTGTCTTTATATAAAAGTGATTTTCCATTTTGAAACTTTAGCTGTGAATTCAGGATGTGAAAAGTAAAGCTGCAGCTCCATCATAGAGGTAAGAGGAACACTAGGATTAACAAAATGAAACATTTAGTCCATCCTGAGATGAGACGTAAGAGCTCCTGGACTCTATGAAAGACAACATTTTGAATCACAAATCCCCCAGATGATGAAGAAAACCATTCACCTTCTACCGAAGAAAAAAGAATTCCAACCTTTTGAAAAATCATATTTATTCTGTCACTGCATTCTTTGCAGAGTTGAAACTGGGGTCAGCTTGTATCAGAATGATGTGGAAAAAAGTTTCAACATGCTGACCTGGAGCTCAGTGTTTACAATAAGACAGGTGGAGATTTAAAAAAAATGTTTGATAAATTCTGAAAAATACAAAGATGACTAAACAGTGACAGAGAATGACCTAAAATCAACAGTTAACAGTTTTATCTAAAGTAAGAGGTGAGTAACACCCTGCATGGGTTGAGTTATGACCCGGCTCAGCTAGGGGTCAGGAAGTACCATAAAAGATGTGTCAAAGAAGTAAAATCTCCTGGGTGAGCTCTCAACTCAACAACCAACCAAAACCTCAGGTAGCTTTAACACAAAAATACATTTTAAAAATACTCACAAGTGAGAAAAATAAAATTACAAAGAACCACAAAGGTCCACAGCTGGTCCCACATGCTTCCTGCAGACCGAGGGCTTCAACAGCCAATCAGCAGCGAGTGCTGCAACATTCACATGATGTCACACTTGGTGGTTGAACATCAGTGGGGGTTTTTGCAGGAAGCAGGAAATTAATGAAGAAGTATCTCAGAGAGGCAAATCAGTCTGATTTTGTTTAAATCTTTCTTCAGCTGCAGAATATTTTTTAAATTGTGTTTTATTTATGATTATGAAAACATATGCTTGAACCTCTGAAAACATTGGGTTCTACAATATTAAATTTCTCAGGTTTCAAATATGATCACTTGCCCTAAAGGGTCAAAGGGGAATGTCTCATATATCATAAATAGAAACATGTTTTTTAATATATTTTTGGATGTGATAATTATACTCTAAATGCTTTGACACTCAGGGCATAATTTATCATTGGACAACAGAGTCAGCCCAGTTTCTGTAATTTCAGTTGTTTTATTCATTTCATTTCATTTGGCAGAGTCTGTAACAAATGCAGGAACGAGATACCAATCAGGAAATAACAACTTGACTGCAACAAAAGAGCACAAAACAAAGGAAGTCTATGTGAAGTCAGTTACAGCCGAAGCATGCCAGAGATTTTTACAGTTTGGAAAGTTATTCTCTGGGTGTTAACGTCTTATCTGATGACTTCCTGCTCTGCTTACTGGACACAACATCCTCAGATCAGTCAGACTCCTCTGTAATATCATTATTAATTTGCTCCTATCGGTTTTATATTCTCATGGTGGTCTGTTCAGCTGTTTGATTGCTTCCTAACTTATTTAGAAAAGTAGCACATCCTGATGTGGATCTCCTAATGTGAAGTTAGTGAGCATCTCCTTTTATTTTCTGTCTCGTTCATCTGGAAATAAAGAAGCGCTGCTTTTTGCATTATTTCATCACTTGAGTCAAGAGGCTCCCTCTTGTCCAGCTGAGTCATAACAGAAGACCTCTCCAAGAACAAGCTGTCCCTTTCAGGCCCCCATTTTGCTCAGTTCTGACAACAATCAGAACCAAAAAACCACCCCCAACTGCCTGACGAGGGATTAGTTTGAGGATCTGCCAAGTAACAAAGTCAGCACCACTGTCAGGAAAAGATAAAACACTTTCCTTGGGAAACAGTTAACATCACTCCGCATGTTTCTGCAAACACATTAAATGTAACCTCTCTTGCTCCTGACTGGGATTCGGGGAGGTGATATTTTCTGACAGCAGATTCCAGATCCTCCCTCCTGAACTGGTGTATCTTGATCCCGACGGTCCCGAGAGAGGCTCATTAATCTGCAGCGTAAAGCCCCGCACGAACACATGGAAATGTTTAGGTTCAGCATGATGGAGACATATGGAGCTCAAGTTCATTCAGAGTTTATACATCCATCTCATTTATTGTAAACACAGATGTACATTCATATTTTAGAAATACTCAAACAGAAAATAAATTATAGTAGACTCGGTTTGAGAATTTTACAGTATGGAAACAAAAATTGACATGTTTTTTCTGTGTGTGGAGGTTGTGTAAAAATGATCTCATCCATTCTGGGACTAATAAACTGCAAATCTGCTGATCCTCCTACATCATCTGTGTAGAGATGCTCCAAACCTTATGTGTCACGATGCTAAATCTGCAGAAAAACATGTGGATGTTGTTTCTTTATTACAGTTGTTTCTTTCAGTATAGAAGCTTAACTTGTAAACTCTTTAATAAAAGTTCCTAAACTTAATCTTTGACTCTTTCTGGAAAGGAAATTACAATTTCAAATGTCTTCTCTCTAAAATGCATGCAAAATACTAACATTTTCAAGTCTTGACTTTTCATTTGTTTAGCAACAATTGTGCAGAACTCCAAAGTTAAAGGTGTGACTGTAACTTTCCACTAGATGGCAGCATTGTTCCAAACCCCTACATCTCCAAAACACACCCTAAAACCATTAAACTTATGTGATCTCTGCACAGACATGTGGAGCTGCTTTTGCTTCAGCTAAATGCGGAGGAGGAAACTTCTGCAAACAGATATCATCTTCCTTGAGGAAACCTCAGCAGACACTAAACCACAATAACAGTCTAAACTCTGATCACCAGTAAAGATCTTATAGTTGAAATAAGATCAAACTATCATTCAGGGGCTAGAAGGGAAAATCCTTACGTGCTTATATATAAATTGCACTTAAAAACAAATGTGTGATGTTAAAAAAAAGTTTACATCTATGCAGATGAAGTCGCAGAGGCGTAAACACATTTAGCAGGATACATGATTCAAACGCCACTTCGGTTTGTGTGTAAACACGTGTCACACCATAAAAATATTATACAAACTCAGATCTTCTCAAACAAACATTTACAAAATTCAGGATTGACAATAAATGACTCATGTCAAACAGCCAGGTGGTTTTATATTGTCTGTAAAAATGATGTGTGACTTTGAGTGCTCTTATAGGGAAAAGGTTTCCCTCCACATGGTGTAAGTTTGTGGAGGATTTGCACAGTTTTGCTTCCTATCTTGTTTCATTTTGCGGCAGCCCGCTGCGCCTCGGCCAGCGGTGTAACTGTTATATAGATTATTGGTTGTATTATGGTGGGAGAAACCACAAAACTGATGATTTTTCAACCCTTTGAAATGGTAACATGGTAATCCTCTGTTTGTAAGGACTTTAAACATACAGATTGGCTGTCTTTCTGTGGTTTAATTTTAACCTGTTTGCTTTGGGCCGTCTCCAACATGCAGATGGACACTTTCTCACAGAACTCTGCAGCCTGGAGCTTTTTTTTTCCTCCTCTCTTTCCGTGTCTATCTCTCCTCTTTAGGCTTCGTTCTAGGACTCCGTCGTGGTCTCAGTGGATTCACCAGCTAGACAGAAATGTTTTGAGTTGTTGCCCTTTGACTGAGCCATGCAACTTAAATCAAAGCTGTCTACATCCTCCAAGTTGTCAAAAACACCTTAAAATCACCTGCAGGTTCTATTAGGTGTTGATTTCATTCGCAACCCCTTCAAACCCCCACAGAAAACGAATATAAACAACATTGATTTCTAGCAGCTGGTGAGTTCCAGACGTTAGGATTTTTAAAGCTATTCCCATTGGGCACTGGGGCTTTTTTTTGTTTAGGAAACTTTCAGGATCCATAAAAAAGGATTTTCTGTTTTAGCATACATCTGAAAACACCACAGCAGATCATTTAGTGAGAAACTTGCAGGGAGATAGAAAGAATGATGACTCAGGCTGGATGTTTTATGGATGCTCGATGAATTTAACTGGGAAACAGGGCAGAATCATAATAAGATGAGGAGATGCCGATACGAGTTACCCAACGGCCCAGCCCAGGGATGTAGACAAATGAAACCTAATATTTACTAGAACTTTCCATCTGTAAGGAACAGCTGCAGAGGACTTTGTTTCTGTTTGTTGCCAGGATGCCTTTTAAAACCCCTGTCTGGTTTATCTTCCATTTGAAACCCTGCTGATCAATGCAAAGAGAGGACCGATCAGTGATTACCCTGTGAAAGGGAAAGGATCCTCAGCTTCTTTTTGTTGGAGCTGGAAAGGTCCTTTGACCTCCCCTCCCTTCCCCCCATCAAAGGCCTCTTGGGCACCATTAACACCATGAGACAGGGGCACTGACTTCCAAGGTTTGCTGCAGAATACAGCATCCCAACATCTGGAAGGGATTATGTTATCGCTGCCCGCGGGTGAAACTCTGGGAGACCATGACAGGGATGTGAGTATGTTTTGGCCAAGCTGTGTAGTTTTACCAAAAAGCTGCCTAATTGCATTGTTTTGTGCGGTCATAAAACCATAACCCCTCGAGGAACTCTCTAATGAGGTTTGCATCATGAACTATTAATGAGTGTGTGTGAGAGTTATGTCCACGTACAGTCCTGTATGGGTCTTTGTTCACGTTTGAAGACTGGCTCAGCAGCAGGATGTGGGGCTCTGAACATTTGAACCTGGTCTAAAACAAGATGGCTTTGTATAAAGGATCTCCATCCTGCCCCTCCCTTCCTTCCCCTTCTCCCTACCTATATGAGGCTGCTGGCGCTGCGTTCAAGGCGCTCCCCCTCATTAGCCTCTCAACAGTTCAGGTCAGCGTGCTCAAGGAGCAGCAGTTACCTCAGAGTAACCTGACCTTCACAAGCACCGAGGGCAGCCCCTTTCTCTAATCAAGAGCGCTTTGACATCAGCTGGGAGAGGGCGAGAGGCAGGCGTGCTGTCATGGAGCAGCATGTGATACCACAAGTTCGCTGCTCATGACAGCGTGACATCCGCAAAACCCAACAAACGTTTGACTTGTTGAAGACCTCATTTCGCTGTTCAGAAACGAGGCCAGCCTCAAGGTGTTGCAAAGCTCAGATCTTAATCTGAACCAACTGAAGACTTTGAGCTTGTGCATGTGCACAACGTCAATTTGCTATCGAGTTCACATGTTTCCATCTGTGGTGAGTTCAACCCCCCACTCTCTTTCTTTACTTGAGTCGTTTCCAGAACATGAACACATACTCCATCACCGTCTGCCTCGGGCTCACAGGAGATGAGAGCTGGATGGTCCTCTCCCTCCTCCACCCCCACATCAACCTGTCATCCACTCCTCTACCCACGCTTTGCGTCCCATTCCTCCCTCCTTCTCCCTCAGTGCCCTGCCGTCACTCGTTGTTATGGAGCAGGCATTTCACAGACACTCCCACCGAGACTAGTGACCTCAGCAGCGGGCAGGAAGTCAAAAGGTTCAAGTTCCTCCTGCGAGAGTAATCCCACACATCTCTGTATATATAAGACAGGGGATCTTTGTGGGACCACGGGGGTGTGGAGTCTCTCCTCTGGATAGTTTCTCACTATCAGACAGACCCATGCCACATCATCGCTGTCATCGCGTGGCAATAAACCTTGGCGTAAGTTATCCTGATACAAGAACAATCTCTGTGAAAGACGAGCCGTCCAGGTGTTTCTGCTTCCTGTGCTCCAGTTGGCGACAACGTGGCAGCGAAACAACAAAAAGGAAGAGACCAAATTAGAAAAGAGGGGGAAAGGAAGAGGGTTTTAACAAATAAGGCATTGTGTGATTAACTTCTGAAATGATTAAAACAGCTCTGTTTTCTTTCAGCTGTCCCACTTGAGGGAACATCAGGGACGGATGATGAGTGGCTTTTCTCTGAAATGGGTCAATGACCTTGACTGTTTGTCAGTTTCTTCCTGCTGAAGTTTTGTTAAAACAAATGTCATCATTGGGAATTTAAACCAACACAGAGCCAACTCCTTACTGCATCCACCCTCCAGCTCTTATCGTGGAAAAGATACATATTTGTCTTTGTGGTCATGTTGTAAGATTTAAGTCGGTTTCTCTGAGATTGTGAAAACGTTGCATAATGTTGCTGCATGTGAACAAACACGAACTCAAAAGGAGAAAAACAAAACAAAGCAGCTGTTCTTGGTCATCTTTGGGAACAGCGTTGATGCTCTGGTCATTTTCTTTGCTGTATTGAGCTGCTTCCGTTTCATCCATCAAAACTGTGAGCAGCAGATCAATGAGGCATCAACTGAGTATTTTCTAAAGCTGAGTCATGCAAACACAGGCTCAAAAATGCACTCTAAAACTGCAACTGTGACTTATACTTGCAAAATAAACCCCAAATTCATAAAAATGCTAATAAATAACCTCTTTAAGAATAATTTTAACCACCTAAAACAATTCAAACTTAGAACAATTTGTGTAAATTTGAATGCTTTTTGTGAATTCTTTGGTGGCCTGCACACAAATTCAGCTCTACATGAGATCATATGGTCCAAACATTTTTTCTATTGGCTGCAAGAGGTTACGTCACAGTGCACTGGGTTATACATTCAACCAAACTGAATGTTGACTTTGTGTTTTGTTCAGTGCAACACCAGTTTAGAGTGGTGCATGCAGTAAAAATGAAAAGATTCCAGAGTCCACTTTCTGTGTGCATGCTCCTTTACACCACTTCATTTTTGCATCATATTTTGTAGGCATCGGTGGTCATTTATACTAAAAACTCCATTGCAACACATTCTGTGTAAAATGCATGTCTCAAAACCAAGTTCACACACCAGCAATAGTGTGCAACAACCTGTAAAATGTCATTCCAGCCATTAAGTTGATTTCTTAATGAGAATTTCTCCCTGGTTCTCCAAAATGACATCACACTACTCATCTGTTTTTATTTCTCTACAGAAATCAACCTAAAAAAATTCAGAAGCATCCTTTAAAAACATCTGGTTCAAGTAAATGAGTCATTAACAGTGTTCTGCACATCTTGATGACAGGCTGTTGAAGAAGATCATCCATTTAAATGGGTGTGTTGGAGCAGAGGCATCAAAGCAGACAGGACAGTGTGCCCTGAGGACTGGGTCTGGGAAACACTTATCCAGAATGTGATGCCAAAGAAACACTCATGGAAAAAAACACATCATTTTGGAAAATTCTACAAACAGTAAGTCAATCAGATGGCAGCTTAGAACTGAAAATAAAGAAATTATCCACTAAAAATGCTGGTTTGGTCACAGCTTAACACTTTGTTCTAAACTTGAAAGTTGATCTGGTAAAACAAGTCATATGCATGAACATAACTTCTGCAAAAGTGCAAAAAATGG
The DNA here is from genome assembly GCA_006937965.1 of Callopanchax toddi. Classification (NCBI taxonomy): domain Eukaryota; kingdom Metazoa; phylum Chordata; class Actinopteri; order Cyprinodontiformes; family Nothobranchiidae; genus Callopanchax; species Callopanchax toddi. The sequence continues at coordinate 875,793 of SSNR01000030.1, read as the reverse complement.
TACATAAAACAGTTTGGTACCTATACAGATCTGTTTACCCATGTAAATAAAGGGTTGTATCCTATATTGATACCCAAAAAATCCATCTAACTGCGTCACCCAGTAAAGGTACACTGGAAACCTCACATCTCTGCATGAGATTGTGAAAACAAATGACATCATTTGAAAACCTCTGGATGTGCATTAATATCATCATAAATACATGTGCATGGTCATGAGAGAAAAAAATAGCTGAAAACTTGAATAAAACCTGAAAATATGAGGACACAGTTCAGTGGTCAGAAAATGTGACATTTCAGTTCTCTGCAAAAATAATGCTGTTTTTTTTTGTTTTTGTTTCTTAAATGATAAGATCAGTCATTCTGTTAGCAGAGGAAAAGGCTGTAACTGCATGGAGGTGCATCAGGACTTACTGAAGGTTCTGTTGATGCACATGTGAATAATGGGATTTCAGATGCTATCAAGGCATCATATTTTTCCAGGAGTAATTTGATTATTTCAGCAGGATCATATCAGACCTCTTTCTCTTTGGCTTCATGAGTTCGGAACATGTTTTGCTCTATTGGCCTGCAGTGCAAATCCATCTCCTGGTGAAAATGTTTGGTGCATTGCAAAGAGGAGAACAAGGAAATGATAAAGTGGATAAAATGTTGTATTCTGCAGGAATGAACTGCAACAGCTGATACAATTAATTCCATATTTTTTTAAAATTGTGTTTTCTAACATTTCCCCCCATTTTTTCCTTTAGTGGTACAGATTTTAGAACCCTAACCTTCTGTTTTTGTCTGCTAAATAAGAACCCTAACAAATAACAGCTTAACTTTACTGAGGCTTCCCAGAGAAATCCTCAGTTTTGTGGAAATCAGGTTTGTGTATAAATTTGTTTCACATCCTGTATATTACTCCCCCTCAAAGGCTCTCTCGCAGTGCCAACAGTGGGTGAGTCGCAACAGGTTTGTTTCTGCTTTGTGCTGACAGGGCAGAACAGCTCTCCAGTTCCACAGAGCTGCTTTACCACTCCTGACGTGCAAAACACAAAAAGGTGCTCTGCCAAAAATCCTGCAGAAATCCCATGAAAAGAAAGAAAGAAGAAGAAGAAAAAAAACTAATGAGAAGCTCACAAGACCAGACAAAAATTTTAATTTAGGGTGTGGAAGTCACGTCTGTATGGGTGTAAAATGACTGTGAAGTGGGCCCCGCGTCAGCTCAGTTTATCCCAGATCATCGCCTGCAGGAACATTGACGGGTTTGTGCCCAGATGTGTGGGAGGGAGACGGAGCTGAACAGTCATATCCAGTGTTTGTGAATTCTTTCCAGCTCTTTAGACACAGCCCATGCTCATCAATAAATCTGCCATACGTCCAGGCATTTGGCGTCCGTGGCCCGATTACAGATTTTTAACACAGATAAGTTCTGACCAGAGGTTGTTTTTGTCCGCGTGCACTTCTTTAAACAAGAAGCGAACATGTATTTTTATCCCATTCTTATCACGCAGGAACAAGAATGCAGAGATAAACAGCGTAAACTGCAGCACATGTCTGAGGGCCCCCTCTATCACAATCAGCCCTCAATGCTCTGTTTGTGATGTCAATTTGGAGCCTCTATGTGCTTTGAGAGCCGTCTTCTTCTCTCGGGCCAGCTCCGTGCCAATATTCATACTTTGGTGAAACAGAAAATTCAGATAACGACGACAGCGAGACTGGGAGGACATTCACTGATAAACTTTGAACCCTCACAATGAGAACATTCAGACCTTCAAGGATGTGCTGCTCTCACTCAGCAGCCTGCAGATAACCACGCTGACCTAAATTCAATGCTTTATAGTGAACATGTAATTATATAAGCACACCATGGTCTGATTTGATGGTTTGTCAACAGAACTAAAAGGGTTTAACTGGGGGAAGGCGCCGTCACCAGTATCGGCGCTGGTGATCGGAGGGCTTTGTGCGTACGTGTGCGAAACACCGTTCGAGGAAAAAGAGGGGGAGTGATACAGAAAGCATGTGTGTGGAGATAAGTGCAGGTCACTGGAATCTGGTTGCCTGAGGGTCAAGAAGGTCAGCGCTGATGTAGAAACACGGAACGTCGTGAACTGTTGCTGTGTGGGAAAAGTCAGGGAAAGGAGAGGGGAATATTTTCAGGTCTGTTTGGGATAATTGAAGTGCGTCCTTCAGCTGGAGTGTGAGTCAACAGAGCGTTGGTCATACAGAGAGAGAGAGTGGAGAAGAGGAGGGATGGAGGGGAAAAAAGAGGAGGATTTGGTCCTTTAGCAGGTCTGGTTCCCATTAGACCAGAGGCCTGGGGTCGGTTTGTTTGTACAGGCAGAAGGTCCCAACGGAGAGCCCGAGCAGCCTGATGTTGCTCCTCCCAAATGAGCTGCCATTGAGGGAATATCAGCTGCAGAACTTCACTCTTTTGGCCTTCTGTCTCAGACCCCTTTCCACATTCCCCTCCCATTTGGAACAGAGTCCAAACGAGTCCTCGGAACTGTTTACGGATGTTCTCTGTTTATGTGCTAGACGTGAGAGCTGCACTGAGAGTTCGTGTTGAAGCCTTTGGGAATAATCCCCGTCATGAGATGATATGTTTCTCCTATGTGAGCCTAAACTTGTGCATAAATTAGCTCACCTGCATGTGCTGTGCATGCAGAGACATGTCTATCACTCTGGGCTACAGCTCTGCACACACACACACACGTCTTTTAGGCAAAAACACACACCAATCAATAGAAATCCTTTTCATTAGTATTGTAAAACAGTGGTTGTGTAACATCTTTTTTTTCTATCAGGCTGTTTTCTGTTGTGGGATATTTTCCCAGCATGCATTTTGCAGCTGTCGTTCCTATACGTGTCATTTCTGCAACATGAAACTGAGTTTGGCTGTGTGTTCCTTTGTTTGCCCAATGAAATTGCTGTTAGCAGAAAAAAAAACTGTCAATCTGTCTTGACTATATCGCACCAGTGTGGTGAATTGTGGGTAATAAACATGAACACAAACCCTCGCAGAAACACTAACAGGTAAATAGAGCAGGGAAACACACTGAAGGAGGTTGACATTGACACCAAAGCAGAGCAACAGATGGGGTCGTAAAGAAACACAGAGTGACTCAGAGGGAAACGGAGGCCTGTGGAGGTTGTGGTAAAATGGTGAGGAAGTTGTCATCTGCTAAATTTGGCTGCATTAAAGGAGTCAGAGGAAGGTGGGTGGAGTTAGAAGTTAGGGGGGAGTCAGAGGGAAAAGGATGGGGATGATGTTTCTCTCTGCGCTCCAGGAAGCGACGAGGGAGTGTGAAGTCAGAAGTTTGCTGCAACTTTTTCTGAGACTGATCCAAAAGCAGAGTACAAACTGAATATAGAAGAAGATCAAGCTCCCCCTTTTTTTCAATTAAGCTTTTCACAGAAGTTACTGTAATATGAGGAATGGAAAAAAGACCATCAGTTTTAAACAGGCCTCAGAGTTTTGGATTTAATTACTAACTTGTCTCTAAAAATATGACTGATCTTGTTTGTTCATGCAGAGAAAAAAAAGCTCTGATCCAAATTAGTGACGTTTGTAAAAATGGGTGCCCTTTTGCTGCTTCACCGTAAGGAGGAACGTCTAATACAATCTGTTTTAACTTAGAGAGATCACTGCCAGTCACACAAGAATTTGTGCGAGCTGTTAATTAAAGCCACATTTCTTGTTTTCTTATCCAGCGGCGATTTTCGTCCGTTTTTATGGAGCGTTCTCTGCAGCAGCTGCAGCTTTGCCAAATTTAACATTTTATGAGTGCAGACTTGAAGGACTCAGACTGCATTTCCCACCATCCACCTTAACAGTCAACAGGAATAAGCGCTTTGTTACAGTGGATGGTTTCCTTATCAAATACGCCTCCAGGGTATCCAGAAGTCTATTTTTTTCCATTGTGCGCATTTGGAAGACTCTAATAGCATGAGTCACAAATCAGCAAGCAGAACCAGACCTGCTGGCAAGCAGCAGCATGAGCTAAGAGTCATCATTTAGTAACCTCGCTCACAGACGAGTGCATGAAGGGACAACAGGGCTAGAACGTGTTTTGGGAGAAGTCAAATACAGGGCGTCACATTTTGAGTCTCATCGTGGACTCCAGCTGGGAAAAAGTGATTGTTGATGTGGATGGGCGGGTGATTGTTCAGTAATAAGATGAGACACCAAGCTGAATGTGGCTGCCAGTTCTTGAGCAAGTCTGTGGAATCTGAAGCTGCAGTTAATTATCTGAAGTCATTGTTTAGATGGTGCCTCTGTAACAACACTTTTAACATGGAGGAGTTAGCTCCTTCTATAGTATGTGGTGACTTTAATCATAGATTTGTGTCTTCGTTTTGACTGTTAACTGTGGTGAGCTTATTTCTGGAAGTGTTATGAAATCTTCTTCCCCTTTACTGTAAAATTAAATATCTTATCTTTGCTTCCTATGAGGCCCAATCAACACAAAGAGCAAATTATGCCAGCTGATTTGACAAAAAGGAACCGAAACCCAGCATTTAAACCCTGGTTGTGAGCAGGATTTTTATTTTGACTAAACCTGCATTAGAGAGCTTGCCAATAAAGCCACAAAAAAGTGTAGAAAACACAGAAGAACCTTGAGATGACTCACACTAAATCAAATGCTTCTTTTGCAAACTTTCACATGCATCAGATGAATAAATGTTCATGTGATTCGAGGAGTCATTAAGCTCCCGTGTGGCTCATTTAAAGCGTGAATCTGTTTGTTTTTCTAATCCCTTATGCCTGTTAAGACATGAAATACATCATCTACGTCAGTCATGCTTGTTTTTGAGCTGCTGTTTGCAAGAAAGAAGGGAAGTTGCAAAATCTCACTTCATCTTAAATATAAATGTATGAGTCAAAACGGATAAAAAGCATGTGTGCAACAGAAATACAACTAAATATAACAAAAAGGTGACTTAAAATGTGTATTTTTTACAGTCAAATCACAAATGCAAGCAGATTTGATTTGAAAGTGGATATAAGTGGGCTGTTCCTGCTCTGTGGAGTGGAATTTTGTCAGCGCGACCTCGGTGAGTGAAGTCTGAGCAACTGGAGGTGCTCCAGCTGCAGCCTGCAATAAACATTGGGGAGGAAAGTGAGGTGGTGATGGGAAGAATGTGAGCCGATCAAAGCAGCATTTCCAGGGCGGTGTGTTGAGTTTGGAGGCAGTTAATAAACCTGTGAAGGTTCCAGTCTGGTTTAATGGTGATTCGAGGTGATGTCATTAAAATAAATGATTAAAAGGAATCACAATAGAACCACTGTGTCCTGATTCTCAGATAAAATTTACAGACTTCCCTCATAAATCTATAACTGCACTTGGAAAATAACCTCATAAATATGACATTTCTCAGACGGGGAATTCTATTCATCCTCCCTTTGAAGCCTTTTTGTCTGCGAAAAGGAAAACAATCTAAACTTTCTTTGGCCCTGAGGAGACTTTTGTCTCCCACCTCAGTCGGTGTGAGTGTGTCCAGGTCTGGCTCATGTTCATTGTGTGCCTGTTTATGTCTGTGTCAGCTCTAATGACGGCGGTGCTCCAGGCGGTATCAGTAAAGTGTGAGATCTACACCCCTGCTGCCCTCCTGCCATCTCTCCTCACATCTTTTGTGTTCCTGTTTATTGTACGATTTACAGCCTTGGCAGTGCGCTTCTGTGATTGTTCACTTGCAGGCACAAAGTTCACCTTAGAGAACAGCTGGATTAAAGTCATGTCCCAACCCTGATCCCCTCTTATTTGATGGCCTCCCAACATTGACCCCCGGCAGTCAAAATCCAGCTTCCCTTTGGGAAGAAATGGACACCTTTTGACGTTTTTGTCAGGATAAATGCTCTTTTTGCAAACACTTTTCCAAATAAACACTCAACTTTCTGCCTCAAGCAAAAAGCATCTTAGTCCGGCTTCCTAATCTCAGCAGCACTACATCCAAACCTCTCCAGGCAAGAATCCAGTCAGTGCACGCTTGACCCGGTTACAAAAAGCTTGTTTTACACCCTATTGATCAACCTCACTTCCTTTACCCCCCTGCCTACAGACTACAGACATCTCTGTTTCCGTTTCAGTAATATTCATCGTGTTGCTCTATTACCTCCTTTCGTCTCTTTTTATCCTAAAACCAGCAAAAATCTTCTGCATAAACAGAATTTTAGAAAAAAAAAAACACTTCTGCTTTTTCTCTTGCGCTGATTGAATGCGGTGAAACATCTGTGCGTGCACTCTGTTTGTCGTAACCCGACAAGCACGTAGCATTCTTTGAAATCCCACGTCAACGTCAGAGGTCAGAGAAGAAAGAGCAGGTGCTTTACAGTAAACTGCAGAGGTGACAGAACACCATAAAGCTTTATGAACAATCTCACTTTTACTTTAAAAAAGCTTTCCTGTCATTTACACAAACACTCATTCATGTAAATCCATCCATTTTCTGTAGCCGCTTATTCCTCCACAGAGGGTCGTGGGGGAGCTGGTGCCTATCTCCAGCGGTCAAGGGGCGAGAGGCGGGGGACACCCCGGACGGGTCGCCAGCCCATCGCAGGGCCACACAGAGACGAACGAGACAAACAACCACACACCCACTCATTCATGTAAATGTAACCAAAAAAGGACATTTTTCCTCTGAAATATTATACTTTGCATTCTCTCTCTTTTTCAAATGAAAATAAAACCATATTTGCATTTGAAAACCCAAAACCAACCTTTTCACCTTTTAGTGAGTCAACTAGCGAGAAATGTCAGTGTTTCATTATCAGGTCGAGAGGAGCCGGTTATGGCTGCCATATGGTTTCAGGTCAAAACAACAGGTTTTTAGTTGTCCCCTCGGCAATGCCTCGGTGGATTGAATGACAGAAACTTTATCTGCAGCTCTGCTGGATCTCGTTCCTTTGTCTTGTTTCGGTTGCTCAGACTCTTAAACTACAACTGCTGAACGTCAGTTTGACTACAGACCAGACCAGGGGTTGCATCACTTCTGCTTACGGTGTGAAAACAAGCGTCGGGTTATAAAACTGATGGAAAACATTCTGATGATACATGTTTGAGTTGATGTTTGTTTTGCTAAGGGTACTTCAGTAAGGCTCTAAAAACAGTGCGATAATCTGCCAGGAAGCCACAAAAAGTCAAAAAGTGGACCAAAAGATCCTGAAAACACTTAAAACGACACTTTTAAATGCAGAATTGAACCATAGGAGAAATCTTTTCAGGCCTTCTGGTAACATCGACTTGATGCTGAAACATGAAAATTTGTAAAAACGCCAAAAATGTGCTCAGAGGCAAGTATTCAAACCATTTCAGGAAGATTGTTTCAAATAAAATGCTTTAAATTACATCTTTTCTGATGTTGTCACCAGCAACAGATTGTCTTTGTGTAGGAATAAACAGTGACCTGAATTCACGACACAGAGAACAGATCAAGTTATTTTGTGCAAAACAGAAGTTTCTAGATTGTTATGAGATAAGCAGCAATATAACCCTTTTTTGTGAGTGGATATGTGTTATGGGGGGGGTGGAGGAACTTCTCCTAAAGCTGTGAGACATGTGGCACAGCCGAACTAAGCCTGGTGTTTAGAGTGCAAAGAAAGATAAGACCTCCTGACTCCAGGATCTCTACCACCACTGTCAACACATCTATTGCTGCACACACAGAGACCTAGAAGGTTTGCATTTAGACCCCAGGATAGAAACACCTTGATTTGAGAATAAGAGGTTGTGAAAATAGCTTCTCAAATGTAAGTATTACAAATTTCCTTCTGTTTTTTGTTAATCCTGCATTGCCCAAACCTTCTTGCACGTGATTTAAAAAAATTAGTTCTAAAAATACAAAGCAGCAGACATCAAAAAGCAGAACATATTCGCAGACTCTAAACTCTGAGATGCTTTTTGTCTCCGAACGAGAAAGTGATCGCACATCTTTCTTGAAAGTCTCCACTTCTGCATGTAATTTGTGTTTGTAGTTGAAACATTTAGGTTTATTTTCTAGCCTGGGTAGATTAACTGCTCACACACACACACGAGTGAGTCATAACTAACAACAAACACGGTGCACACAGAGGTGTGTTGGCGCCAAAAGGATTTTCCTTTATTTTCTAATGAACTTCCTGACAGTTGCATCTGCGGCCTGACTTTATTTGCTGAAGAAAAGAGAATAAACAGGGGATGGAAAGTCCCCGTCTCATGCGACACAGAGCCTGAGAACAGCTGGAGAGGACTGTTAATGACTTCCCCAGTGAAATCCTGGGACTAAAAGCAGGAACACACGAGTATGTTTTGCTGCAGGGACCACTTTGCCTTTTTGGGGTATTTTGCTCTGCGTTGTCTCCTCTTTGCGGGTTTGATTCAGTAGTTTCTGCTGCTGTTTAATGTCAAACATAAAACCTGCTCGCCGTCACGTTTCTGGTAAGTTCAAACGTGGGTCGAGCAACCACACGCTGCGAGTAGACGACACACTTTTCAGAATCTGTACAAAGTAAAGGTGCAGATAGCATCTTCAAATCAAAGGATCCACTTGGGGGCAAATAAAGTTCATGATTTAAAAAAAAAAAAGATGAAATTGTGTGCATTTCTCAGTAGTCAGCGTCTTACCTGCAGTAGATGGTGATTGGACTGATTTCAGTTTGGAGAATCAGGGAGGAAGTCACCACTACTCCGATTTTGTGACTAAATTTGTCAAATCTAAAATCTCTCAAACGCCTCGTTACTTTTGCATCGGATAGTTTTTTGATTCATTTAGGAGCTTGTTTCTCACTGATTCACCCATCTGAGATCGCTTTGACTGCTGTCCACTGCAGACTAATGACTACTCCTATTTCATCACTTGTCGAGACACTTTACGCTAAAATGCAACATCAGCTTCATTTTCCCCAACAAGACTCATGAAACATCAGAGAGATTTTATCCAACTGGTACAGGGAATGCATCTACTTTATGAAGTAATTGTCATCAGGGATGGAGGGGTGGGTATACAGGAGGCTGCTAATAACAGCTGCCAGATGTGCACAGTCCCCCGAGCCCGTGCACATTCTCACAGACAATGGAATGCTTGTGAGGAGCCCCTACAGGAAGTGAGGTCAGTGCTCTCGACCCCTCCCCTAAAGGCTCAGTGTGAGATTCAGCAACGGGGGCAGTTTAAGCCCCTGAAAGTGTGCCATAATAAACCTACTAACAGTGAGAAGTCCATCCATAAAGGCTTCCTGCTGCACATCCATTAGCTCAACCTACCTATTCCTCTGGGTTACCAGAAGCTTTTAACATGTTAATAGAGCAAAGTGGGTTTTTATGTTCTTATCACATTATTTTGGGTTTTTTTGTTTGGGAGAGTATCCACTTACAACGTCTCTGTGGGGGTGGTGTTGAGTGCAGTAAGAGTGGATTGCACAATGTTTCCCCTCACTAATGAAGCACATATCACGAGAGTCACTGTGAAATCAAAGACTCATCTGGAAACTGAGTTAGAAACCTGTTCCTTCCCTGTCAGCGGTGGGTAGTCTGAGGGGCTCTGAGCCATTTCCCCGTCTAGAGACGTCATTCACACTGATCTGACTCGGAGAAAGAAACCAACATGTGTACATCTGAAGATTTCTGAAGACGTGCCATCTGTTTCCTGCCTGCTTGTTTCATATAAAGTCTGACAGTCATGCAGCTATTTCGTTTCTCCATCAAATATCTTTGTTTTCATTTTCATTCTCGTAGATTTGGAAATCCCCTTGATTTTGAATTATAATAGTAAATTTCATCCTTACAAGCGCTAAAGGAGGGAGGGGCCAGGAGGCTTTAGATGTTTTGCAAGTGAGCTTAAACCTGCTATGATATGATATGATGTTTACAGACATACAGTGTGACATCATAGCCACTTGGGATGAGTTGGGCTTTCAGGATAATGACTGTGAAGACACAGAGGTTGAATAGAGCCTCTTTCACTGAAGGCAACACCTGCTGTTCCAGACATGGACCTGATGACTAACACACCTTCACCTCACCCTCATCATCACACCTGTACAGTACAGCAGCTCAGTGGAGAAATACTGTTCAGCTCAACAGAACTCCAGTCTCTCAAAATGTGTATTCTTCAGAGCTGAAATAGGTAAAAATGTCACATACTGAGAATGGATCAGGGTTTTGATTTATTCATATAACATATAATTTTGTAGAAAAACATCATAACAAGCAAAATCCATAAAGCTCCCTAATAGAAAAGGGGTGAAAGTTGGAAAAAAAGAGTATAATAAGTGATGGAAGTTTAAAAAAATAAGCCTATAATAAAATATATCTTCCTGTCAGTGCCTGAATGGACCTGAGCAGGAGGAGTTTAAACCTGGAGGAGAGGAAGTGAGGAGGTGGAACATCTGGACTTCATCTGTTTGCTTTAAAATAAATAAAATCATCCAAAAAAATTGAATTTTCCAGATTAGTTGTCCAAATGAATGAATGAAAAGACAGAGATGGACACATGATGTTTCCACACACCCCACACAGTTTCTGCTGTGGGTGTGTGTGTTTATGTGTGTGTGTGTGTGTGTGTGTGTCAGAGAGCGGAGCTTATTGTGCCTCCCTGACGCTCCAACCCCATAGAGCTGTTGTTCAGACAGAAAGCAGCAGGACAATCAAGCGGACGGCTAAAAAGAAAGTTATTGTCTTCTTCTTCTTCTTCTTCTTTTTTTTTTTTTTTGGTTTGTCTGTCTGACTCGACACGGTTCCCGTTTTTCTTTTAAGGAAACGTTTAAGTTTCTAGCGCGGCGCGTAAACCGGGATGGATTTACCACTGACGAGACGAGACGTTCCGTCTAGACCTTCAAAGTTTTGATTGTCACTGATCCTCGGACTGACTGCGCTGGAACTCCAGTCGCGAGAGTTTGGAGCACGTGAGGAACGGCGGGTTTAGGAGCGTTCCTTCCTGGGCTGCTGATCCAGATCTCTCATGGGGTAAGTTCAGTTAAATATCAGCAACTAGGAGCATGTGCTGCAGCCTGTAACAAAAGGATCTGCGCTTCCCGTTCTGCAAAACGCACGCCCTTCTAGTTAACTATATAACTTTTATCTTTAAACTCCCTCAATCTCATTTCTCCCCCGTTTTTTTCTTAGAAATCGATTCGTCAGGCGTGTTAATAATCAACAGATTCGTGGTAGAAAACACCTGATCTGAACTTTAACCCACCTAAAGCTGCTGCTGGACTGCATGTGACAGCTGACTGATAAACATCCTGATTTTATCTATAACACCGTGAGATGACATCATGTGTAGACAGAAGTAAACTACAGTTATTGTTTAGGACACACTGTGTCCCCCCCCCCCCCTCCCCCAGCTCTGACCCCTCCGATGCTGTTGAGGCTTGTTCATCCTAAAGAAGGCATTGTGTTGAAAGGTTGTATTAATAAGACAAAAGCCCCCATTATCCCCCTGTACAGGAGTTAATCTCATGGAATTGGGCTCCTGGTGAAAGGACTCTGGGTTAATTCTGCTGGATCAGGTCGTTTTGATAGATACTGGGTCAGATTTAGACATGCATTCTGCTTTTTGGGTGGCCAATACCGATTTCACTTAAATAAAATGGATAGATTATGGCTATAACTAAACGTTGCAACCCAACCCTGCTTTGACTCAACGGACTGTTAGAATATACGTTTGCACAGTTTTTATTTGCATACGTTTTGCTGATGTTATTCCGTTTTATTGCAGTCAAATGAACTGCATCCTCCTCATGTCCAACTTTACTTTCATTCTCTGTGTAGAGGAGGAAACGTAGGTGTCAACTCTCCAGAGGGTTTTCCTGGGAGAATCTTCAAGTCACGGTGTGATAAGATGATAAGGCAGAGGAACTGGTGTTTATTGCCCAGATAAAAGCCCCCATCCTTCATCCTCTATCCTCTGTGCTCGCTCTGGATGGGCCTGCAGAGTGCGGTGTTTGTTAACAGACTGACAGAAACTGCCCAGGCTTGTGATGGCGCTATCTCAATTTGCAGCTGGTAATAAGACTGAAACACAAAGTAAAAATGTGCATGGATGTCGAGAAGCCTGTTGCATTAAAGCTAGCAAACATTGACTGTGATAACATCAAGAAAAGGGGGTGAAAAGGAAGTGCAGTCAGCAGAGTTTGGATAGGACTAAAGTGTTGACGGGCCTGTCAACAGATCCATTGGTGCTGGTGTTTGTTCTGGTCCACCTGTCTGGAGACGGGGCACGATGAGGCCACCTGTCCATCCAAGTGACCACGTGGTTCACTGGATCTGACCTCTTCGCCCCCCCACCCCCCACCCCCTCACCATCTTTGGTTTTGGCACGGCTAACCAGACGGTGCTGTGAACAGCGTCCACGCTTTGGCCACAACTCAACAGACGAGAAGCAGACATATTGAACTAAAAGCTCTTCTATAGGGACTGCTAACGTCTTAAAGTGCAGGAATATTGACCCAGACCAGCAGCCCATTACCTCATAAGTTCAGGATGTGTGCTGTAACTGGATCTAGCTCAGTGGGGGCTGCAAAAAGGGGTAGCGTGAGAAATTAAGACGAATATACGAGCTAAATAAACAAATAGATGAAGAAGTGCATGGATGGATAAATAAATTGATGGCATGTCAGCGGTGGGAACTCGACTTTTTTTTAATGGACCAGGTCACTGGGGGGTGGAGGCAGGAACTGGGGGGTGATCCCTGAAGGATGCTCACGTTTCAGCGCAGGCCTGAGAGCGGGCCGTTTATAGGAAGCAGTAGAAGACTTTTCCTTAGGGAGGCCAGATTCTTATTTTTTGTTTTTTGTTGTCTGTGCTCTCCACTTTATTGAGTCAGATCAGGAGAGCCAGCAGCCTCAGACCTCGTCTGTACCTGCAGTAAGAGGTCAATGCATACAGGGTAGATGTCATGGGAGATAACACAAGAAAACAACCTTTATTTATAGATTTTTATTATTTTAGGGGTTTATTCTAGTGATCTCGGACGGGCCATCTGGGTCCTATTTGCTCCAAGTTCTAGCTGCAGAAAAACACTTTCCTTGGGTGTGGCAGCTGGAGTAAAATAAACGCCTTCTGTTCGCAGGCTGCTGAAGTGCAAGTCACAACACAGCTGACAGCATGTAGCCCTCTGAATCACAGCCAGGAGCTGGGAGTGTCTCCAATCAGAGGTATAAATGTGGCCGTCTTTGTTTTTTTCCATCATTTTATAAACACAACGGGGGGAAAAGGATGTGCTTGCTGTTGGCGGGCAGGTAGAGGAATAGGAGTGCACGGTTCACTTGACTTATCTGTTTTTCCTTTTTAAAACAACCTGTCTGAGTTGTAAAAGTTCTGCTCTGATTATTATATAAACTGATGTTTGTTGAAGGGGGGGGGGGGGGGCTTTTGACTGTTTTAGGAAGGCGGAGGATCCCATTAGCGTTGCATTCCTTTTCCACTTAAAGCACTAGGATTAACCATAAGACCCCCCATGACCAGGCGCTGATGCTTGTAGCAGCATGCCAGGATTTCCTAACGCTCTCCAACGTGAGGAGGATATCACCATCCTCCTCTTCTTCCTCACATTTCAAGCTTGGCTCAGCATGACTTCCAAGTAACGTAGAAGACTGTTTAATTCGACTGGCCCCCTTTTCAGTGTGTGACAAGAACATTATACATCTTTCAGAGACGACAACGAGCAGATTGAATGCAGAGTTTCTGGTTTCTGCTGTGGCTTTGGATGGGATCTGTGGCCCTTTCCAACCACTGTTTAGACTGAGTAGTGATTTATGATCTGGACTAGAACAACTTCAAACTGTCTGCTCCAGCTGAAGCTTTAATCAGTGCGGTCGTGTTGTGGCTTCCTGATTCCTGGCCCTTTTCAGAGCAGGTACATATGAAGATGCTACTTTTTTTGTTGTTTTTTGGCGAGCTTCTCTCGTCTTCCATGTTGGAAGTCTTTGTTTTCCAGTCAGGTTTGTTTGCGCAGCTGGAAAATGCAACAGGATTACTTGAAACGCCCCCTGAGACCCTACACTGGAGACGGAGTTCTTGGATTTTGCCTCACACGGCCAGTAAGAGCCTGCTGAAGCCATTTGTTTTATCTTCACGAGCCCCCTCAGTCGTTAAGTCCTCTCAGTGACTGACAGACTTTAAAAATACAAGCAGATGACGATGAGCTTTCTTAGATATCTCCATTAAAAGGACTTTTTCAATGCTGAAAGACACAATGAACCTTACAAACGCCACATCACAGCTGGGTCACGATGGAGGCCAGACAGCTCACTTGTTGAGATTTACTGGATCCTGTCTGTGTAGCTGATGAGGACTCAAACGTGTCTAAATGAGATGAAGATGTGTCATACAGTCAAAGTCGAAAAATAACTTTGTGTTTCCGCAAAAGTTTCACAGCATTAGTCACCTTTAAAAAAAACAAAAAAACTCTGAATAATGTCTGGCACAACTTCATAAATCTGTGAGTCACAATTTACTGATTATTTTGTTTTCTTGTGTAAATTTTCCAGGTATTAAAGCTGTCAGAGAAACCCTGTTTAAATGCCATTGGGGTGTTTTATTAGTAATAGATTCCCAAGGAATAAAACCACCTTTTTATGTCTTTATTGCTGTTTTTAAAAACATACAGTTGGGTTTGCAGACACTGTGGTGTTCCCTTCTCTGTGTTTTTCTGCTAAAACTCAGCAGTGGTTAATGGTTTTGTGTTTGTTGAAGGATCATGAAGTTGTTTTTCTTTAACGGACCATGAATGATGGAGGACTCCCATCAAGTCATCTCCTTCGGGCGCTAGAGGTTGCTGTAGATGCATCGTGATCTTCTATTGTTTAGAGCTTTTTTTGGATTCAAACGGCATTCTGATGATTTCCCAGCGAATCAGGAGAACATGAGAGTGGGTGGAGCTCAAGGTCAAGAATAGCAGCAGGTAAACTGGACAAAAGATGCCTAAAAAGGCTCGAAACCCATTCATTGGGAGTGATCTCACCCTAATGACGAAAACACGGGAAATTGCAAAGTAGGCGAAACTTTAACTCAAAGCACAATAATGTAATTTATTTTAACTGCAAAACAAAGATGCACACATGTAATGGTGTCTGTATTTTCAGATCAGACACCTGACCTATCGTTTTTCTCTGAATCACACCTGCAAGCAAGTACAAGGAAAAAAAAAGCAGAAACGTGTTACAAAGTACAGATGTAATTTTTTGCACACACATCCGACTCCTGTCTCTGTTTAGGTCTGCATGTGGTTACTGCACACACACACACACACACCCTGAGAAATTCAGTTGAGTGTTTTATAAGAGGTCTACCTTTTTTTTCTGTGGCAAACAAAAGTCTGCAAACATTCTTTTTTTTTTTGTGCTGTAAAAACCTCAGCACATAGACATGCATCACCCCCTCCCTGCTCTAATGCACATAAGGATATAACATCAGAAATGCACGTATTAAATCCATTCGAAACATCAAAAAAACATTTGTGTGCTGGTTAAAAGTTTAGTTTCCTGAGCAGCGAGCTGATTGTGCAGTAAGTGCCGCGTAATGACGTTTTTAATAGGGGGCTATAAGAACATGTCTCCTCCAAATGTGTGCTAAATAAATCTGTCTTGATGTGGATTTAATCACCTCTTTGTGGTCCCGTCTTTTGATCTCTGTGGTGAGGTTTTAAATATACAAGTCGAGGAGCGGGCGTTGGGGTAGAGATGATGCTGCTCTGCAAATTGGGGATCAGCATGAAAGGGAAATATGCAAAACAGAGCAAAATAAAAGCATGAATAATTTGGAAACACGACTTAAGTTTGACAGAAATGGTCTGACCGTAATACAGGAGGCACCTCTGGAGATCCCCCACCCCCCTGATGGGTAGAGTGAGCAGCATGGGGGGGGGGGGGGGGGGGGGAGTGGAAGTGAGGAAGGGGGTTATGGTTCCTGAGGCTATAGGATGCCCTTCTTTACGCAGCCCTTTGTTTATATCTCCTTTCTGTGCCACTTTCAGAACCTCAAAGCACATGAAGGGCTGCTATTTATAAAGCTTTGCAAAGTCACAGAGATGACGTGACTGGAGGAACTGAGAAAAACAAATGTCAGAGCGAACCAAAGAATAAAAAACATTGGTTTTGCTCCAGATGGAACCGAGCAGACGGATTGAACCTCCAGTAGAGACTGTGCTCAAACTGTCAAAGTGTTTGACGAGCGAAAGGGTAATCCCTAATTATAATCTGAACCCCTCTGTATTGGGGACACCCACTCCCCTCGTGTCTTGTAGTTTTAGTGAAGCTTGAATGTGCATAATGTTCAGACAAAGAGGGTATCTGTAACTAAAGGTAAAAAAGGAACCGTTTCACGTGTCAGATAAAAAGGAAGTGTTTTCTTTTGATCTCTATAATCTAAGTCCATGAGCTATAGGGAGTTTAAATTCATACTTCTCTATTCAGAGCTTTTTGCTCGTTTTTTCTGTTTGCTGCTTGAGTTCCTCTCTGAGCTAAAACTAAAAAATGTTACGCACCAAAATCTCATTTTACACTTTGTTCTGCTTTGATGATTCTTCTAAATTACACTTCTCTATAACTATTTGTTTATTTGACCTTTTCAGGTGTTCTTTCTCTTGCTTTATTGTTTACGTGCAGTATGCAGAGAAGGAAATCAGTGGTGGAGCGTGACAGACTTTCTGTTTTTATCAGCTGCTAATGACACCTTAGAATTTTTTTTTCTGTATTAACATTTAGAGATGTGACTTTTTCATCAGTTAAACATTTCTGCTTTGGGTAAGACGACTTTTACTTTGTACTTTTTTAAAAGAGGAAGATGAGGTGGTTGAATTTTGACCTCAGACTTGTGTGTTTAAATGTTTTCTTTGTGGCAACTTTGTTGTTGCTGCTTTTTCTCAGTTTTTAAAATGTTTGCATCATGTCCTGTTAACAGTGCGCGATGGCGAAAAGGTCGACAAAGACGAGACGTGGTGAGCTGTGGTCACTTGAAGGGACAGGTTACGGTGCAGCCATGCCACAGCAGCAATCTGAATCCACCTCCCTTCCCCCGATAGAGAAATACTGGAAATGCGAGTGTGTTTTCCTAGTAACTGCCTGTGAGCAATCAATAACGTTGCTGTGCTTATGTAAAAAGACATTACACACAGAGGCCCGAGGCTCAGTGTTGGATAACACAACAGAAAGATGCTGCAGCCACATGCCAGCAGATCCTCGCTCTGTTTAGTTGGACTGTCTGATTACATGGAGCTGTTCAATATGAACAAAAGCCTGCCTTGAGGGGCTTGCGTGCATGCATGTGTGTGCAGCACTGACCTCATACAGTAAGGACAAGGTCGAATCTACCATTAATCACAGATGAAGGGCAGAGGACGAGCGCAGAGAGAATCAAGCATGCATCCTTTGATTTAGTCACATCCTGTGTAACGTTGTGGGAGTTATGGTGAAACTTTGTGGTGGTTAAAGTTGTGTTCATCTCTTTTTTGAGTCTGACATGTCAACACTTGACTGGGGGAACTTTTTTGACTACCATGCTTAGTATGTGGAATTTTCCTTCTAGGAAACTTGAATTTTTTTTCACATGCTTTGCAGTGACATTTGCATCTTTTTAATTATGGTGGAAAATCTCCCAAAAAAAAAAAAATGATGCAGAGAAACTGAAAAATGTCCTCAGGTCAGATGAGAGGAAATGGAAGGAGAGGAAGATGTAGGCGCATTGCGGATTCCTAACAGAGGAGGTGAATATTGAATTAGCTGGGAAACTGAGCGCATCAGAATGAATTGCTTGATAACGGTTTATTAAACAAAAGGCAGATTAAGTTTCTTTTGGAGAATAAAAGCTTGCGTGCACAGGAAGTCTTTGAATCTACTTGATGAGAGATGAACACGTTAACTTCTTTAAACAACTGAACTGCTGCAGAGCATCACACGCTTTAGTGACTGTCCTCAGTAAACAAACGTTAATATGCAAATGTAAAGTCCAAATTTCACCTTCATCTCTGATCTGAAGCGGATGTTGGCGGCGGCTGATGAGGTAATGTTTAGGAGCTTTCCACCCAGAGAAAGTGGAGCCAGCTTTAAGTATTAGCTGACAGGTAATTGGGCGGTGTTGCCTTGGTGGGCAGACACTCTGCTAATTGGGGCTTATCAGGTGTTTCTGGGGAAGCACCTGAGACTTCTATGCAGCTTTTTCTCCCACGATGCATTTCTTTCTTGGATTTAAAAAGACTCTGTATTCAGAGTGTAGCTTTATTTATTTTAATCAATCATGCAAGAAGCTGTGCATGAGATGCAGGTGTATGCAACACGCTGGTTATCTGATCACCAATCGAATGATGTCATCATATGCGGTTGAGAAAAGGGAGGGGTGTGTGGAAAAAAAAAACGTAAATTGGATGGCAAGCGTGCATAGGAATACGTGCCACAAAGCTATCTTTGCATCTGTTCTCAGTACATTAAGTTAAATATGTGTTTTTTTAAAGAGGATATCCTGTCTAAGATTTGTGTCTGTTCTTTGACTTCCTTTAGCTATGTCTCTTGATTTGACTCTCTTGTCTTTGCTTCTTTTATCTCCTCTCATAAAGTTGTTAGAGTGTTGCTGTGAAATTCAGACAGGATATTGAGCCGTTTTCTGTCGCCTTCTTACACCTCCACCTTGTGCACAAGGCTCCCATGAAGCCACTCTGTGTTCATTTTAAAAGTATTACAGATGTAAATCTTTTATTTTTCTATCTCGCTTTACTTTAAAATAACATTCTGTCACCTCATTGTGCTTGGATGACACTTGAGCTGCAACAAACTGAGCGTAAAATAAGCAGCCTCCTGTTTTGGTGTGAAACACTTAAAATAAATTTATGCAAAGTAAAACTTAAATTATGCATTTAAACATGAACATTCACTGCCTCTTAAATGTGCATATGTTAAATCTGACTAAATGCTAAATTGCTTTTAACTTTTCATCAGTTTCTTTTATTTTTTCTATTTCTGTTAACTTGTGTGCATTAAGAGAAGAGGCTATTAGTCTGCAGAGGTGTCTGGGTCGAATTCAGAGAACAACTTTGGCAAAGAGTGTGTGTGTTTGTGGGGGGGTTGCATTGCAGAAAGTTTGCACTGCAGCTGACCAATCACCATGGAAACATGTGAAAAGCACATGGCAGGTAGAAGGGCTGGGCCACTATGAGACATTGTTGCAGGAAAACCAGCCGTTCAGGTTTCCCACATGCAGCAAAATCCCTTGATTACAGACGCCAAATGACTCCTTGGTGACACGAGGACCTGGAGTTGTCCACACGACAGACGGAAAGAAAGCTGTCTGAAGCTAAAACAAAAAAAAAAAAAAGATAGAACAAAGAAAGGTCTGTGGTTTCTCTTAGCAGATGGAAGATTGTGAAGATTTTCCATGAGTAAAGTCATTATGCTTCAATAATGTAAGCTAATGTAATCACCCCAGTGCAGCTCTCACATGTGCTCAAACTCAAGTCTCCTATTTGTGTCTATTAATGGAGCTAGAAAGGATGAAGAGAAGACAGACACCCTGAGACAGTCGCTCAATAAGGGAGTGCTCAACCATAACTTTATTTCTGCTATGATACAGTCGCGGCGGCCAAATGGACGCGTGCCGCCTCATTATTAAGACTGAAGGCCATTGCTGTCCGCGCTGAAGGAGTCTATTGTTCCCTATTCCTGCTGGAGGAAACAGTGCGCTTGTTCTTATGGGCCTGCAGCAGCTGTGTGCTCAACCTGCATGTGTGCATGAAAATCTTTGCGACTCTATTCATCACAATCAGCTCTGTGCATGAAGAAAAGTCATTTTCTGTGTATGTAGAGGTCTGTGAGTTTGTGTATGTGTGTGCGCGCGCTGTCTCAGATTCCTGCTTTTGTGTCCAGATGCCGTTCCACATGCCTGATCTCTGTCTGCCTTTGTTTTGTTCCTTCTTTATCTTTTAGCCTATCAGGTTTTGAGGCAAAGCCCAGCGGAACAGAGAGGAGGTCCAGGTCCAGTTTCCATTCATTTATTTAGGTTTTTTGGAGCCGTCCAGGCTAGCAAAAAGCCAGCCAGTGGAAGCATCAGTCTTGAATTACCTTGGGAGTTGATCTGCAGAGGGATCATGTTACTTTTGACAGGTTTAAGACACCAGCTTCACGTCTAATGAGATTACCAGAACCTTCAACTCCTTCCTGCTCAGTCCTGAAGGTCTCTCCTCATTGCATCAGCACAGTCAGCTGCAGCTTGCAAAGCTCTCTTGTAAAGGTTTTCCTATACTGATTCCACATGAGTGATTTGAATTATAAGCTAACAGAAATGTACAGTAAAACGAGTGAAACTCAGCAATCCTCTACACCAAAATCAAGTCTTAACAAGCATTTCTTGGTTATTGAAGCCCCCGCTTCTTCCTCTCAGGTGTCTGTTTGATTTGCTGCTGGCTTTTCTCATTTAGCTGGAAGTGGGTGGTTGGGCAGGTCAGGGCGAAAAGGCTTGGCTGATCAACAAGCTAAAGTTTCAAGAAGCAGCTCACCGGAGTGGAATGGTTTTCTCCCCACAACAATGCGGTGTGTTGATAGCCGAGCGCTCGGACAGGATCGGTGGAATGTCCCCTTCAGACCGGGACTGCAGCCTTTTTGTCTCAGAGCTCACAGAGACTTCATTCTTTTACCTGGAGATGACGTTCGTGTGTGCAGATTTTTAAAAAAAAATCTGAATTAGTAGATAACTTTGCATTTTATCGTTCTGATATGTAAATCTATTTTTTCCTGCAGCATATTTCGGCAGACAATAAGCTTTTCCGTTAGGGGCGTGATGAATGAGTAGCGGTGTTTACTTTGTGTGGCTAAAAATGTGTGTGACTTTAACAGTTTTTGTGTGGATTACACAGTAACCGAGGCCTTTGCTCTCTTGTTCTTGTGTCTGCAGGTGACCCACCTATCACTCCTGAGACGTGACTGTGGGACAGGCAGTCTCCCTCGCAGCCCATTCGCTGTCATTCCATGAAGGCAATTGTTAATGGCATAGACGCTCTGCACAACTCCTCAGCAAAAATGACTCATTGCTGTAAAGCCACTGGGCTCTGCCACAAGTATTCCCAGTACTACAATTCAAATCTGATCAGCTACCACTATGCTAATGCTAAAAACATGAGTATGGAGAACGTAACCAAACACATTGCAAGTAAGGAGCCATTCTCCAGTCTCAATATAGTCATCATTATCCTCTGCATCATCATCATCCTGGAGAATCTCTTAGTCCTGGTTGCAGTCTGGCGCAACAAGAAGTTCCATTCAGCCATGTTCTTCTTCATCGGCAACCTGGCGTTCTCTGATTTGCTAGCAGGCTCCGCCTACATAGCCAACGTGTTCCTCTCGGGGCCAACGACTATTACACTGGTGCCTGTGCAATGGTTCATCAGAGAAGGCACAGTGTTCATCGCGCTGGCTGCTTCGGTCTTCAGCCTGCTGGCGATCGCTATAGAGCGCTACATCGCTATCACCAAGGTCAAAGTGTACGGCTCCACCAAAACGTGTCGCATGTTCCTCCTGATAGGAGCCTGCTGGGTCACCTCCATTCTGCTGGGAGGACTTCCCATCATTGGCTGGAACTGCATCTGCAGCCTCCCCGACTGCTCCACCGTGCTGCCTCTCTACTCCAAGAAATACATTCTCTTTGTCGTCACTATTTTCACCCTCATACTGTTCTCTATTGTCATCCTCTACGTGAAGATCTATTTGAATGTAAGTTCCAGCCACCGCGAAGCGACTAACTCACAAGCATATGCACTTTTGAAAACCGTCACAATAGTGCTGGGTGTCTTCATCGTGTGTTGGCTGCCTGCTTTCACGATCCTGCTCTTGGACTCGTCCTGCACCATGCAGCACTGCCCCGTCCTCAACAGGGCAAATGTGTTTTTCAGCATCGCCACCCTAAACTCGGCACTTAACCCGGTGATCTACATGCTGCGCAGCAAGGAGATGAGAAGGGAGTTCCTGCGCGTGCTGTGCTGCTGGGGGGTGCTGCAAAGCGGGCGGCCTTCTGAACGCTGCTGGGTCCCTCTGAAGAGCTCCAGCTCTTTGGAACACTGCACCAACAAACACGAACACCAAACCACGCCCATCATGAAGACCTGTACCACCTGTGTCTGATGGTGCACGCTTGGGTATTAGAGCTTTTAAGATCAAGTGGAGAGGCCATGATGGAGCGGACGTTTCTTCTGTTAGCAATCAAACTAGTGTGACTTTACAATCAGCATTCCGTTGATTCGCCGTTGAGTTGTTAAACATGTGAAAACAGTTTCAGTTTAGATGAAAAACAAAAAGAAATGTGAAAAAAGCTTTCTGTTAGGTACTATGGAGCAAACCATGTTCTTGTTATATGCCTACTATGTTTTTATTTTTCTTTCTCAACACATACACCCACATTAAATCCGTAAAGCCAAAAATAGAAACATAGCATGCGCGATATCTTAGTGTTAGGTCGTTTGGACCTTTCATCAGATGGGTCTGATTTTTGAACCACTCTCCTTTAAAGTGACTGATGTGTACATTAGGCCACTCAGGCAGCGATTTGTATTAATGAGCACTCTACAGTACAGAAACCAAATTACAGAGTGGGCTATGTATTCCCCATATATCCTTGCTTGACACCAGTTTAATTAATCACAACAAAAGTGCATAATCGGCTTCATTTAATGCATGAGATTCTAACACGTTTGTAAGCGCTAATGTGTTTGATATTTATTCCAGCTCAAGCTTCTAGTACTAACGACTCTTCCCCTGTTCGTCTGTTATAACCAGTCTCTGTCTTGCCTTGACTGTTGTCTTTAATATCTTAATAGTTTCCATTGAGGGAGGGCAAATCAGAAAGCACATAAAAAAAAAATCATGAAATTCACTCGACGACTAAATCTCCATCAATTTAAACCCATAAACCCAATGCCCTGACAGTGTTGTAGCAGCAATGTGCCAACTTCTGTTTCTGACTTCCTTTTGGGGATTAAAAGGCTGAATGTATGAATGAAGTGTTTGGGACGCGCGCTCCCTAATAGACAGTATTACTGATCATCATTTTGATTCTTTACCAAGTCACTGACGAGCAGAGTGGGACGAGCAGGGGTAGGTTACCCTCACTGTGAACCTTTTTTATTGCATCAAGAACAAGAATTAATCACGAACAACTCGGTTTATTTAGCTGGCCAGATGCTTTGTGCAACTAGAAGTGTAAACACGTCTTGTTTTTCTCAAGAGCACAGCTTCAAAATAGGAAGAAGATCTGGGTTCAAGTGCGCAGGAGGGCCCTGTCCTCCTGGGAGAGCAAGTGTCTCCGATCTTTGACATCCTACAACATGTAACTTCCTTCAGGAAGTCCTGTTTTTTATTGTCCGGTTCCTGTTGTTCAGGGTTACACTAACCTTCTTCCTGTAGACAGTTAAAATACCGTTAGTCTCCCCGTTATTGACCTTTACGTTTAGACGGCCAAGTAGAAATGGTGAAAAGCACTTTGGCAGCTTCAGTGATGTTTGCTTCCCCCCAGTTGTTTTCTCCCCTTTGGGTGGAAAGGTGTGTATATGACTTCATCGTATGTCAGTGATTTGTTTTTTATGACCAATATATGAAAAACTATGTGTGTTTGTAAGTATGTATGTATGTGTACAGTATGTATTTGATGTTGTATGAATTGTACTGTGTGCAATAGCTTTGTGTGTCTTGTAGCACGCTGCCTGTGTTAAATTGGTACAATCCTAAACACTAATTGAGGTACATAAACATTTTCTCAACTGCATTCCAGTTTTATAAAATAAATCAAATATTAAAAAAAAAAGAAGTGTGTGTTTATAGTTTGATTTTTAAGCTTTGAAGAAGGAAAAAAAGGGTGCAGCTGCATCTTCTCTGCAGGTCCAGAGATGTCCCTTTGGATCTCAGTACTCAGAAAAACAGCATTAAATCTAAACATGCTCTGACAAGGTCAGAGAAACACTAGCTTCAACATGAAAGCCTGGAAATGTGCATGCAGATTCTGCGTGGGCATTAATCGTGGCTCCCTTACTTAATAAAAATTATTCAATTGCTTGAAGGCTACAGCAAGACTGGGCAACAGCAGGAAGCTGGGAGGATGAAATCGGGGTGTGGTGAAGAAAGTTAGGAGAAAGTTTGTCAAAGAGGGATTGCAAAAGGCCCCTCTGGAGGCATTTTTGGGTGATGGGGAAACTGTCTTGTAGTGGCCTTGGGAGAGTTAGGTCTGTTTCCTGTCAGACGTCCAGAATTCCTGGGTGGGAACACTGGCTGAAGCAGTCCCAGGAGTCTGCGCTGCTGGGAAGTCTGCCAAGTCTTTCCAGCGCCCTGCTTGATATCACAGAAACCTGTAAGTGAGGTTTTATGCAGAAAACATTTAGGAACTCTGAAATCATCATGTATAAAAGAAAGAAAAAGTAAAAGTACTTTGCAATAAAACACACAGATATGGTGTGTTGGTAATCTCCATGAAGGTGTAATAATGATTCATGGACCACTGCTAAATAAGGTGAACATGGTAGGTATGAATGACCTTCAGAAGGCTGGAATACATTTTGCTCAGAACAAATTTAAAAGCTCCCAAAAAGGTCTGACTCATTAAAGGCTAAATATAAAAATAAATAATGGATTACTGTATAAAGATACTTTTAATGTATTATCTGACATGAAGGGGAAAAAACACTTTAGTCTAATAATCTTATACTGCCATCTTGTGGCAAAACAGGGAAATAGCTGTCCAAATCTTAAGGATGTTTTAGTCTATTGAAAATACTAGTGGCTGTTTAAACTATACAGTGCTGTGGAAACTTATTTATCCCTTTTACAGTTTTTCTTTTCTTTTTGTGATATCTAAATATTTTAGATCAGCAAACACATTTCAAGATGCAACACACAAGTATATACAAAATGCAGTTTTAAAATTATGATAACATTTATTAGAGGAGAAAAGGCTATCCAAACCAACCTGGCCCTTTATTTTAAAAAGTATTTAACCCCCTTGTTAAGTCATTAATTAACCAATCAAATAAAATAAAATAAAAAATCTGAGATCAGTTTTACTAGCCACACCCAGGCCTGATTACAGCCAGACCTGTAGAATTAAGAATACTTCTAAAGAATTCCATAAGAATCCAGAACAACATCTAAACCACTATATACAAGCCTCACTTGGTTATTGTTTAGGTCAGAGGTCACGATTAAACAATAGGAAGGAGATGGAGTGGCAAAAATGACATCATTACCAAAAATGGCCAGGCTCCTCAGCTTCTATCCTCACACACTGCCTCACGTAACCTTTGACCTAGTCTATCTCAAAGCCTGCTGACTGTCCCTCACACTAGATTAAAAACTAATGGGACAGGGCATTTCAGCCTCTGGCTCCTAGACCCTGGAATACTTTATATCTGAAACATAACACCATACCAGCTATGGTGGGGTAGTGTGATGGTCTGGGGCTGCTTCAGGACCTGGATAACTTGCTGTAATTTATGGTACCATGAATTCTGCTTTCTACCAGACAATTCTCAAAGTGAATGTATGACCTTTGACTTTAACAAGGTCATTCTTGCTAAAAAAAAAAAAAAAACCTTTCAATATGTATGAATCAAGGGAAAAGAGGGACACATTTCTCCACAGCAATGTGACCTACATGGCCAGTTATCACAAACACTTGCAAAGAAACAAGTTACAACTAATTATTAAGTTTAAAAAAATAGGACCAGATTGATTTGAATATATCTTTTAATTACTACATTTAAGAAAATTAACAAAAAGCAATGACATAATGTATTTGTAGAGGGGTAAACATTTTTCTCAGCATTGCACACCTACATGACAGCTAACATTACCTAGCTAGCTACAACCTGAAACTTATACTACAGCAAGCGTCAGCTGATTTCAAACACAAAACAGCTTAACTGTTCATATTAAAACAACAATGCATATCAAATGGCTTAATTAAATTGTATATATTGATACAATGTGTAACGTTCTTAATAAACAACATTCATATTGCTTCCGTCTGGTCAATGGACTCTGACATGTGTGAAACAGTAGGGGTGGATTAGGTTTGCTGTTTCCCTTTTAAAATGCATATATATATTTAGAATTATAGTCAACGATTAGCAATGATGTATATTTTATATGTTTAGCAATGTTTTTATATATGTTTGTAATGGTAAATTATGAATTAACTGGGGGAAATTCAATAATACCACGGAGAAGTTTCACCCGCTTATCGCGGTAGTGGTACAGTCCACAACACCCGGGTTTCCGCGCGAAAAGACGGCCTGCGCGCGCTCCGACTGTATGTAGCATCCAGTTGAAGGACTACACCACTGGCAGTCAACGCAGAGCCGTGCGGTGGCGAATGACAGCGGCCTAGACAGTCTTTTAACCGATTTTAAAGCAGTTTTTATCGCCTGTGTTTTGCGCTTCTAGTTCGCTGTTTAAGATGCCATCCAGAACGTCTCTGTCTCTGCCAGACGATGTCAGGAAAAGGTTAGTAACACGAACGCTAATTCTGTCATAGTACAGCCAGTTAATAATTCACAACAGCAGCGGTCAAACTGTACCACTTAAACAACACTGTTTATTTTCCCTGGTCGTAGTGAACAAGACCACAACCCTGCTTGTGTCTGCATTAGCAGAAGCAGCTAGCATTAGCTTGTTGCCACTTGTCAATTTGGTTAATAGTGTTTTTCCATCTGTATCAACCTGCTAGCATCTTTAGCCCACAATGGAAGGAGCAGTGTGTGGGATTTGGCGCCATGCAGGAAGTTTTGTTTCCTATCTGTCTAATTTGCTCCCTCCTACAGTGAAGGTTCATGACAGTCGGCGTGTCCCTAAAACTCTGTAAGCTGGTATTTTGATGTGTTCTGTTTTAGGTTGGAGAAGCTAGATGAGGATGGAGTGTCAGAGGAGGTAAGTGAAGTGTGCATCTACTGTGATTAAAAAAAAACTGTATAGTAACTCCAGGCAACATTTTAATTTAGGTATTTAAAGATTATTAACAAGTATTACAAGAAAACTATTTATTTCCACTCCGCAATAATGTACCAATCTTGAAATCTAATGTAGCACTACGGAGGCGACTTAGACCTCGCTCTTCAACGCCACCTGGGGAGTTTCACCCCAGGAACTACAGGACACATAAGTCCACTCTACAAAAGGGCAGGAGACGTGGTTCCACAATTATTAAACATGCTTTATTGGTAAAAGCAAGGTTAAAAACAAACTGATTTTAATAAAAATGATTAAAACAAAAATGGCAGGCTGAGGCTTACCAGGCGAATCAGGCCAAATTAAATGAAAACCAAACAAAAATCACCCACACACGGTGCCATGCATCCAGGAGTGGTGGTCACACACACACAGAAAACTCCCGTAACCGAGGCCTGTTCACCACTGGCAGCTCAGCCTGTAAAAGAAAGAAAAGTTAAAACAATACAAACAGTTAAGAGAAATATAAACCCAATGGGACAGCCTGATTTCCTTCAGCCCTGATGGGCCAGCTGTCCATAAAATCCAAGAGGACTCCAGGTAAAACCCGAGTGTCCTGTCGATGGGCCCCACCCACTGCAGTCCTGCTGAGGCTGTAAACCAGGCCTGGATGACTGTCCTGCCTGCGTGGTCCAGCCGGTCCGCCCCAGGAAGCCCTCACGATCAGGGGGGAATCTCCACTGAGTCCTCGGCGTGCCCGCTGTCCGCTACGCCTTCAGCAACCTTTTCATAAAATTCAAGTAAAACAAAACAGCAGAGTCTGTTTTCTACCTAGTAGACATCTTGGGCAGCCCAGAGCTCAGCCCAGCTTGCTCCAGGAGCTGAGCATGCCAGCTGCCACCACACCTCACCCGGAAGTGATGTCACAACGAGCTGGGAGACTGAACATCAAGTCCCCAGCCCTTTTTATAGGGTGCCCCCTCATGGTGATTGGCTGAACAGCCAATCACCCTGCCACATTCCACCCCCACCAAATGGATCGTTGCCCCCAACGATCAATAATCCCAGCCCCCTGACATTCTGCGTCAGGGACTGGAATGGCCTTGACGGCATTAAATGAGGGGCAACACAGGGTAAAATATGGCATTTTAAACTCGCTGCCCCAACAATTAACAGTCCTAGAACATCGACAACCTAGTCGATGTCTAGGATGGCCTTGATGGCTCTAAAAGTGGGGCCAGCCAGGGTCAAATTAGCATTATGCTAACACACATGGACCCAGGGCCTGCAGCTGATCCACCACAGACCCTGAATCCCACAGAAAGCCCCAGGTGATCTCCATATCACCCAGCACTGGCCTGTAACGCCACTACTCCCGGTACAGGGGAGGAAAATCCTCAGCACAATTCAATTTATTTACACAATTGTGCCCCTTTCCACCTGAACTAAGGTGTTCACACCCATTGGCCGCCTTAAGCTGACACCAATTATTAAAGGGCTTGAACAACCCCGGTGTAACCCAGGTAACCACGAGTTTCATGGTACCACCTGGGGGTGCCTGACCACAAACACCACAGCTGTTCAAAGCCCTGCTCCCAACTTCCCCCATCCAGCCGTAAATTACTCGTCTACCGCAACTGCACCGCAAACTCTGCTGTTCTGTTCCTGTTAAAAAAATAAAACTACTAAAATACCCAATAGCATGTATCTAAAACCAAACCACGTCTCCGCCGTTTAAAATGCAGAGTCCTGCCAACCAACGCCAAATGTAGCACTACGGAGGCGACTTAAACCTCGCTCTTCAACGCCACCTGGGGAGTTTCACCCCAGGAACTACAGGACACATAAGTCCACTCTACAAAAGGGCAGGAGACGTGGTTCCACAATTATTAAACATGCTTTATTGGTAAAAGCAAGGTTAAAAACAAACTGATTTTAATAAAAATGATTAAAACAAAAATGGCAGGCTGAGGCTTACCAGGCGAATCAGGCCAAATTAAATGAAAACCAAACAAAAATCACCCACACACGGTGCCATGCATCCAGGAGTGGTGGTCACACACACACAGAAAACTCCCGTAACCGAGGCCTGTTCACCACTGGCAGCTCAGCCTGTAAAAGAAAGAAAAGTTAAAACAATACAAACAGTTAAGAGAAATATAAACCCAATGGGACAGCCTGATTTCCTTCAGCCCTGATGGGCCAGCTGTCCATAAAATCCAAGAGGACTCCAGGTAAAACCCGAGTGTCCTGTCGATGGGCCCCACCCACTGCAGTCCTGCTGAGGCTGTAAACCAGGCCTGGATGACTGTCCTGCCTGCGTGGTCCAGCCGGTCCGCCTCAGGAAGCCCTCACGATCAGGGGGGAATCTCCACTGAGTCCTCGGCGTGCCCGCTGTCCGCTACGCCTTCAGCAACCTTTTCATAAAATTCAAGTAAAACAAAACAGCAGAGTCTGTTTTCTACCTAGTAGACATCTTGGGCAGCCCAGAGCTCAGCCCAAACTTGCTCCAGGAGCTGAGCATGCCAGCTGCCACCACACCTCACCCGGAAGTGATGTCACAGAGAGCTGGGAGACTGAATATCAAGTCCCCAGCCTTTTTATAGGGTGCCCCCTCATGGTGATTGGCTGAACAGCCAATCACCCTGCCACACTAATAAAAAAAGAAAACCTCCAAGATTTCATTTAATTCCTCAGTTTCATTTATAAATGAGATTTGTTTCAGATTCCAGATATAACAAAATAAAAAGAGACTGTTTTTTTTATATATGGTTGTAAAACAATAAATAAATCTAGATATTTACTTTACCCTTTATGACACCTGTCAAACTTACACTTAACATTGACTTAACATTAACTTTTGGAACTTTGCATTAGCTGTATAGTTAGGCCTTAAGATTGTTTTTGATTGTAACAATTTTTAGGAACAAGTGAAGGAGAAGATCAAGTTGGTGCAGGACTTTCTGCATGATGATGCTCAGGACCAGCTGACCAGCCTTGAAGAAAAAATGAAGAAGTCAGAGATCTCAAAGGTGAGTGACTCTTAAGAAGATATTTGTAATTATATCTGTTATTCCTTATAAACTCTCCTGTGACGTGGAATGAATCCCTTTATTAGGAGGTCTACATCTCAAAAGTGAAATCCTTGTTGGGTAAAGAACTTCATCTTGAAAATGGCTCGCATGTTGATGGCGTGGAGCAGAAAAGAAAGAAGAATGGCTTCACTAATGGCACCCATAAAGACAAAGAGAATGATGATGATACCATGGACACACAGGAAGAAGAAGAAGCAGCAGCAGCTGTCAAGTCACCAACTGCTTCTAAGGGGAAGGGTGGACGCAAGAGCAAGGGGAGCACAGATTCAAAAAGTGAGTCTGAGACTAACTAGATTGAATAAAAATCAACAGCATCAGTAGTTTAGCTTACGGTGAATCCTTTTGTGTTTGTAGAGTCACCGGCCAGCAGCAGGGTCACAAGAAACAGCGGGAAACAGCCAACCATCTTGTCAATGTTCTCTAAAGTGTATGTATGAGTTTGATCCTGTTCACGTCTTTCAGTAAAAATAAAATGAAGATGAGTGGCTGTAATCATAAAATATATCTTGCAGTCAAAAGCGCAAATCTGAGGAGGTGAATGGAGAACCAGCCAATGGAACCGATGAGCCAAAAGAAGACGTCATTGAGGAGGTGACTATTTTTTTATTTGCTGATTTTGTGTAAGAGTGGGGAATATCAGAAGTAACATTTCACATTTGGTCGCCTGTTGCAGTCTCGGGAAGAGAAGCGCCTCAAAGTGGAATCGGATGAAAAGTAAGTCGCTTTCAGAACACTGATGGTCCAGGAGTGACCGGTCTTTACATGTTTTGTTTTTTTCTGCAGACCTGCAGAGGAGATAAAAACTGAAATGACTAAGCCTGTGTCAACTGCAAAGGTGGTGAAGTGTTTCACTCTGAATGATTTCTGCAGACATGAGTGATTTGATAAGTGATAACCTGCATTATTCCTTTTTTTTTTTTAGACTCCACCCCCAAAATGTCCAGACTGCAGACAGTATCTGGATGACTCGGATCTAAAATTCTTTCAAGGAGATCCTGATAATGCAGTGAGACTTGCTTTTACGGCAAATAAAGTATTGCAACGTTGTTTGAAGTTTGCACCTGACACTTTTTGTATACATCTTTAGCTCGATGAGCCTGAAATGTTGACAGATGAGCGTCTGTCCCTGTTTGACTCAAACGAAGATGGATTTGAGAGCTACGAGAATCTGCCACAGCACAAGATCACAAACTTCAGGTGACTCTGATTGATCAGAGAGACGGACATGGTCCTCTTATCTAGGACCTGAACCTGTTTTTAGATTAACGGTATTCTGTTGCTTCCTGCAGCGTGTATGACAAACGCGGCCATCTTTGTCCATTTGACTCCGGTCTGATTGAGAAGAACGTGGAGCTTTACTTCAGTTGTGTTGTTAAACCCATCTATGATGACAGCCCATGCTTGGACGGTAAGATAACCTTCGTGCAATTAGAAACTTTGTCCTTTTCCCTCTCCCTTACTAAAAAAAATAAATTTCTTTCTTAGGTGGCGTTTTTGCCAAAAAGCTTGGACCGATCAACGCCTGGTGGATCACTGGTTTTGATGGAGGAGAAAAGGCTTTAATTGGTTTTACAACGTGTACGTAGTGATGATTTTTACTCTACCTAAGTCGTATCCTGTTTATTTCACACGTGTTTCATTCTAATATTGTTCGTTTATCCAGCTTTCGCGGACTACATCTTGATGCAGCCCAGCGAGGAGTACGCTCCCATCTTTGCACTGATGCAAGAGAAAATCTACATGAGCAAGATCGTGGTTGAATTCCTGCAGAAAAATCCGGACGCTTCTTACGAGGATCTCCTTAACAAAATTGAGGTGAATTAATTTGATCCAGTTCCTCACAGGGTCAGTACTTGCAGAGTGCTGACTGAACGTTCTTGTTGCCCACAGACAACCGTTCCTCCTGCAGGACTAAACTTTAACTGCTTCACTGAAGACACGCTGCTGCGCCACGCCCAGTTTGTGGTCGAACAGGTGGAGAGTTACGATGAAGCTGGAGACTCAGACGAGCAGCCCATCATCGTGACTCCCTGCATGAGGGATCTGATCAAACTCGCAGGAGTCACTTTAGGAAAAAGGTGACGATCATTTTTTATGCCAGAACCTTTAAAGGGGGACTTTGAGGAAAATTATCACATTATCTAAGTTTTCTGTTATGACAGTGGTATTAGTTATTAAAACAATTTGTATCCCAGTTCCTGTGTTTATACTCCTCACTCCCTGTCTCCCTGATGTCTAATGTTCCTTTATAACATTCCCTAATGCAGCATGCTGCTGTACTGGTAGGTTGGTCTTATTGTGATCTCATCCTTAGCCTGTTTGTTGGTGTGTTTTAATGTGAAACATTTCAGAACCTTTGGGCCAAAGTGACCACTGTATCAAAGTTCATGCTGCAATACTTTCGTTTTATGCATTTGGGCATCTTTTGGCTTTACGTTGTCGTTTGTTTTACTGGCAATTTTAAGAAATGTGGAAGTTTGCAACACTATAGGGTTTGAATCAAAGCTTATAAAAGTAATATAAAGTAAATATGTGGTGAAAGACATCAGATTAAAGTTTTAAATACTTCCTTTTGCATTAGCTTTCTGTTTAAATTAAATGTTTAGTGGCAGGTTGCTTCCCACTTTAGGAGAAACTTCTTGCCCATTACTTTATCACTACATTCTTCATCCAGACTGTTTTGTTTGCTTGTTGCGTTGCATGGCCTGATGCTGTGGTGTGTTGACGGCCAGCCGCTCCATAATGCCATCGCTCCATATACGATCGGGTTTTTGTGCCAAAGATTTCCTCTTATAAACGGATTTCCTCTGTTGACAGGCGAGCTGCCAGAAGACAGGCCATCCGTCACCCAACTAAGATAGAGAAGGACAGTAAGGGACCGACTAAGGCCACCACGACCACGATGGTCTATCAGATCTTTGATGCTTTCTTCTCGGATCAGATAGAACAGAATGATAAAGAGGGAGGAGTCAAAAGACAGCGCTGTGGAGTCTGTGAGGTAAGCAGGTCAAGCCTTCTCATTTAAAGCTCTTGTATAAAAATCAAACCAACTAAAACTCACTTCATTAACTTTGTTGACCTCTAGGTGTGTCAGTCTCCTGACTGTGGGAAGTGTACGGCCTGCAAGGACATGATCAAGTTTGGAGGAAGTGGCAAAAGCAAGCAGGCGTGTAGGCAGAGAAGGTGTGTGTTATTTAAAAAAAAAACAGTTTGAGACACTCAGAGTTTCTGAATCATTTCACATTCTTGTTTTTAGATGCCCAAACCTCGCTGTAAAGGAGGCTGAGGATGATGAGAACATTGAGGAAGATGTTCCAGAAGAGAAGCTCAAAAAGGTTCATAACACCAAGAGGAAGAAGCAGACCCAGTCCAAACTCGCGTGGATCGGCGAGCCTGTTCAGGTTTGATCTCTCAGTGGCTGAGCAGCAGGTTTTCTCTCCAACATCAGAAGCCGTGAGTGTATCTAATAACGTCTGTTTTCCTTCAGATTGTGGGGAAAAAGCAATACTACAGCAAGGTCTCTGTGAATGACGAAATCCTGGAAGTGGGAGATTGTGTCTCGGTTCAATCAGACGATCCATCTATTCCTCTCTACCTGGCAAGGTAAATTAAAAGAACGGGACCGTTTTTCTGCACATTTACTTTAAGGGATGAACTTGTGAATATCTAAGGAGGTTTTCCTTCTCAGGATCACTTCTCTGTGGGAGGACAACAATGGAAAAATGTTCCACGCCCACTGGTTCCTTCGTGGGATTCACACGGTGCTCGGAGAGTCCTCTGATCCACTGGAGCTGGTCGTTGTGGATGATTGTGAAGACATTCTGCTCAACTTCTTACAAGGGAAAGTGAATATCATGTACAAGGCCCCGTCTAATAACTGGTTTATGGAGGTATGTTTCTCACTCTGTGGGTGTTAATGTTACCTTATTCTTTAGGTAATTTTATTTTAGTTATGTTTTGTGTTTTAGGGAGGGATGGATGAAGACATCAAGGTGATAGAGGATGATGGGAAGAGTTTCTTCTATCAGTTCTGGTATGACGTAGATTTTGCTCGATTTGAGACGCCCCCTACGACCCATCCATCAGAAGAGTGCAAGTTCAGGTAAACAGGAGTCACACATTTACTCTTTTTTTTATCCTATAGTTCTTTTTTTCAGCTCTAGATTAATGATCTAATTTTGTTACTTTTTTTTTAGGTTCTGTGGCAGCTGTGCTCGTAATAAAGAGCGAGGGGAACAGGAAATTCCTCGTGTGTCTGAAGTTCTGGAGAATGAGGAGACTGACAGCAAAGTTCTTTACGCTGCAGCCTCCTTCAGGAGACAACAGTTCAGGGTGGGAGACGGTGTCTACATGCCTCCTGACAGCTTCGGCTTTGGGTGAGTGAATGTTTTTCTTTGTTTTTAAATTAGACTTGAGCTTTGGTTAAATCAAGCTCTGTTGGTGTTGAGGGGTTCTATCACACCTGATTGTTTCTGGTTTTCAGTGTAAAACCTGCCAGTCCAGTGAAACGCTCCCATAGAAAAGAGGATGTGGATGAAGATCTGTATCCCGAGTATTACAGGAAGTCCTCGGACTACATTAAAGGCTCGAACCTGGATGCTCCAGAGCCTTTCCGTATCGGCCGAATCAAAGAGATCTTCTGTCACCGGCGTAGCACCGGGAAATCCGAGGTCTTGGATGTCAAACTGAGACTCTACAAGTTGTACAGGTTAAATTTGTGGTCGTTATATATTTTATTTTCTTAATTTAAATGAGTTCAGCTGTAACTGGGTTTTGTGTCGTTGACCAGGCCCGAGAACACTCACAAAGGTGTTAAGGCTAGTTATCACACAGACGTCAATCAGCTGTACTGGAGCGATGAGGAAGTGACCGTCAACATGTGCGACGTACTCGGCCGCTGTCAGGTGGAGTACGCCGAAGACCTGAACGAGTCCATCCTGGACTACTCCAGTGGTGGACCAGATCGCTTCTATTTCCTGGAGGTAAAATTAGTGTAATTCTTTTTATTTAAGCTGTTTGCCAGCATGCAGTAAATATATTGCTCCTAATTTAATTAAAATCTGATGTTTCTGTGGTTAATTTCATTAATCTGTTTCTTCCTTAAAGGCATACAATGCTAAATCAAAGAGCTTTGAAGATCCTCCCAATCATGCTCGCTCTTCTGTTCATAAAGGAAAAGGAAAGGGCAAAGGAAAAGGTGGGTTTATTAGTCCTTTATGCAGAAAAATAAAATTGTAATTTGTTTTTGGCTTACAAAAGTTGCATCTGTGCTCCTATTAGGTAAAGGGAAAGGAAAAGCTGCACAGGAGCCACAAGACTCTCGCACAGAACCTCCTAAAGTAGCCAAATATCGCACTCTTGATGTGTTTTCCGGCTGTGGTGGACTTTCTGAAGGCTTCCACCAGGCGGGTGAATACTTCCTCAACGCCAGCTGCAAAATGCATAATCAAATGTGCAAATTCATTGCTCATAAGCTAACAGCTCGCTCCCCTCAGGTATCTCTGAGACTCTCTGGGCGATTGAGATGTGGGAACCTGCAGCACAGGCCTTCAGGCTCAACAATCCTGGCACCACAGTGTTCACAGAGGACTGTAATGTCTTGCTGAAGTTGGTCATGTCTGGAGAGAAGACCAATTCTCTTGGGCAGAAGCTGCCTCAGAAGGGAGATGTGGAGATGCTGTGTGGTGGACCTCCCTGTCAGGGTTTCAGTGGGATGAATCGCTTCAATTCTCGGACTTACTCCAAATTTAAGAACTCTCTTGTGGTCTCGTATCTGAGGTGAGTGTTTGTTGGAAGTGAGTAAAATCGACCCTACAGTATAGTTTGTAACTGCTGTTTTCCTTCTTGCAGTTACTGTGACTACTACAGACCGAAGTTTTTCCTGCTTGAGAACGTGAGGAACTTTGTTTCATTTAAAAACTCCATGGTCTTGAAGCTTACGCTACGATGTCTCGTGCGAATGGGCTACCAGTGTACCTTTGGAGTCCTTCAGGTGGGTCTGATTACCTTCAGCTTGTGTGAAATTGTGATGAAACCAGAGCAGATGATGATGGCTCTGATTTGTTCTGCTCCTCAGGCGGGTCAGTACGGTGTAGCCCAGACCCGTCGTAGGGCGATCATCCTGGCTGCTGCTCCAGGAGAGAAGCTGCCCCGTTATCCCGAACCTCTCCACGTGTTTGCACCCAGAGCTTGCCAGCTGAGTGTGGTGGTGGATGAAAAGAAATACGTCAGTAACGCCACACGGTAATTAACTTTTTCTCTCTGCTGTGTTTAATTATAGTTTTGAAGTCTTTACCAATTCTCGATGAACAAATTGGCTTGACTTCGACTTCTTGAGAATGTTTTGGGTTTTTTCCTCCAGAGGTAATGGTGGAATCTACAGAACCATCACAGTCAGGGACACCATGTCTGATCTGCCAGAGATTCGCAACGGTGCAGCAGCTTTGGAGATTTCCTACTATGGAGAACCTCAATCATGGTTCCAGAGGCAGATCAGAGGCACGCAGTATCAGCCGATCCTAAGAGACCACATCTGCAAGGTGAGTGATGATGTCATTGTAAGGTGAATACATCTGTAGGTGCAAATTTAGAATCAATAAATAAAAAGTTGTTTTCTGATCTCAGGACATGAGCGCTCTGGTTGAGGCTAGGATGCGCCACATCCCCTTGGCTCCAGGCTCAGACTGGAGAGATCTCCCCAACTTTGAGGTCCGAATGAAAGATGGCAACACGACCAAGAAGCTGCGCTACACACATCATGACAAGAAGAATGGACGCAGCAGCACTGGTGCACTCAGAGGTGTCTGCACCTGTGCAGGAGGTATGCAGAGCTGGGATCCTTTTATGATTAGTGGAAATCTGCTCCAGGTTGGAGATGTTTAATATTTTCTTCACATCATTTTAGGGAAGCCTTGCGACCCTTTAGACAGGCAGTTTAACACCCTGATTCCCTGGTGTCTGCCCCACACTGGGAACCGCCACAATCACTGGGCTGGACTGTACGGCAGACTGGAGTGGGACGGCTTCTTCAGCACAACTGTCACCAACCCTGAACCCATGGGAAAACAGGTTGGAAAAATCTGTTTTAACCACAAATCAAATCATCTTTTAACATTTCACTTGGCCGCTTTCATTCTAACAAGATGGGTATTGATGCTTTGTACGATGTAAAATCGATTATCTCCCTTAATCCAAACGTTTAATTATAGGGCCGCGTTCTGCATCCGGAGCAGCACAGAGTGGTGAGCGTGAGGGAGTGTGCACGCTCGCAGGGATTCCCCGACACCTACCGCCTCTTTGGAAACATCCTGGACAAACACAGACAGGTAAAATCTATCTACTTTATTCATAAACCAAAACCAAAGAAACGTTCATTCACACAAGTTCTTTGTGGGATCAAATAATGACTCGTTTTGTTGCAGGTTGGGAATGCTGTTCCTCCTCCTCTCTCCAGAGCCATCGGGCTGGAGATTAAGAACTGTGTCATAGAGAGGATGAAGCAAGAACAAGCAGCAGGTCCTTTTGATCGAAAAAGTCCCTGATTGATGAGTACAAAAATAGATTTTCATTCAAATGTTTGTTCTTGTCTCTGCAGAAAACATCAAAGAAGAAAAGATGGAAGTTTGATTTAATCTCACTCCCACCCCAGTGAGAATCAATTGTAAAAATCCTGACGCTGACGTCGGGGACCTTCTTTTAAGTGTGTTGACTTTTAACGTCACAAGGTGGCAACAATGTTCCATGTAGTTATCATTCCATTTTGAAATTTAACTGTGCTTTTAATCTTGCTGTTAAATGTTC
This sequence comes from Callopanchax toddi, assembly GCA_006937965.1. Taxonomy (NCBI): domain Eukaryota; kingdom Metazoa; phylum Chordata; class Actinopteri; order Cyprinodontiformes; family Nothobranchiidae; genus Callopanchax; species Callopanchax toddi. Next base: position 838,036 of record SSNR01000030.1, on the reverse strand, counting down.
AATGTTGAGAAAAGTGTATGTAGTTTTTATATGTAATATTTCAAAATAAAGGTCTTATAAAATTGTATTTGTGATTCTTTGAACCTAGTCTCCAGATCGGTTTGGTTTTGTGCCGTCATAAGGTCATTTCCACTCAGGAAATAGTTAATGGGCTCTGTGCACGCAGCTATGTGATGTAATTTCTGGTAGGTCAGGATGGACGTAAACTTCCGGTAGCCGCTGGAAGCGCATACTGCGTTGCTAGTTTCCTTTCGGGAGCTTGTAAATCTTTTTTTGTGCGTGGCCTTTGTGTCGAGCTTTTATGTGTTCATGTCCTAAACATGACATGTACACTGACAAAATTTGCGTTTCAATAACGTACCGATAGGTCTAACCACAGTACAGTATCAAGATCAAATTCCCACCTTCCATCGTTAGCACAGAGACAGGAAGTCTCGTACCATCGTCACGCCAAACACAGAACTGATGCGTGCACAGAGGCTATTTAACAGAATTCACATCTATATTTTGAGCTTAAAAAAAAAAACTAGCTTAGAGAGGGATTTAGCTGTCGGAGAGTCAATGGATGGGTCTGTTGATCCTGAAGATGTCAGCATCACAAAATTCATCAGCAGCTATGGCTCAGGAGAAATGACTGCTAATCCATTTTTACATCATTTGCATATTGAAATGTCTTTGGGCATAACTGAACCCTACACTGCCCAATCCACTGATAGACATGTAGTGTAAAAACCTTTTGGGGTCAACATGACAATATTTAGTTAATTCAACCGTTCTTAAAACCTGCACACTGGTTGACTCATAACGATGTGATTTTAATCTAACAAAGGAACCATGTTAGTGTTAAAGCCTGGAGAGAACACAGAGGGGAAACAGTGACGATTAATTATCTTTATTTAGGCAACAGCCATATTTCATCATCATAAAATCTGGCATCTTCATTGAATTTATTCTGATGAAGTCCTCAGTTGTTTGACGGTCTGTAAAGAGAAAGAGATGTTAGCAAAAAGGTAAAATCAGTCATATAATTGACAAGAATGAAAATTAACTCACTTGGCCCATTCAACATTGAGAATAAGATGGTCATATCCAAATCCTGACACTCCTGCGATGGCTCTGGCTGCATCCTCCCGACGATGGAAACTGATGAAGGCAAATCCCTGCAGAACATAAAGGAATTAAGATTGTGCCATTCCTTGAATTTGTCAACAAAAATGTAAACTCTTGGTATTGCTAAGTGGTAAATAACAGCAGGTTCAGTAAGATAAGCACAAACCTTAGACTGTCCTGTGTTCTTGTCCTTTGCCAGGTAGATTCTTGAGATGGAGCCAAATGGTCTGAAAAGCTCCTGTAAGTCTGTCTCACGAGTGTCCTCAGACAAGTTGGTCACTCGAATGGTAGCGTTGTCATCAGCTGTAGGGGGCAATCATTCATCATATTGAGCAATATATATAATACTAAATAATGACTGAAAAACAGAATAGCTATGCTAATTTAGCACCTACACTAATACACACTCACCTCTGCGGTTAGGCTGCATAGACTCCCCTCTGCGTGTGCCTCCATCCCTCAGGCTTGGCGGCACATACTTCCCAGTCTTGCTTTGTGCCGGCTGCACAGGCTCTGGCTCAGCTAAGAAAAGCCACAATCAATGTTAAGATTAGGAACAAATGAGCAGTATGAGATATCAAACAGCAGACAATCTGATCAGAACTGTGATGGTACCAGAACCCGCAGGCTTATCCTTGTCTCCAGTGGAAAGCCCAAGCTGTTCAGCCAGCTCCTTCTGCATGGGGCCCAGTGTGTCCTTGTACGGACAGCGGGTTGTCCAATGGTCTCCTTTACAAATACGACAGGACACAATCTTCTGTCCTTTAAGCTTGTTCATGGGATCCTCATCTTGGTCTTGGGCATTCAGGTCCTATAAACAATAAGATGAGCAACTTGGGTGAAACTTTAAAGTGAAATAGAGCAATATATCAAAACTAATCTGCAGCTATAAACTCAACCCATTCTGTTACACTGCAGAATGATGTGATGTAAGATTATCCAGAAGGGTGGAAAGTAATAATAATAATAATAATGCATCAGTTTTATATAGCGCTTTTCAGGTCACTCAAAGACGCTTTACAGAGTTGCATTATTCATTCACACAGTCATTCTCACCGGTGGTGGTAAACTACGACAGACGTCTGTAGCCACAGCTGCCCTGGGGCAGACTGACAGAAGCGAGGCTGCCATTCTGCGCCATCGGCCCTTCTGACCACCACCAACATTCACACACAGTCACACTCACATTCACACAGGCAAGTTGGGTGAGAATGCAACATTTCGCTAAGCAAGTAGGAAAATCTAAACAAGGAAGCAGATTTTTCTTCCAATATTTCACAGAAATTACTCATCCTGTGAACTATTGCTGCAACTTTTTTCTAAACCTTTTAAATCAATCCATGTTAAAAAAATTCTGTAATTTCAACAGATTCTGTACCTCTTTGCTAGAGATGAAAGTCATGAAGACATCATCGCTGACTGTGGTGGTTGCAACGTTGGGACCTGGTGGGTCAAACTCGGAGTTGCCAAACTTTTTCCAGTTCTGAAATGAAATTATAACAGGAAGTTTTCCTTTATTTAAAAAATAATGTTTATTTAGAATGTGCATGCTGCCTTGGCTTGATTAAATGTGGACACTGACCTTTCTTCTGGCAACAGCTTTTGAGGCTTTCCTTGTCTCAATCTTGAAGGTCCGCACAATCTAAACAAGGATCCAGAATTTATTTTTCACAAGATTTAAATGAATCTGCTATTGAAACTGAAAATATTTTTGATGCAACATAAACTTAAATAAATGTTTACCTTGAACTTTTTACCATCATCGTCTATTTTATATTCTGTGATCGTTTTTATGTTTCCTTTGATGGTCTCTTTTGGAGATGGTAATGTGCCTGTTTAAAAAAAACAAACTTTTAGTAAAAATAAACAAGATATTCACAAGAGGAAGTAAAATAAACAGACACCTTCCAGTGATACTTAAGTGACTTGTGTTAAATCTGCTGAATAAGTGGGACGTTTTTAAGCTAAAAAAAATTACATAATCTTTACTCCCGAGCACATGACAGTCTTTAAATAAAAAGCTTAATAAATTGTCAATGTGTTATCTTGATAAAGCAGCTTTTTGTTCGCCGTAGCCACTCCTACGTCACTGTCAACGAACCACCACTGCATAATCATCATAACGCGTTTTATTATTCGAAGCCGTTCGCCTATCGCAGTCACCCCAAAACGACACACTTTTGGAAAGATTGTCATCAAACAATAACGAACAGGTACATTTTAGTTCGTTTTTAATGCAGTTCAACCACGTGGAACTGGAACACCGGCCTCCTTCTCCACCTAAGTAGCTAGCAGCAAGGCTAAAATGCTGTTTACCTTCATCGACTTCCTCCTCCACCTGGTCAGCCCAGCTGGGCTTGGAGCTGGAATGTAGACACGGAGACTCATTATTACAATGATTAAGTACGCTCAAAACAAACGGAAATGATTTCAATTCCCTATTAATACTTACTCGTCGTATTCAATCGACGGCATCCTCTAGGTTAGCCTAGCTTCGGAAGGACTAGCGCGAACGAAGCGGCGCACTTCCGGTAATTGAAACTTCGAAATAAAAGCATAATGTGTCTCGTTTTCAAAATAAAGTTTTTTGTTCTGAAGGAAGTGTTGCAGTGAATAAAATGTAGGTTAAAAGCGTTGGATTGAAATAATCTCGGTTTATAATATTAATAATATATTAATAATGTGACTACCTATGTGACTAGATGTGGTGATAAATTAAATTCACTTTATGCTTAATCCCCCACAAAAGATGACAAAAATATATGAAAATTGTGTTTCACAACAAATTTCGTAGAAAAAAAAATCACAATAAGAGCTGTTCAAAATGTTTAAATTAGATGTCTGTTAATATTCCTTAATTAAAACGTTTTACGGTACTATCGGATGGTTAGTGAAGTCTTCAAAAGGTTTCCAAATCACTTCAGTGGTGAGTATTGGATCTTTTATTTGACTAAATATTCCATATTACAATTAAAAAAGGCAAGCATTACAGAACATTTGACTATATATTTGCTGTACAACTGAGCAAAAATGACTGGAACTTTTAAATTCCTTTAAGTGCACAATATCTAATATAGCATTAATTACCATGGTTATGAACAATACAAAAAAAAAAAAATACAAAAATAACACAAAAATACATTTGTCATTGTGTTTGGTTTTCCTGGTGTGAGTAAAATTGCAAACTTTACCAACACAATAAAATCTTTATCACAGTCAGATTTGTTAAAGGAGCTGCCAGAAAAGAACATTCAGAAATAAGTTTAAACGTGTGCAGAATTTCTTTGCAGAGCTTAATTTTTTTCTTCTTTTTACTAGAAAAAATGATGTAGCAACTAGACACGCTACACAAAAACCACTGAGCAGCAGCTCTACTTCCTCGTCGTCCCCTGAATTTTGTCCTCTGGGCTTTTTCCACAACATGCTACCCTGATGCTGTCAAACACAGCTACGTAGAGCACAGGATGGATACACATGTTCAGTGTTGCCAGCACCTTTGACACTTCGCACAGTTTCAAACAGTTTCTCTGTGGAGGATAGTATATCCTCTGATACAAGTAATATGTTTGAGAGATGTGACATGGAGAAAAGGAAACAACATACAGGACAATCACTGATGTGATTAACAAGGCAACCTTACGCTTCTCGAGCCTAGTTATGCTGGCATTCTGCCACACCACTCGAATCACCATACAGTTAGAAGTGAAAGTTACCAAAAATGGAATGAGACACCCAAACACAGTGAGGAAAAGTTTATAAGCAAAGACAGGTACTGCTTCTGTAGAATTCCCAGAAGATGTAAAACAGAAGAGCGCACACTGAGTCTTGTTGCCTTCATGACAAAGGGAGGTGAATTTCAACACTGGGGAGGAGATGACTCCAACAGTAATCCATATGATGACACTGATGACCTTAAGATGAGCAGGCTCTACATAAGAGTGGGTAAAGAAGGGCCACACGAGGGCCACACATCTGTTCACACTTATCGCCATGATGAAGAAGATGCTCACGTTCAAGTTGCACATGAAGAGAAACTTCTCAATTTTACACATAGTTTCTCCAAACACCCAGTCTTTTCCTAGTGAGTAGTAGACGATCAGTAAAGGCAGAGTGAGGACGTACAGCAGGTCACCGATGACCAGGTTGCAGGACAGGACTACTCCAGAGTGCCAGTTTCTTCGTTCTTTGGTGAGCAGGAGCCACAGAGCAAATAGGTTTCCTATTAAAGCCACAGCAAACTCAACCCCGTACACAGCAGCGATACCAGCGAGCATGGGGTCCTGAAACTTTTCACGCAATGAGACATTCTTTTCCATCTTTGTGTCTCTTACTGAGCAGCTACCACAGGGATTGTATGGAATAACTGTGAATAGAAGTATGTTTATTATTCAGTCTATTTAAAAAGACAAAATCACAAATTGTTTTTTAAAGTGCTGAAATTATAGAGCTGCATAAAAGCATTAATTGTTTTTCCTATTAAGTATTATGTCATGGAAAATACCATAAATAAAAAGTATTAATTACCTGCTTTGCAGATGTGCAGCTGAGCTATTCGAACATTAGAATGAATAGTTTCCTGTTGAAAACTACCAAAAAAACACAAGACGCACTTCAACCATCACCACTACCTCACCCAATGACAGCAGTGACACGTGGAGCGCAGATGAACATGAGGCACTTCCTCATGCCCAAAATTACATTTCGCAATTTGCAGAAGGGAAAAAAGTAATGACACTAGTGGCATGTATTTGCAAGAATGCAGTAAATAAACTGAATGTATTGTGTTGGTCATAAGTAGGTTTCTTTGAAATTCTTAGAAAAAATGCACTTGATTTGTATAGCTAATTTCCATCTGCAGCATTTAATGGGGTAAATAGAAGGATGCAAAAAGAAACTAATCCTCAATTACAAAAACAAAAGATTAAACCTTCCTTAATGTTTACAGAAAACACTTAAATTCACATCTGTACACTAACAAAATTGGCTGATAGATAAGAAGTTGCACTTAATGTAGACAACTCTGGTTTCACGAACTACAAACACTAACATGATTACACACGATGAAAATTAGATCATTTAGCTGATCTGAAAGCAGTGTTATTTTAACAATAGGTCAAACTCAACTTCTCCATTAGACTAAACCTCAAACCAGTGATGACTGTGTTCTATTTAAGGCTGGTTTCTTTTAATAGGCAGTTAAAAAGAATACTTTCAGATTTTTAAAGTTGTTCCCAAAATGTTTACGTCATTCAGACTTCATAAAATAACTCAGCAATCCTAGGGGTCCAGTAAGGAACCCATTACAACAAATTACCGTACTTTGAGCTTCTTGTTTTTGAGATGTCAGGAAATGATTTCTTTAGCCACAAGTTTCACTAAATGTTTTTGTCAACCCCAATTTTTTTTTGCAACTTAGATCAAGATTAGATACGATTCCACTTGAAACATATTTAACATCCGTGAAAACAATTTGAAACCACTTCTAAGTGACAAATGTTCCTCTTGTGCACAGAAATGCTTACTTGTCCAACAATTAAATAAAATCTAAGACAAACGAAAAAATACAATTTTAAACATAGTTAAGTCATACTCATGCATTTTGGTCCTCTTTCAAATTAGATTAGTTTTTTGTTTAAAAAAAAAAAGGGATAAATCCACCATATTTATTAGTGCCTTGACACATGTGAATTTAACAGAACTAAAAGAACACTTCAGTGTTGAGAAGCTGAACTATAAAAATGTTTATTTGTCCTGAAATCAACAAATATAGATGCTGACACCAAAAGACATTTTGTTATCATTTACAAACCTTAACTAGACTTCTGCATATTGGTTCATATTAAATAATCTCCAGCTCTTTAAAAGTCTTTGCTCCAACAGACACGTGTTGCCCCCTGCTGCTTTAACTGAGTACTGCACAAAAAGTCCAAAGAGAAAGGGCAGCTCAGCGTTTTCCCTTCATCTTCATTCCTGTACCCTTCTTCTTGAAACCAGGCTTTCCCTTCTGGCCTTTAGACTTGAATGATTTGTCATTGTTCTTTTTTCCATCAAACTTTTTCCCACCAAATTTATTTTCCCTCTGTCCAGTTTTCTTAAAGCCGAACGCTTTTCCCAGAGGCAACTTTTTCTTTCCAAAAGTTTTCTCTCCATCCTTAGACTTCTTCCATCCTTTTCCGGGTTTGCCTTTTCCTGATCTGTCTCTCTGTTGGCCTCCTGCACCTTTTCTTTTTGGCGATTTGGAATCAGTTTGTTTTGAGGACATACCGGGGGACATCTTCCTCTTCTTTGCAGGTTCATGAGACTTTTCTGAGCGCCGCCTCCTCTTGGCACCAGGGAACATGTCTGCACAAAAAGTCATTTTAAATCAGTAAAAAAATGAAAGAGTAAAAGCTCAGGATTGACAGAATGTATATTCACCTTCATCGGGCTCTGCCCCCACAGCCTGTCTGTAGTACTCCACATCATCATCAGATTCAACATCAGCTGTCTGATTGCCCTGTAGACCTGGATCTTCCACCTCGCTGTCCGACTCAGCTTCAGCTCTTTTTCTCTTTATGCCTTCCAGGCTCTTTTTCCTGACAGGAAGTAAACAAAAAACTTAAGTTTCACACTTATCATGAGACCTAAAATAATAAAACAACCAAAATTACTTGTGCTCTTCTCGCTTCTCCTTCTTCTTAGCAACGTTCTTTTCCTGTTGTTTCCGGCGTTCCTCCTTCTCCTTCATCCGAGTCTCCTTCTTCTGCAGGATCTCCTGTATTTCTTCTTCTGTCTTGGATACTGAAAAAAATGATGCATCAAAAATATTCCCACTGAAGAGAAGTTTGTGCCATGTGTGCAAAACAAATTCAAGTCCAGATGAATCAGTAAGCGTTTACTTTAGGAGATAAATCATGGAAGTCATACAGCTTTTGTCATCATGTACATCTGAACATATCAAGCAGATAAATATTAGGAATGTGAACTCACTCATGGAGTGGTACATGATGTTTCCTTCACCCATTCCCTCCTGAATCTTAATCAGCTGCAGAGTCATACGAGGACCGATCTGAGGACGAGATGATAAAACATTCAGCGGATGTTTAAACACATTGATGTATGAGAGAAACAGTTACTGTCTAAACGCACTTCGGTCAAACGGACAGCACTTTGTTGGGATGACATGTTGCCTCTTCCAGAGTAGACCTGTGGAAGTTCGGTAATGTTGTCCTCTCCATCTTGTTCAGCTTCACTTTCTGAAAGATTTGCCCCCCTGAGAGTTGGCAGAGAACAGATTCAAACAGATTTTAAAAAGATATTCAGCTACAAATCAAAAAAACTTTCTCAGGACTGTAAGAACTGGACCTTACTTCATCAGCAGCTCACTGATATCCTCAAACTTGTTCATATTGGGGAACTTCTCCTGCATCAGCTTCTTTACTCCTTTACTCATACCAACAGGAACAACTTTCAGGCTGCTGCAGATAGAAAACAACCCCTTCAATAACTCTGACAGAAACTCAACAAACAGCACCAAAAACTTGGTGTTTGATGGCTCATCAGTGCGTTTACTTTGGACTTACATCACGAAACAATCAAGTCATAGTCTGTCATCATCTGACACCATCATTTCAGTTACAACTTAAACCCTACTCCAAAATGTAGTTTGACTTATTTTAATTTCACAACATTAACAGCTTCATGTCTAGTTCACAAACATGAAGCTTCTTACCACAAAGATCCATTAATTTTACTTACTAATGCCGCAACTGAACTTCCTGGGACTCTGGGTCAAAATGTAGAAGCACACACCGCTTAATGCTGTTGAGGTTAATCTGAAAAACAATAAAATCTTCTCACTACATCTCAAAAGGTAAGACGTCAGTGCAGAACAGCTAGTTATCCAAGAAATCAGAAAGCGTTTACTTATGAAAATCTTCATGTGAACTCTGAAGACTATACTTTCATCATAAAAACAAGGATTTCTTAAAATATTCAGTATAAAATACGAGCTTTACTAAACATACCTTTTGCACATTTATAGAGGGAAACATGTTTTGGAACACGGTGGCCATGAGTTTAACGTGCATGCCACCCGTTCCAAAGTTACTGAGGATGAGAAGTGGATGATGTGCGAACTGCTGCTCGTGCATTCTGTGCTTCTTCAGAGATGAAACCACATCTTTGACAAGGGAATACTGAAAAAGTGTAGTGGTTTATTAAAAGGTGGTGGGAAAAATACAACACATATATGACATTGATTGAAAAGGCTTATCAGTGCGTTTACTTTGAAAAGCATCACTTAACAATCAAGGTTTAAAAAAAATGTCATCATATGAGCCCATTATGTCATCAAACAAGTTTTACTGGTGTGTTTAAATGTTTACCTTGAGGACCTTGAAATAAAGCATGGGACCTTTGGGAAGTCGAGCAACTCTCTGTAAGGATAAGAAGTGAGTTGTTGGATTATACATTTCTTCAGCTTATTATTATTAAAATGAGGAACACGCAAGGTATTTTTAAGTCTCACCATGTTGATGCTGTCTGGAGTTTTGCCAAATATTATAAAGTGCGTCACTCCCAGCGGTCCCGCTATGGACACAAAGTCTTTAAGCACATTGTTTTTTCGAACCTAAGTTAAAAAAGGAAAGAGGAAAAAAATCACAGGTGAGTGACAGTTATGCAAAATAATTCTCTCAAATTAAAGTAAGATCTTTAATGTAATTTAGGTTTTATTAACACTTAAGACTCTACAGAAACCAAACTACAACTAAATTACAGATTTTATTAAATCAATTAAGTATTTTCCAACAGATGTAGATAAAACAAGGCACGTAGTTTCATATTTGGAGCACAAAGACCTTTAAGGACTCGGCGGTGAAGGGCTGCATGACTCTCCTCATGTCCTGGATGAGCTGACCCACGTTTTTCCCAATCTGACCCCGATGAAACACGAAGGAGTGGGGCACAGACCTGTAATCTTCCTCGGCCACATGATTGGCTACTGATCGGGCTTTCTTCTGATTTTTGGTCTGATTGAACACACACACAACCATTGATTTGGTTAAATAAAAAAATACAGAATTCTTAATGCTACGGTCGAAAACCTATGCTACACGTTGCTACAAACTTAAGACAATTCACCACACAACTGCTGTTCAGTAAGAATTTATGGCATAAATTGAGCTGTAATAACGATATAAACAAACCACACAACAACACACCCTTTAATATTAGTGTATTTTATATATTTTGCTTAGCTAGCGGCTAGGTGCTTACCTTCTTTCCCATGATTTAAGTCGACGCAAACCTCACGAATTTCGTCAAAAACTCACAGTGAATTTTGTCAAAGTAAATTTATGCTAAACATAAAGATTGTGCTCATTGTTTTGGCGAGATGTACCCAAAAATTACTGCTAAATGTTCTGCTTCAAAGTCGACTCAACGATCATCCACATGGCATCCTCTTACTGTGTAACACACTAACAGGTCCGTCGACTCCGTCCGCATTTCTCATACGCTCATTAGTTCCTAGCTGATGTAAAAATATTTTTTGATCAAACGGAACACAAATGTTTTTCAAAAAGTTTCAATTATAATTATATTTTAATAATGTCCACAGTTTAAATGAACAATTACTGATAACTTTAGATTTTATAAATAATAAAAAGACAGGATAAACAGGAATTCATTTGTGGAAAGAGCAAATATTTAGAAAATCGTCTTTTTTAACAGATAAATCACCATTTTATGTACTTTTTAATGTAATATTTGAGAAGCAACAAGTGATTACACATATATTGAAATATAAAACTGTGAATCTACACCAATTCGCATGTTGTTATTAAAAAGTACAACTCCACCAAATGCTGTAAAACCACACACACCAGTTTAGGGAGTGGCCCTTTAAAATGACTCATTTGCCCCCATCTTTGAATATGTGTGTATTCAATGCAACACCCAACACATCCCATCCTGCATAAGAAATTCTTGATAAACTATAAACCTAGACTGGGATTTTTGGCCCATCTGACATGATGGGCAACTGGTAGACTTTTACAGCTTTAATTCACTAGAAGTTTAAACAAAATTGATGACAAAGCACAATATTTAAATGTGAACATGAACAGTTCATGCTGATGTCAGGAAAGGCTCAAATATCCACACCCACAATTTTTGTGTGTGAGATTGCCTTTATGCCCCGTCCAGTTCTCTGTCAGGTCAGCTGATCAGCTGCTCTTTAGGGTTTGTAGAACCAAGAGTAAGCTAATGGGAGACAGTGCTGCAGCAGCTCCCAAAATATGGAACAATTTGCCTTTGCATGTCAGACAGAGATCCTGTCTGATTTTAAATAATCTCTTCACCTCGTCTTTTAACACTCAGGATGTTGATTTTAGTCATTTTTGTTTACTGTACTAAATTAAACCCTAGTTTATTATATTATAACAGCTCTTACAACATAGGCTCAGCTTTAGGAAAACAATTTCAGATTTTCTAACGTTTTATCATTATGTCTCTTAAATGTTTTTTTTAAAGTTTCAAACCAGAGGATAACTAAAGTCCAACAGCACACTCTGGTGCATTTATTTAAAACCTTTTTTTACAGGGTCACAGGTTGATGGCAGAGGGAGGAGACATCCAGATGCCTTCACTGAGTTAAACAACACACACTGGGAGGAGGCATCACTGGGACAGTTTGTCATTAGCGGTCTCCTCTTTTAGAGATCCTGAGACAGAAACTCAGCGGATCAACTCCCAATAAACTGGACTTCTGTCTGACCCCAATCTGATTTCAGATTAACAACTTTTACAGATTAAAAACAACTCAGAACTTTTAATTTTGAGAACGTTACTCAGTTTCTTCATACCTGCACACGTGGAAATCAAAATATTACACTATTAAGTGCTGTTGGCTGTTGGAAAAGGAACAAAGACATCTGGAACAGTAAGCTTTTTGAACTTTTTTTTAAACAACCAAGTGTTTAACCTACATGTTATTCAGCCTTTTTTGTTACACAATGTAAAATAGTGCATGTTTTTGCAAAATAACACAAAACCAGTAGGTTATATTGTACATTTAAAGTCACAATGACTGATTTTCTGCTCATGGAGTTGTGGGTCTGACTGTTTTGTTGATTGCGACTTGGTGGTGTGTTGATTCTTTTTTTGTTTGTGTTGACTCTTGTCTCTTCAGTGTTGACATGTCAAGTTCCAGCCATGTGTGTGTGTGTGTGTGTGTGTGTGTACTCTGCAAGGAAACATCTGGGGATGCCACAACCCAGAAGAGACTTTTGTTCTTAGCACATCTTATTTTGACACAATTCAAAGATTTCTTCACGTTTTTGATGTGATCATTTTAACAGTTTTCCTGTTGCAGCCCCAGAGTTTCCCCAGACGTCCAGGAGATTCATGGATAGGACACTGACGATTAGTCTGACCCTTCTTCTCACTCTGTGCCTGGACACACAAAAAGTTAGAGGTCAGATGATGGGAGCCAATGATAAAAACAAACAGGCATCACAGTCTTCAGAAACAAAAGCAAGTCGTTGCTCCTACACCTTTATTGTTCCACAGCAGAAACTGACCGGGGCTCTGTGTTTGAACACACAGTCGTTTTTACCAAACCGCTCTGAGGTGACAGAGCTGCGGACTGAGCTCAAACGGCAGCAGGAGCAACTGGAGAAGCTCCAGCTCCAACTGGAGCAGGAAGGGTCCCTTGCTATGGAGGTGAGAGCCCTACGCAAAGAGAGCAGCAGTATGAATTCTCGTATTGCCCAGCTGTATGCCCAGCTGCTGCAGGAAGTCATCCACAAGAAGGATCAGGTTTTGGAGCAGCAACGTGTGGAGAGCCTCCTGTTAAATGCAACAACACAGGTGAGCAAAGAACTCCTATACATCTTAATCATCAATAAGCTGACTTTAATCCTGCTGCGGGTGATGTGACACCTCAGGCTTTAGAGGTGTCCAGTAATTACAGAGAATTGGAAAAGAAATATGGAGCCCTCACCTCCATGATGAGCTCCCAGAACCAGTTCATCAGCCGACTGGAGAAGCAGTGCCAGTGTGGGGATTCCAGCAAACCCTCTCTGGTAGGAAACATGCTGCCCTTTGAGATGCACTCTAAATGTGTTCAGATAGACAACAAGCAATATGTTGTGTTGGTTCCAGCAGGTGACGACTGAACCAACAAAAAGTCTGCCTAAAGAGCATCATAATTACAGCTCTGAAGTCAACAAAATGACCAACGATGTTCAAAGGGACCAAAGTGCCGCCTCACCACCTCAAACTAAGACAGAGGAGGCTTTTCCCGGCGCTCCGACTGAAACGCCTTTTCTTAGCTTCCCTGTCACAAAATCTCCAGGTACATCAGAGTCAAACGCATTCCATCGTAACAAACTGTGTAGGAAAGTGTCAGAGTGATTTAGCTGTTTAGATAAGCAGTGGAAGCTGATGGAGTCACTGACCTGCTGCAAAAGCCTTATCTTCCTGGGAAAGCCTAAACAATGTCAGCTGCTGTCAGAGCTCAGGCTTTACAATGAACAGCACATTTGTACGAGAGTCATTGCATAATTGCACAATTTGAATTTTAGCAGTTAGAAGAACCAAAATGACCCCATCATTGAAGTGACTCAGTACTTCCTAAACGTCCGATGAAGAAACGTTGTTTGCAACATCAAGCTTGGGTCAAAATTCCCACTGTGGCAGCTCATTAGGCATTGGGGTGGGAGATTTTCTGCTTGGTATACATTTAGTCTCTGCAGATGTTCACCTTATCTCTGTGGTTTGAGACACTCATGAGCTGGTGGACGAATATTTAAGCTATTTGAGGCAGAGATTCTTTGATCTTCTCAACATCAAGACAATATTACAAGAACATGTCTCCAACTTACCACCACAGAAATCAGCACTATATGTTCAAATGTTTCCCATTTTAAGATCAAAGAACATTTATTTGTCTATGCTAATTGGTTCAGGGCCGTGGCGGGACTGCCAGCATGTCCTGGACTCAGGTGAGACCACCAGTGGGATCTACCTGCTTCGCCCGCTGAACACCAACCGACTCCTGCAGGCCTGGTGCGAGCAGAGTCGAGATCAGGGAGGGTGGACCGTCATCCAGAGGAGACAGGATGGATCGGTTAACTTCTTCAGGACTTGGGAGCAGTACAAGGTCATGAATCTTTAAAACTTGGTAAACACACTGAGGACATTGTTACTTTGACCAGGAGTGCACAGCTGTAGCAGTGGATTTATGAGGCTGAACTGCTGGTTTACAAATGTAATTTAAATGCTTTTATAATGTGCTTATTGAAACTAAATAGAATTTGACCTGGTGTTTGATCAATTAGATGAATTTACGAAGATTACGACTGAAGATGTTTGTGTGTTCCAGCAAGGCTTTGGGAACCTGAATGGGGAGTACTGGCTCGGCCTGGAACACCTCTACTGGCTCACTAAACAGGCCAAGTATAAGCTGCATGTGACCCTGGAGGACTGGCAGGGTCGGCAGGTGTTTGCTGAGTATGACAGCTTCCACCTGGAGCCAGAGAGTGACTGGTACCGCCTGCGTTTGGGTCAATACCAAGGCAACGCCGGGGACTCCCTCTCATGGCACAACAACAAGGCCTTCACCACTCTGGATCGAGACAAAGATGGATACACAGGTCTGATCTTGCTCCAAAAGCTTTTTGCTGTGAGGTGAATTTATTTGTTCACAGCAGTTTTGATTTCTCTTCTGCTGCATTAACAGGTAACTGTGCTCATTACCAGAAAGGAGGCTGGTGGTACCACATGTGTGCCCACTCCAATCTGAACGGTGTGTGGTATCGAGGTGGACACTATCGAAGCCGCTACCAGGATGGCGTCTACTGGGCAGAGTTTCACGGAGGATCCTACTCGCTCAAAAAAGTTTCCATGATGATCAAACCCACATAGTTTTGTTACTGCATGCAGGGATGAGACATATGAACTCATGGAGCAGAACAAATGATGAAGAGTAAATATATTTAGTGTGTCTGTATTATAAATAAAATGAGTTAAATAACTTTTTGGGTTTCCTGCCTTAATGTACCGTCAATAAAACTGAATTACATGAACTAATTCATTTTGAAATCAAAAGAAATGATCACCAGCTGCACAGAATACCAAATGGGAGGGATCACTATCAACAGTTGCGCCACAAAGTTTCCTGTTTCCTGTTCACAAGGGCGTTCATTTTCCCCTGCCTGCTTTCTTTTTCTACCTTCTCTCGTTTAACCGTCATCAGCGGGTCTGATCTCCGGGGCCAGCTCTGAGACCTCTTCTCCTCCATCCTCCTGCATGCTGGTCCAGCATGCTGCCCCTCGGGATGTTGGGCCTCCTCATGCTCTCATTGTCACTGTGTGGTGAGTGAAAATGATGCTCTAAATTAAAATCACATGAACAAAACTGTCCAACGCTTTAGCTCAGTTCATGGTTAAGACTTCAGTTTCCGGCTTTCTGTTTTGATTGCTCCAGGTAACGTGATGTGTGAACGTAAAAGTCAAACTCAAAAATTCAGAGATGACTAATGAAGCTTTTTTCTGTAAAGAATTTTAAATAACAAGATTTAGTTATCTTTGATTGAAGTTTTTATTGAATTACAGGAAACACAGAAACCAACCGGGGTGAAATGAGTGAAATATTTCATAAAGAAGAGGGAGGGGCAGGTGTTGTGAAGTTTGTGGAAAAAACCTCCTGTGTGAACAGCTGCATGTAAACTGGACTGCCTGTTTAAACTGGGTGTGGGGATGAGCTTTAGTTTATTACAAAGTTAATTTAACTGGAGTTAAACACCAGATGGCTTATATAATATACTCTTATAATGCATATAATATAACTGTACACAAAAACTAACAGAAGTAATAATCAGAATTGATCAAACATGACATTTTTTTGTAATTCTCATGCAAATATGGTCTCAATTTAAGAACATTTGTATCCATAACTAGAAAATCTAAAGCAATATTAATTATTACAAGTTTATTAATAGCACAACTTCTAATTAAATGTTCTTTTTTATACTAATTCACCTTCATTAAATATGCATTATAATTCATTTTCCAGTTAAAGCCTTATTTATGAGTAAAAATTTTCTTTAAAAAAGTATTTCTGCAAACTTTTCTGACTTGACGTAGAGCCAAAGCGTCATTGAACCATGCATGTGACTTGATTTTATAATGCATGCCAGCAGAGTGCTGCAAAGTACTTCATGTTTTTTTTTTTAATCTACAGATGCAGGTATATGCCCCCCCATGCTCGACCCCGTCATCAGTGTGGAGCCTCCTGTGATCGAGTTTGGAAATTTTGTCAAACTGAACTGCTCTATGGAAGAAGAGTTTGAAATAATTCTATACCGTAAGTGTTATTTAAAAAAATTTAAATCAGTGTGTAGAAAGATATAAAAAATGTGAATTTATTTCTGTTTTAATAGAAATCCCAGCGGTCCACCTTTCTGTAAAAGAGGACCCTCCTTTGTCTGAGGAGACACGTTACAAACTGCAGTGTGACATCTTCAATGTTGCTCCTGTTCAAAACCTCACAGTCAGGTGGTTCAAAAATGATCAAATCATAGCCACAATGCCTTTTTTTGAGACAACCAAGACACCAGTAAACACATCCAAGGTTTTGGAGGTCAATGTCACCAGAGAAGAGAAGGTTGCTGAGTTTAGATGTGAAGCTCAGCTGGAACTTGGACCAGAAGGACCACAACTTCCTGTTGTTTCTCAGACACACAATCTGTCAGCACTCTGTGAGTACACATCTGTCTCTGGAACTCATATTTTTGTTTTGAAAGTTCACATTCAGAATCAACTTCAATCAATCAATAAAAAGTTTAAATATGTTTTTTTCCTCCCAGATGCTCCTGAGTTCAGGACAAACCAGAGTGATCACATGGCTGTACCTGAGGGTGATGATGTCAGTCTGACCTGTGAAGCTGATGGGAATCCTCCTCCTACGTATCAGTGGACCACTGATGGAACAGGTCCATTGGAGGCCTCAGATACCCTGAATATTAAAGTTAATGATAGTGCAACCTACAGCTGCACAGCCTCCAACAAGCTGGGGAACAGAACGTTAACCGTTTATGTTCAGGTGCTTAAAGTGACAACAACAGCAGCTCCTGCAGTCGTGCACCACCTTGAAGCTACAACACCACAGAGTAAACCTCCATGTTTTCCTAATAGCAAATTTTTTCTTCATCAAACTGTTGATGATGATTTATTTTCATGATCCAATTTAAAACTATGATGTTTTGTTAATGACAGCATGCACCCTGACCCTGATGCCCTCGGAGGTTGTTGTGAAATTCGGAGATCCAGTTACACTTAACTGCAGCACATCCACCAGAAATGTTTTTAAAATTGGATGGGAATCATCAGCTGGCGTAATTAATGCGGGGCCTTCCTTTGCATTCTGGAGTATTGACAAACTGGAAGACTGGACTTTGGAGCCTTTTTGCTTTGTTACGTTAAACAGTGAAACTCAGTGTACTAAACATCCTAACATCACTCTTTATAGTGAGTACAACCCAAGTCGTATTACTTCAAATTTATTATTTACTGGAATATTTAGTCCAATGATTTCTTTTTTACTATTAAATCCATAACTTATATTGCATTTACAGCAAAACTTGCATAACCTTATATAGAAAATTACAGTATTGCTGCAGGATGCAAATGTTTTTATGCAGAAATGAAACGACCTGAAATAAACAGCTGATTGATTTCATTTCTGAACTTTTTGTTCACAGAGTCTCCAGATTTGGTCTCAGTCTCTGTGTGGGATCGCATAATGAAAGAAGACGCAACATACCAGATGAAGTGTAGCATCCTCAATGTGGCTCCTCTGAACAGTCTAATAGTGAAGTGGTACCATGGCAACCAAACCATTTTAACAGAACCATTTAAATCCTCCATTGTGACCCCACAAAACATATCATCCACCTTGACAATCACTCCAGGGAGAAGTGTCAATGGGTCACTTTACAGATGCGAGGCTGAGCTGCACCTTGGACCTAAAGGTCCAGAACTCCCCCCTACTGCAGCGTCAGCACCTTTTGTTGCTGTTGTCCACTGTAAGTGTCCCAAACCATAATCTGTGTTTTCACTGACTGCTGAGTTTATAGGATTCTGTTCTGATCTTTGTTTGTAGATAAACCAGTCATCAAAACTTGCCAACGTAAGCTCACAGTGCCTGAAAATAAGTTCAGCCTGCAGGATCTGTCTTGTGAAATTGATGCGAACCCACCAGCTGCTGTTCAGTGGTACCACCATACAGGCAAACCGGTCCGTTCAGACGAGCCACTCAACAGGACTGACTCTGGGAACTACACAGCTGAAGTCTTCAACCGCATGGGGAAAGCTCACACCTCTGTTTTAATCACAGTTGAATGTGAGTCCATAAGCACATTTTCACATATTAATAAAAGCATCACATTAATGGAGATTTTGATGTTTCTTTACAGCCAGACCCAGTTTTACTTGTGAGATTCACCATCAGGTTGAAGCGAATGATAAACCTAAACCTTTGTGTGAACCAGAGGCAATTCCTCCTCCCAGTGTTGAATGGTTCCAAAATGGAAAAAAGATAGACCTCCCACCGCGCTGGACCAAACACCACAGTGGAAATTATTTCATTAAAGCCCACAACAAACTAGGAACAGCTGAACAGGAGATTTATGTGGATGTTCTGTGTAAGCTTCACAATTATTTGGTATTTTTCTGATTGATGCAAGTGATTTAAAATCTTTTTTTGTGTGTCAAAACTCATTTTACCAGATGCCCCTGAGTTCAAGGAGGGAAACGCCAGTAGAGTCTTAATTCCAGGCGGAAACATGACTTTTAATTGCAGCGCTGAGGGCAACCCTGACCCTGAGATCCAGTGGACCTATGAGCCTGCACACAACCTGAAGGAGACCACTGAGGGGCGCCAGAAGATCATCACTGTCACAGGAGCCACGTCTACCAACACTGGCCTTTACAAATGCACTGCCACGAATAAAGTTGGGAATGTGACAAGAACTGTCACAATCATGGAAAGAGGTATGAATGCACACTCAGCAGAACACTTGAACTGAAGTTCTAAACTACAGAGGGAAATGTTTAAAGACTTATTGTTTAAATGTCATTTTATGTTTGTCTTGCAGGTAAAAGCAGCAGCTTTTTCATTTATTGGTTGCTAATTCTATTGATCCCCATCATTCTCTTTGGGGTTGTATGCTTCCTCTGCAGCAGAAAGAAAAAAGGACAGTACATTTTTGTTTCAAATGCTGATAAATCCTCCATCCCCATGAGTGCAAAATCTGCTGCAGGGAATACTTAAGCAGACAACTAGCAGCCTGTAAATGTACATTTTTCTAAATAAACTGTAAAATTGAACTCTGTCCAAAAATAACTAACAGAACATTTGAATATGTGTATTATAGTTGCACACCTGTGTAATTATTTTGTTTTAGTAAAGTCTTTTGTAATCCAAATAATTTCACTATTTGTATGCCTGTGTTTTCATTTTTATTGCTACCTTAATAATGTTGCCTTCTCATGTGTTGAAAACGATGGACCTTGAATGACAACACATTGCTGGAGTTACCGAACTGAAGAAAAACAATTAAAAAGGTCACTGATGATTGATTTTAATTATGAAATAACATTGTACACAATAATTATGTTTCAGTTCGAGCTATGGGTGACTTGAATGTTATGTGAAACTTTAAATTAAAAGAGTGTGTGACAGTAATTTATACATTTTATGGAATAAAATGTAGGGGATCCTAGATCTAGAAAAATCTGCAGCAAGGTGAGATGTATAATCCTGACCCTATAAATTGTTTATTAGGGGGTAAACACAGGAAGATGATAGGGTGTCAGGACTGAAGGCCCTCAAATCCAAAATAGATGCACCTCTAGGAAACAAACAAACAAAAAAGATATCTAGAAATAAAGTAAACAGAAAAAAAACATTTAGTATTTTCTATATTCCTTTGTTTTTAAAACAATATTTGTCTAGTTCAGTCAGCATGATGTACTTTCGTTGTAATTTTAAGGGTCAAAGGTTAAATTGTTCTGGGATGTGGTCCAGCACTTATCAGGGTCCGGGTTATTTGGTGCGCGGCTCCTTTAAGACTTAGGATTTGGGAGTGACGCGGTCACAGAGCTAGTTTGTCCCTGTTTCCTTCGCTATGAAAAAATATTTAGACTAACTCGACCGACGGCTGCCAGCTCGAGTTGATTAGGTAATTATGATGGCGATTCGCGTAAGTTGTTAAAGAAGCTAGCACCGGAGCGCCTTGTTGTTAGCCGTGCGGTTTAACGGGTCGGGATTGGATCCGCCAGGGCCCTCCGAGCTGCTGGGATAAGTTTGGAGAAGTTCTTTGTATTCAAGCGGAACATGGACTGGGGCACAGAACTTTGGGTGAGTCCATCATCTGACCCCGCTCAGCAGAAATAAGTCAAAATGGCATTAATGACTTCAGTTTGGTCTGAGAAAAATGAATTTGTTTGGAGAAAAGTGCTTGAAATTTGTTTGCAAAATGATGCGTTCAGGAACACTTTGTTTTTTTTCCCCTCCGTTACTCTTAAAAATCATTAAATATTTGAAAAAGACGCATTAAAACAGCTTTTGAGTATCTTATGACTTGAATTATTTAAATCTTTCAGGTCATTTTCAGGCTCTCAACAGTGTTATAATAAAAAAGCTGATTTCAGGTATAAAAAAAAGTGTTAAATTTCCCATTTGTTCAGTGTAAGGATGTTTAAATTGTCTGATGAGGGCTGTGTCCTTTAGGAAGCGTCTTTGTTTATAGTTTGCCACACTTGTCTCCCATAGAGATAAAATCAGCTGCTGAGATGTGACTTGGCAACAACCTTCATCCCTGATAAGGCTTTTTCTGTGAGTGAAAGTAGTCAGAAACAGTCCTCTGACCTAAGAGCTGGATAGTTTCTGTCACCGAACAGCTCCAACAGGAGGCTATAAAGTAGGTTTTAGGAACTGTTAACAAGGTCAGTCCAAATCAAGGTGGTACATTAGTGAAGCCACTTCCTGGAAGCAGAAGTGAGAGGATCTAAACAAAACCATCACACTTGCATGTTCTTGTGGAACCTGATTTGTAAAAATGGAGCATTGCAAAGAAGAGAACAGAGAGGTTGTGACCTCATTACAGTCTCCCCCCTGGGCTTTTCCCCCGTCCCCCCTTTTTTTTTCATCCCATGCAGTGGTGCAACAGCCTAATTAGTTTTGCCCTACTTTGATTCACTGAAACATTTGTGCTCCTGTGTTAATCAGACGCTCCATCTCTGTTAACGTTTTTAACTGCACGACATTCCTGCAGACATTTTTAAAGAAAATGCACATAAACGTCTGTTTTTAGTTAGTGTTTAGAAAAATTCATGCACATGTAGAAAAATATTAACCTTACGTTTCTATGTTTGGTTATAACTCCACCTGTATGGTCCCGCTGGCATATTGGTTTTGTTAATGTTTGGCTGCAGAGTCAAACTCATAGGCTGGGTCAGCTCTTTGGCATCTGTTCTCCTGATTGTTTTTAATCCGGCGGCTATTTTAAGGCACCGGTTTGTACAGTGCAAGATCAGTGTCTGGGCTTTTAGTTGTGACTGGGACAGCAACTCCAGTGTGGCAGGTCTAGCAGGACCATGCCCCTCATTTTCTACAAGAATGTTTGACGCAGAGCCGAAACACTCACAGAAACTTTAGAAGGGTAACTGCTGGGTGACTCCTCATTACGTATCATGACTTCCGATTGATGCAAGAAGGATTATTGCATGTATAAGAAGTTGGAAGTGGCACAGTCATGTTTTATTACCTCATCTCATTCATACCTGTACAATAAAAATGGGTTGTGGCTTATCTTAAGTGGAGGTTCTTCAGTCATCAGGGCAGACCTTTATGATTCAGCCTTCCTGCCTGAATAGTAAAATGAAGGAAGTGTTGCTACTAAAACAGAAACAAGTTTAAAATTAAATAATTTTTAAAATCTGCAAATTGTTTAATAAAAAAATACAAATGCATGCAAACTATTTATTTTCTGTGGTGCTTTTCCTGCAAACTAAACTATGATTCACTCACAAGAGCTGTTTATTATAAAACGCATATCTGTTTGTAAAAGTCAGGCTATTTTCTCCTTTCTTCAATAACCTGATGCTGTTTATTGTGGGAAGGTTTCTAATTCCCTTTAAATAACACTTAGCTTTGAGACACTCTGATAACGTCCCTGTAATTTCTATTTATAACGTTTAATATATGACTTCTAATTGGAAACCCACTTTTATTGTGTGCAGAATGCAGTTATATAATGAAAAACATTCTGTTAAGGAGGGGAAGCTATTTATTTTGAACTAAAAACTTCCTTATGCTATAACAACACAAATATTACATACTTATAAATCTAGTATGCTCTAATCTGGGAGATATGATTAGTGTGAATTTATAGAAATGCACCAAAACAATGATTTAACACCCCTACTGGTGTATTTCTCCCAGGTGCAGTAGTTGTTCTACTTCATCCACAGCGCTAACAAATGAGTAACCGTTAAAACAGAGCTGTGAATGCAGACGTTATCTTAAAGCAGAAGTGCACAATTGTCTGTGTTTCCTGAATCTGATAATCGTTGCTGTGTTTGAAGTAGTTGTATGTGGAACTGTGTAAATACAAATGTATTTGGTGGTTGGAGACACACTTCAGCTCTGTGGATCCTGTGCAGAATCTTCATCACGCCGATCCGTGTCCAAACTCCCGCTCCACCTCCAGTGTTTTGTTACACATGTCTGAGCACTAGTCCAAAAGCTGAATATGCAAACCATATACTCACCAATGCAAAGTGCCTGCATGAAGGTCTAAAGCCAGAATACTACTTTTTATTTGTGCTAGTATATACTGTATATAGTAGTGTTTTTGAACCCTTTATGGTTTCTGAATCTGAATGAATTTTACAAAGTATCAAAGAAAACAAACATTTACGTTCATTTATCCTTTGAGGCAAATGTTTGTGGATTCTTTTCCTCGAACTTTGGTTCAAACTAAATAAAATTTTCATGTATATGACCTAACTGGGTCCAAAGATTTGTCCAGAGATTCACCAAAAGTTGATTTGTGATTGGAATCGGCCAAAATTCAGCATGATTTGATTAATTATTATAGTGATAAAACTAAAAAATCTGATTCGTTTTTTCAGATTTTTTGTTTTGGTCCATAAATGCACCACTGCCAACAAATCCCACTAGAAACATGTGCAGAACATGTGCTTTACATGCTAATTAAGCCTATTTTTATGCGGTCTTCCACATGTGAAGGTCACGTTTTTTTATTCTGGTGTTTGTAGAGTCATTATTTGGGTCTGTTCTACTGCATCTGGTTCTGGGTGTCTTGTTGTTTTGAGCGATGAACTCTAAGTTATATAACTGAGTTTTAAAGAAAAATTATAAATAAAATTGCCCGAAAATGAATCTCAAAGAATGTTTAGCAGTAAGACTAAGAGTCACAGAAAAACTAATTAACTGGACTATTTTTATGGTAGAAAAAAAAATGTAGAAATGTCCATAGCAGAGTTCTGGTTTTAATCTAAATGAAACTGGGAAGGATTTGAAGTTTAAGATCACCAAGCTGAAGCTGTTCTGTGCAGAAAAATTAGTTTCAGTTACTGTTCTGCAAACATTATATCCTCAACAAAAGACTTACTGAGTTAGCAGAATGTGGAGCCATTATGACAATACTGGCCTCAAATAAAAACCCAGCTATGCTTTTTTTTTCAGTGTTACTGGAGGCCTTTTATGGAGGTCTGGATTGCAGGCTTGTGCTTTTTTCCCCTAACTGTGTTCTCTTATTAGGTAACATGTTGTCTCAGTCATTTGAGAGCCGTCTCTTTTGTTTTACCTGGAGAGCATGAAGGGTGCAGATAAAACAAGGCCCAACATGTCAGGAATCCCCTTTCAAAGAGCCCCACTTAATAAAAGCTTGGGGACTTTGTGTAAACGGAGGGAGGACTGGTGTTTGATACCATCTCTCACTACTAACAGACTTGCCTGAGCTTGAAGGTGTCAGAACTTTTCTTGCAAAATAAGCAAAGGCCGAGGTGAACCTATTATTTTATTTAAAATTAAATACACGTTTTGGTCAAAGAGGTGCATTAATGACTCGGATAAGAACCACTCATTGTGTCATGTTCTTTTAATTTTTAAAAAATTAAATAAAAGCCCAATAAACAGTTAAATATAGGAGACCCTGTGTCATGTAACAGTCCTTTCCCCGAGTCATGATGTCTTACAGCTGACGAAGTTTAGAGACCGTCACAACACATTTCCCACGTGTGAAGAACATTCCTGGAATCCATCCTGCAGGAAAAAGCTTTGTTGTGTTTAGTTTACTGCCTTTTATCCTCTAGGTGTCCTCAATCTCAGAGAAACGTCACAGTTGTAGCCTAAAGGCTAGCACACGCTCTGTCTGATGTTGGATTTTTATTCCTTATTTGTCCTTATTTCCTTAGGACCAGTATGACACCATAGAGAAGCACACACAGTCCGGTCTGGAGCTGGTGGAGAAGTATGTGAAATTTGTGAAGGAGAGGACAGAGATTGAGCAAAACTATGCAAAACAACTAAGGTAGGCTTCACTTTTGTTTTGTTTTTCTGTATTAAACAACCCAGCTACTTGCAGCTTATGTGTGTTTCATTAGTTGCATGTTAGAAGGTTGTTTATGAAAAGTTTGCTGGTCTTATGACTGCTTTGGGACAGTTTCTTGCTTGTTTCTGAAACACTAGCCTGATTCTCCAGCTGCAGTGTTGCTCGTTGCCTCCCCGTGTCTCCCTTCTTTCTCACCCAGTTGTCTCCCAGTGCACAAGCCTACATCTGTTGTAGTGCTCAGCTTTGTTGTAGAAGAGAGGAAGTGGGAGCAGACTGGCACATGATAGACTGGATGTGGTCAAAGGGAGAGTGAAAGGAGGAAGAGTAGCTACATAAATATGTCCATAGTGGATGGTTGTTTTTATTACAGTAAAAAGAAAAGATAATGACTGCATCAGAAAATCCTTATGATTTAACTGTTTTCCTTTGAGTTTGTTGCTTCCACAATTCTTGATTCACTGTCAATGTTTGCAGGAATCTTTCCAAGAAATATAACCAAAAACGAAGTGTCAAAGATGAGCCCGAGTGCAGGTGAGCAGCTGCACGTTTAGATGTGAAGAATTCCTCAGATTGTGTCTGGTCTAGTTTGCAGTCTTTCCCGCATTTAAAACATTAAGGAAACATTCTAACTGCATGCTGTTGTTGTGGGCGATGTTTAAATTTCCTCCAAAGGAAACAGGAATAAGGAAGTCATGATCTTCTTATCACAGCTTTGCCCACTACTGAGCTTTTTGCAATTATCTTATCGCTGGTCCCATCCGCTTGTCTTTATTTCTCCACCCTTTCCTTTCTCCTCTTAACGGATAGGTTGACCAGCTACCAGTCTTTTCTGGAGATCCTGAATGAGATGAACGACTATGCGGGCCAGAGAGAGCTAGTTGCAGAAAACTTAATGATGAACATTTGCATCGATCTCACCAAGTACCTGCAAGAGCTCAAGCAGGAACGAAAGACGGTGAGCTTGATATGCAAAGTAGCAGAATGCACTTGGTTTTCCTGCTTAATAAAGCGAATTGAGCACTGTGCATAAATGTGGTGTGTGTACGCCAAATGGGGTTTTCTTTATACACTGTTAAGAAGGAGTTTAAGGAATGGGAGGGGAAGCCAGATTTATAAGATGAGATCTCACAGCTGCAGCAGGAAAGAAGTTTAAGTGTCTCCTGAGGGAGGATTGGTCTGCGCTGTGGTGTTCTGTTTCTCTCCGTCGTTGTCACGTCGGACTGCGGAACAGTGCAGCAGCTTCTCGCTGAAGATGTTACGCCTCAAACAGACACTGGTATTTGTTTTCTCGTCTGATTTGCAGCGTGGCTTTTTGAGGCCATTGTTTATTCTGTCTTCTCCCACATGTTTCGCGCTGCCATCTGACCCTCCTGTCATTCTATTTTCATGAATGTCTGCAGTATCTTATGGAGGCAAAGAAGGCCCAGCAGAGTTTGGAGTGCACCTACAAGCAGCTAGACACCGTGAGTCTAAAATCCATGATTAATGAAAAATATTCAAGTGAAATTCCATCAGAGCGACTGCTGTTCCTGTCAGTGTCGTCATGCAGGCAGCTTCATTTGTCTATAGTAAAAACAGACAAACACACAGGAAAGTAGTTTTATTTTAAGCTCCTGCATCATTGGTTCTAATTTAAGTTTTTCTGCTCTCCATATGTGAACCTTCCCCCCCGTCGCTTAAAATGTTTTAAACTGGATACTCTTGATTCGTTTAACTGAATGAAATGAGCCGTTTTTGTTTTCTCTCCCGTCACATCAGAGTAAAAAGCGATTTGAGAGGGAGTGGAGAGAAGCAGAGCGTGCAGCACAGTATGCAGAGAAGACGGATCAGGACATCAACGCTACAAAAGCAGACGTTGAAAAAGTAAGACGGGACTGGAAATGTACACAAAATATGGTGGTTTAATGTAAAACCAGGGAATTGTTTCAGTCTGCGTGCTTTTTGTCTGTGGTTTTAGGCTAAGCTGCAAGCTAATATGAAAGCGCACACAGCAGAGGACTGTAAGAACGACTACGCCTCTCAGCTTCAAAAATACAACAAAGAGCAAAGCCAGTTCTATTTTAATGACATGCCAGTCATTTTCAATGTAAGTCAGCTACCTGTTGCAGGGCAACGCATAATAATCACATCTTTCTAGCTTGGCTGCATAATGATGAACTGACGACTCCAGTTGCTAATAAAAATGTTGTATACAATTAACATTTTCTAAGTGCATGATCTCATTTGATGGTCATCTAGTAAATTATGCTCCTATTTAGAGTAAATTAAATTGTAAAGCTGGATCTGGGCTGAGTTAGTTTTTCTGATTTGTAGTTGGACCTGAATTTTCAGGGAGTTGTCAATCAGTTCCTACATTTTATCTCATGTTCTGTGAAATGGGATCTTTTAAAAATAGCTAATAAAACGAGATAATGATAATTTACTGCAAAATACACAGTCTATTCTGTATTATTTTAACAGAAATTGCAGGATCTGGATGAGAGGCGAATACGGAAGTTAGCACAAGGCTACATCTTGTTCTCAGACACAGAGAAACATGTGATGCCCATCATCGGCAAGTGCCTGGAAGGCATTACTAAAGCTGGCACTAACGTTAATGAGAAGAATGTGAGTTTCACAGATTGGTCATTTTATTGTGAGTCACGAGTTCGTGCAGATTATTGGTTTTAGCTGTTCATTTGTTTAAAATAACTTCAGTATTTTGCTGTGTTTTAATACAGGACACAATGGTTTTAATAGAGCAGAATAAGTCGGGCTTTGACCGGCCTGGAGATGTGGAGTTTGAGGACTACAGCCAAGGCATCAATCGAACCTCGTCTGACAGCAGCCTGAGTACACCTAAAGGCCCCATGGACCTACTAGGAAAGAACAAGGGCAAAAACTTTTGGCTTTTCAGCAGGAAGACTAAGGTATTTATAACAAGTTTTACCATCCAGTGAAATAAATCAGCCAGTTTGTGTGTGTGCAAAGTTTTAGGTTACACAGATGCAAAAATATAATATATTTGATACATTAGAATATTGATTCTGCAGTTCCAAGGGCAAATTCTGATCCTTTATATTTTAAATTGATCTGAGCTGCAGGAACTCACTCAAATCTTGTCCAATCAGAGGGCCTTCAGGGTTTAACAACTTGACCTCCCTGTTCAGGCTGTTGTTTGTAAACAGTCTGGTTTGAACATGAGAAAACAGCTTTGGGTAAATCTATAAACAGTTAAATTATTTCATTCTTTTAAATTTGATTGGTGAAAAACGCAGTGACAAGAACATTATCCTCTTTAATGTTTTTGTTTATATTTTGAAAGTCGGATGCTTTGCTGCAGTTCTGGTTGTTATGATGTGACTCTTTTCATTTTGGTATTTAAAATCATTGAAAAATGAAAATTTCTGTCACAATCTGTGGGTTTTGTTTGTGTTTCCTGGCTTGAGTTTTGTTTATTATTGTTTTACATTTAGTTGATTGTTTACTTCCCTTTTGGATTGTGTTCTTGTCGTTTTTTGTTGACTGTCATTTACATGAGACTCCATCCGTTGCCTCCTCTTGACTCCACACCGCCGTCTCCTCTTTGTGGTTCGCTCACCTGCAGCTACTCGTCCAATCACACCCCAGGACACATTGATGCCTCGTTTTCTTTGTTCTGTCAGATTCCTGTTATTGCTTCCTGTTCTGGATCAGGTTTTGTTCTCGGCTCTTGTTTTCCCATTTCTGTGTATGTTCTGGATTATGTTTGGACTTTTAGATTATTTTCCTGCCTGTTTAGTTCTGTGTTTGGACTGATGTGACAGCTTGATTTCTATCAGATTAGTGCTTTGTGATACTGTATTATTTAAATATGTGGCCGTTTTTAGTTTAGTGAAGTGGCTTTGACAAAAGCATTATGATAATAACTGGAAGTGCAGCAAAGCGTCGCCTAACAAAGTCAAACTAGAATTAGAAAAATAAGAGTTAAAGGGACATTTCTGATCTTTTGAATTCTGTTTATGTGGAAAAAATATGAACAATTATTACTTTACATGTTGCAGAGACAGAGTGGACAGTTGAGCTTATGGCTAGTCTGAATGGGACCAGTTTATGTGAATGCTAATTTCTAAACTTTTGCACAAACACAAATTTCACATTGCTTGGTTTTTACATGGAATTCTGAGGTTCTTTACAGTAGAAATTGGTTAGAGTTAGGGAAATGAGTTTGGGGAATTCCAGCTAGTTTCTTTATGGTTGGAGTTTCATAATAATTCTGCCAAAAAAAAAAACACGAGATGTGAAATTTATTGTGACCATATAAAGATTATAAAATAGTATTTGCATGAACTGGTATGAAGTTTTTCAGATTGGAATTGCTTTTAGACAATTTGTAACTAATTATCGGAACTCATTTCTGTTTCTCCAAACTGAGGTTGTTCAGAGAGACGTGTTAAGAATTAACACTCGGCTTCAGAGTGGCACGCTGTAAGCATTTTGAGTTTCACACAGTTTTTGGTTTCATCTGTAAACACTTTTTACACAAAATTCAATCTGTCATCATTTCTACTTCCCTGATGTATTTATTTCAAAACATAAATTCTAAGTTAAAGCTCTCTAACATCGTGTGAACATTAATTAAAAAAACTCTGAATCTTGTCTCTAAATAAGGCCCACAGAGGACTCGCTGCTTGTGCACGAGTGGTGAACCTGTAGTTATGGTTACACAAACACAACATGCAGAGTAAACACCTTCTCATGTCTGAAGCTCAGGATAATGATGCATGAGCTACTTTATAAATGACTACATAAAAACACCAACCCTTCTAGAAAAGGGTCTTTTGCATGATTCTGTTTCTTGCTGTGAGTGAATAAACCTCGACTCCACACACACACACACACGCATACACACACACACTCCTGCATTGTGGTTTCCAGTAGGTCAACTGACAGTCAGCACGAGACCCGGACAACATTGAATTTTCTCCCACAGGAAACACACTGCCTCCATTATCCAGCCCAGAACCTGCCATTATGTGTCACAAAACATCAGAATGACACCAGGTCTGGGTTCAGCAGGCCGTAAAAAGTCTTGATCGTCTTAACGGAGACGTTTCTGTATTTGTTCTTTAGTACCTACTTGGTGCAAATGACCTCTTACGCTGTTATACAGTAAAGCTGTAAGCACCTTCAAGCCCCAAATTAAATGGATGTTATGGGTGGCTGACTGCTAACCAGCTAACAACTCACTCCTCCAGTCCCAAAATGTAATGATCCTTTCCTTCTTCCCTGCAGTGTTTTGCTTGTTCAGCATGTTGCCTTTTCTCTGCATGTCTTACCAGCTTTGCTCTGCTGTGAACTCTCCTGTTTGGTGTGTGTGTGTGGTACAGAGCTCTGTGTCATCAGTCATGCCCTCCCAATTAGACCTTAAGAAGTGTGAACAGGAGACTTGCTGTACCGGCTTGAAAAAGCTCTTGGTTCAAGTCTGGCCCCTAAACATTCTTATTAACTCCTCTCCTCTATTTAGAGCTCCATAACTCTCAGGAAAAGTAGCACCGGCGCAGTAGATGTTCACATAATAACAGTCCTGTACTTCAGGCTCTGTGTTTACACACAGGAGCTTGTTGTGGGGCCGTTTTTAGACGTGCAGCGCTGAAGACCAGGAGCCATCAGCCTCCTGTGTAATTTAGCTAATGGACCCCACCAGCACCACCTCTCAGCATAGATGTAGATTTATGTCGTTCCCTCCAGACATGTTGTCACGTTAACCTCTCTTTAATACTGGCTGTTTGCCCTGCCCCAAAAATCTATACGCACGTTTCCACTGTGGTAATTCAACCAGCTATTTATAACAGCTGGACCAGGCTAATAACTGCTGTTATTTATATGGGTCAGTCTCAGGGTTCTGCTCCCACTACTGTAAATACCACAATGAGTCCTGATTATTTACTTTTTAGGTTGGGGTTACCATGATTTATGATTGTTTTTCTTTACAACATTTTTATAAAAAAGATGTATTTTTTATTATATGCAGCAAACAAACAAAAAAAGTGAGTTTGCAAACTCTAAAATGCATGTGTATTTAAAAATGTTTTTCACTTTTGGAAAGAGCAAACACACGAAAGGGGGTTAAATGAGAGTTTACTTGCCAGATTTAAGCAGTACAGATGTGGTTTGGAGTTTTTTCCCGGCCTGATGATCCTCACTGGGGGTCGTTCAGCTGTAAGTGTCGGGCTGATGGATCATCAGTGTGGACTCTGGCTGCTTACTGTGTAGTTTTTGTGCCTCTGGTCATTCCAAGCAAACTCCCATGACTCCATAAGTTCATCCTGAGTGCTTGAATTGAAGGTAACTGGACTTTTTGCTGCTGTTGTTGCTAAATACGTCTCACCTCTTATCTGAGAAGATCTCTTTTGGCTCGGTTAAAAATACAAAATAAAATCAGACTTGAAAATAAAATAATTTGGAGAGAAGCGTTCCGATCCCACAAATTTGTTATAATTTTAGACTTTTCATGATCCTGAGTTGGCTTGGAATGACTCATTTTATAAGCTAGACATTGTTCTCTCATGCTCCTGGGCTTGTGTGCTGGGTTTGTGTTGTCTTCCAGGCATTGTGGTGCGCTTTAAGGTGTTGACGGTGTCTTTTTCTTTCCTTTGTCACCATATGTTTGTTTTTTTTTGTCTTCCTTGTCCCCTTGTTCTCTGTTATTCCCCTCCTCTCTCCTCCTTATACACCAACTTCTGCCTGTTTTGTCGGGTGCTGGTACTTTTGCCCAAACCCCAGCTCTCTTCCTCCACACTCACCCCTTTCTCCACCCCTCCCGACCCTTTACCACCTAACGGATCCCCTTCTCCCAAGTTTGGCCGGGACCCCCTGTCGTACTGTTTGAAGGAGATCAATAAGACAGTCAAACCCAGAATCTCTTCCTTCCGGACTCTCAGGAGATCGGTGAGTGACACCAGGAGGTGAATCAGGTGCCACCTCCACTCTTTAAGGTTCTCACGCCTGTCCAGGAGTCACTGACTTCTCAAAGTTAGACTTTGATTAAACATAAACTGTATTTTTAAATGCTAAAAGGGTTAAATTAAGTGTTTCTTCTAAATATGCATGTACTGTTTTATTTCCCCTTCAGAAATTTACCCCAGACAAGATCATGGTACCGTAATTTAGACAACAAATCTGGTGTGGGGGTCTCACTTGTTTCACACATAAACATGGCCACTTTTTCCATTACAGATTCACTTCACAGATATCTGCTAACTCATCTAAGCTCCAAAAATAGCTTCTGGTTGAGTTTGTGTTGGAGAGGTGGCCATCTGGTGGTGGAAGAAGGAGGGGATTCTTGCTGCTTCCAGAGGAAACTGAGCAATCAGCAACCTGATTTTGAATTGGACTTAACTGTGCACTTGTGTCACTTTAAATCTTAAAATAAAACTTGTTAAGGGTGTTATTGGTAAATGGGTGGTGGTTTTGAGTTCAGCTCACTGATGAATCGCTGGTTTTTATTCAGTTGACTAAACATTTCTAGGTGATTCAAGGCGTTTAACTGAGCTGATCTCAAACCACAGGCTTGGTGTTTTCTCCTCACCTGTTTGTTTCTTTGGTTTCAGTGATGGTGTGCTTCTGAAAGTTTAAAATGTGAACCTAAGTTCAGTGCTAACCCGCCCTTCCTGTGACTTCTTCCAGCCCACGGTGACGGAGGACTTTGCCCATCTCCCTCCAGAACAGCGCAGGAAGAGGTTACAACAGAAATTAGAGGAAATTTCTAAAGAGCTGCAGAAGGAAGTTGATCAGAGGTGTGTGTGTGTGTGTCCCACACATTAGTAGCAATCAGTGCTAGAACTTCTCTGCAGGAAGCTGTGGATACAATATTCATGCAGTGTAAACAACTCTGTGCTCTCTGTGTGTTTGAATTGTTTACCCACCCCTGATCTCTGCAGGGAGCACATTTTCACCAAAAGTCACTTTTCTACTTCTCCCTCCTCATCTTTCTCCTCCTTTTTCTTCTCAGCGAAGCACTCGGAAAGATGAAAGATGTTTATGAGAAAAACCCTCAAATGGGAGATCCGGCTAGTCTCGCATCTCAGATCAATCAGACATCTCAGAAAGTGGAGCGGCTCAAAGGAGAGCTGAACAAGTATGAGGTAATTCTCAAATCTGCTGTTTATTCATATTGTGAGGGCCTCGTTTGGCATTAAAATATAATCTAATGCTTCTTTTTTCATCATGTAAACTAGACGAACTGGTAAAACAGACTTTTTTTTGTTAATCTGGTTTTATGTAGACCTGGCTGGCTGAAGCAGGAGCTCGAGGGGACACGCTGCGATACAAACCCCAAATGCTTAACAATAATGGCGCTCATGATGCGCTCAGGTAATTACATTTCCACCAGTACGCCGTATGCTTGAAACATAAGTAAAAGTAAAGATTTGTTTTGTTTTTTCCAGTCCTGATGGAGCTCACTCTGATGAAAGCACTCCCGATACGTCTCAAGCTATTTACGCCGAGTTTGATGATGATTTTGAAGACGAGGAAGTAGCAGCTCCCATTGGGAAATGCACAGCTATGTACAACTTCCCCGGTATGCCACGTGTTGCTTAATTTATTTCTTGAATTAAAGTAGCTTGACTAAGGACATGTTTCCTGTTTTTTTTTTCCCCCTTTCAGGTGCGAGTGAAGGAACCATCTCCATGCAGGAAGGGGAGGTGCTGGCTGTGGTTGAAGAGGATAAAGGGGATGGTTGGACCCGCGTCCGAAGGAACAATGGAGATGAAGGCTACATACCTACATCTTATGTCTCCATCGCCCTAAACAAATGAGGAACAAGACTATCAGACTCGCCAAACTGATTGTAATTCGTCCTCTTGGACCAGTCATGAAGAATCCACGTCATTATTAAGAAACCTTTACAGAAGTGCTCGGATTTCTGTGGAGGTGTCGTCTACATGCAGAGGAATGGTGCTACTCACGGCCTACATCACATTTTTGGTATTCCACTACTTTAACTGCAAAGTTATACCACCTTTTCAAGAAAAAAGTAATAAAAATCTCCTGTTTTTGGCATCATTTTGGTGCAAATGCTTTCCCTCATTCCTGAGCCTAACAAGGCTACTAAATGTGTGAGGAGGAAGTAGTAGTAGAAGTGAAGGAACTTGGAGCCTCTTTCGTTTCTTATTCGTCTCGTGAGCTGCTTTCTATTTGTGACACCACTTCCCCTTATCAGGATTATGCAGGAGGAACATTTCACTTTTAATTTTTTAGCTATTTGCGAGACCAGAAGTGCGGCGATCCCTCCTGTTGGGGTAAAACATCAAAACAAAAAGTCTTAAATGTTCCGACAATCGCAGCCATATCACCTAATTCAGTCATTAATCAGTAATCAAATACAGCAGCTGTAGAATTTTTTAAAAAGAGGATAATTTATTACAGGTGTGTATAAATAAAATGTTTATAATAGAAAGTTGTATGTAGGATGTTCTCATTTTGCTTATTTCTCCTTGCACAAACAGTGGACTGTCTTTAGCCACGAAAGGGAGTAAAAATTGTTCACATTAAAAAAAAAAGTTGTATTTATATAATATATATATATTAGCTACTACAACACCACTATTGTCTTATTAGACTTTTAACCATTCAAATAAAGATTGTTTTGTAGTAAAAGAAAACTTAATGTATATATTAATAATTGTTTATTTGGATTTACCAAGTTCACAAGGTTTTTTTTTTGTGTGTGTTTAAGGAACTAGCAACATTATTCTCACCTCTCTGGTTATTTGTCTTTGGTGCCTTTCTGGGTTAAACGGTTGCGTATATACCATTTTTACATACGTTATTTACGTCTTTTTCAACACTTAAGTGTAAAGCACATTTCATTTGTTAGAAGTTTTTATGTAATCTCTGGACTTGGAAAATAAACAGCTGAAACAGTCACCCTGTGACGTTTGTGTGATTATATTTAGGCTGCAAAAACACACATTAAAAGTTAGTTTGAACCTAAATACCTTTACTCTGTTGATACTATACTGTATGTAGGGATCTGCAACCTTTATGACTAAAAAGTCATTTTTACCACCTAGTATTTGACCTTTAAAATCAAGAGTGTATTTATTAATAAACTATAGTTCTATAAAAGATATTACAGTTTCTTGTTCTCTTTTTGTAGAAATAAGTTGCCTAATTACAAAACATTTAGTTGCATCTTAATGCCTTAAAACTCAAAAATATTTTAGGTTGTCCGTTGATTATGACTTAAATAATAAACTAACAAAGTGCTTAAGGTACCAGGCTTTTAACTTAAGAAGTTTTTATTATAAGAATAGCTTCCATGATGCTACTTCTTCATATCTGATATCCTAAAAGTGGAAAACTGCTTTCCTCTTTTACAGTAATTTGACTAATTGTCAGTTTTCTGATTATTTAAAACTCACTATGTCAAAAAATAGCAATAAAGCAAAGAGAAAGTTAACACATTTCCTTTTTAAACCCCGTTTGGTGGAAACACAAAGACGTTTTTAGCAAATTCTGTTTCTAAATTTATGGGAAGCAACTGTCATTCTGCTGTGGAAACTCTAAGCTCTTATTGCAAAACATCTGTATGGAAAAAACAGCTAAAACTCTTCTACTGTAAACCTAAATAAGCAGGTTCATGTGGTCAAAGTTTCAAGGAGCCACCTCAGAGGAGCTGAAGAGCCACAGGTTGCAGACCCTGCTCTGAAGTGTTGCAGCATAAAACTGCAGGATTTGAACACATACAGCTTATTCTCAATAGGTGGCAGTGTTGCATTATTTCCTACATCTTTCATCTCATCTACATAATTATATTTGCAATATAGGCCATGCATTTGCATACCTGAGTAAATTGCATTGACTTCAAAACAATACGGTTTGTAATGACTAATTAAATAACCTCAACTTGGCAAAAGTCCCACTTTATTATTACATCATTCTGCAAAATCAAGTGAAGAGAAAGTGCAAACTTGGCCATTAATGAGGTTTAAATGAATTATTCTTTCATATTTTCAAAGAGAATGAACTATCATGATGATCTGTTGAACAAAGGGAGAATCTGCAGTGGCACTGAGGGATCAGATCTTCATCTGTATGCAGTGCTTTAATTCTTTAGATACGCTAAAGGTCAGCTTCTCAATAAGACTACTGGATAGCCAGCATCCTGCACCTGCATGCAGCTGGGAGGCATCGCTGCATCCTGGGACCTCAACCCACCGCGGCGGGGATATTAATGCGGAAATGCACACCAATCATGCAGAGAAGAATAAAAGAGCTGTTTTAGAGCGTGCTGTGGGGGATCATATTTTATGCATATTGCACCCCTGGCAACACCCAAATAGGCTGCAAAAACTGTTATTTTAAGCAGTGAATTGGGTTTATTGTGCCCTTTGTGAATTATTTATAAAATTCTCTTTAAAACAGACAACACAGATGACCAAATTTGACTATATTGAATACCACAATAATAGAAAGTGTAAGATCTCTCATTTGGATTTTAAATGTCACAGAGTATGGTCACTCATATAATCACTGCTTTATTGATCCAACTAAAATCTAAGTATTCAGCAGAAAAGGTTATGCACAAAAGACATCATGCACTTATAGCTGGATGACAACACAGTTAGATTAGATTTACTTTTATTTCAGATGCAATAATCCTAAAAGAGCAGCTGAACTTCTTGTATTTTTTTTGAAGATGTTTCGCTTCTCATCCAAGCTTTTAAAATGAGAAGTAAAAAGTGCAAAAACAAGAAAAGAAGTTCAATCACCTTTTTAAAACAAAACCTCTGTGGATTATTCTTGAATTAAAATCCCACACGGCTGCAAAGTCAGACAACTTAAATCTAAAATGCAGAGATTAAAGAAACGACTTCTCCATGAGTGCATTATGCGATGTTAGCTGGAGTCACTTGGCTGTTATTCTGCTTCTGTCAGCAAATTTAAAAGTGCTGGACTTTAGAAAGGTTGCTTGCTTTTATCTCAGCAGGACCAAAAATAGAAAGCTAATGGTCCTCACCTTCCACCTGATTTTGTGGCTCAGTAGTTAATAAACTAATGAACAACAACAGGATAATCATTAGCAGTCCTTTTAACCCAGTTTAATGCCACACTAATATGGAAATAAAAGCTTCTTTAAACTATCTTCCCCAACTGTATCTCCATAAGACCTGGAGCACCAAAGCCCTTTTATTCAAGTGTTACAAAATAAGCAATTATTTCTCTGCCTACCGCACCACAGGTGATGGAAGATCTAAGAAATCAATCTTCCAGTTGCTGCAGGAAAAAGAGGCAGATATTGAAGAAAACCCTTCAGGTTTTCCAGCACCTCACTGGAGTCTAATAGCACATAATTGTGCTTTTCCATAAAGAAGAAGAAAACAGTTCAAAAGATCAGTGGGTCAGGTGCACTCTGTTTATTAATAAACATAAAAGAGCAACCACGTTTTGCAGCCCCTTCATAGAATATCTAACTGTTGCTATAGAGTGGATATAAGTCCCTCAGATTAATCACTGCCTCATGTTCGTTCTGCAGCACAGCTTGAGTTTAATTTTCTCCCTGTTTACAGCTTCTGTCTTTGCACAGCCGTCCTGCTGGAGCTTGTTCTTGCCACACTGATGACATTCTGCATACGCAAATCCAAAAACCATTTAATAAGCGCCGCCGATCAAAGGGTTTTACTCAGCTCCAATCGAAACTAAACACCTCAATACGTTTTACGATTCATACGTAGAAGTCATTAACACAAGAGAGTGTTGAGTCACCAACACAGGAAGGCTGAGTCCTTTAATCCATCCATTAGACATCCATCTCCCTAGCAACACTCCATCTCCTCCTGGGGACCCCAAGGTGTTCCTCACATTTTCTCTAAGGCGGACTCCATCCACCCACTGGAGGAAACTCATTCCAGCTGCTTGCACACAGGATGGAGTTCTTCTGGTCATGATCCAAATCTCCTGACCATTGAGGGTTAAATGGACCAGTAAACTGAAAGCTTCAGCTTTTTCTCAGAGCACTAAATCTCCACTTTACCGCGATGAAAAAGTTTTATGACCGTGTTGTCAGAAGCATCGTCCTCTAGTTGGGTCTTCAGACAGGAGACCCATGTTGTCATGCTCCTGATGCCAGGCCTGGAATGGGAGCATGTGTGTGAGCACCTGGTGGTTGAACCTTGGTTATTTGGCAGGGCTCAACCTGAAAAGGAAGCCACTTCAATGAGGGCCCACCACCTGAGGGGAGAAGAATCAAGGTCAGGATGCAAGAAGACGATTCCCAGCATCGTAAACTGGATTTTGGTTCTTAAATCTTTCAAGAAAACAATCCTAAGCTTCCATTTGAATGCAGTTTTTGTAGTGCATCATTTAAACTAATCTAACAAGGATAAATGAATTTCTTTTGAAACATTATTTTTGAATACATTTCCAGAGAGAATCCCCTGACTTCACCCAGGAGGATTCAGACTGAGTCAGCTCAAGGAAATGTTTTTCAGATTAGTGTACTCAGGATGTTTAAAGATGGTTGTAAAATATAACGACAAAAGTAGAAATGGTTTTATTATAATTATTTCAAATTTCCCAAAGGGGTGATTAATCTTAATGATGGGGTTAATAGTGAAGGGTCAGCTTTTGAATGTTAATTAGTTAGTGAAACAAATTTGATCTTCCCTCATTTCGACCCAGCTGCAGAAACAGACAAATCAATAAGAGCTGCAACATTTTAAATGCAGCCATTTTTTAGAGAGAGATAATCATTTCTTCTACGATGACCGAGAAATTTGAGCAGATCCATTTGCCATGAAACCAAGTGTCACACTGATTTGATCAGAACTCCTGAAATATTGTTTGACAAACAGCACATTTTTTTTGCAGTGATGATGTAATAAATAAATACAGATTTATATATTCAATCTGCTCGTCTGAGAACACACACACCCTGGCTGACCTCCCAGGGACATAACCTATCGTTCTTAAACCGACGGGAGGAAAAACAGACCTGATGAGTCACGGCGATGTTCTGCATGCTGCCTCTTCATTTCTCCTCCATCTTTACAGAAACCATTTTTTTATTCTAATATAATTTGTGTCACATGAATAATTGAGAGGCGCAGAAAACAGATAATTGTTACTTAAGTGATTTCATCTGACTAGTTTTTTGCAATGATTTATTTAAATTTGATTTCTAAATGCTTTAATCCTAACAAACGCTGTTATAATGTGAAAGCTTTAACTGTCAGTTTAAGATATTCCCTCACAATAATTGAGGGAATAATTAATTTTAAAGGCTAAACATTAACTTGTGTTGTATGATAGTCTCCTGACTTTAAGGTTATGTGGTGATAACTCTGTAGAGTTCTCAGAGCTTTGGAATCCTATACCCACTAATGTGAATAGTTCCATTTGAATGAATCACTGAACATAGAATAAAATCATCATCACATTTTATATAATTACATGAAGGAAGAGACTCATCTAAGAGCTCCTCAGTCAAATTGGAAGATAAGTATGTGCAAAATTCAGATTTTAAATGCAAATAGGCTGGATTAGCTGAGAGAGGCACTCTGGCTGCTTTGAATGTGAATATATGACATAGTAAAAGACATTAGTCTAAACTAAATGCACTGACGACCAAAGAAAAAAAAATGCAGTTTTCCCTCAACTTTAACTCTTTCTAAATAAGGTTTGAGATTTGCAGGCTTGTCCACATGTTTGTGTGACTCAATTTGAAATAAATAAGGAGGTGGGATTTGTATTCAGCAGGAGGGGAAGTTCTGTCTGGGAAGCTCAGCTGAGGGCAGGAAATGCTAATGAGCTCTTTTCACTGTGAGAAAATGCAGGCTGCCAAAATGCGTTCCCTCCTGCTGAATACCAGAAAGTTTGAATCTGGATAAAATTCTTTTGTGAGCTTGGAGAAACACTGACGAATGTATGACGCTGGTAGGTTTTCCTCATAGTGCAACCCATGATGTTTTCTATTTTTGCTTTCCTTCAGCTCAGGATGTTTTACCTTTCCTGTTCAGTGTGCTGAAAGTGCAAACAAAGAGGACAAAATGTTTGTCCACGGCCTGCTGAATGACCTTCCATCTGGTAAACCAACAAAACACAGCAAACGCATAAATACAAACAAGGACAAATACTGCAGAACATGCTTTAAATCCCCCCTTAAAAGAACTACCATGTACGTGTAAACAAGCAAACATTTTCACAGCATTGATTCTGCAAACAAGAAGAGAATGCAAACAGAAAAATGGCAGATAAATAAATGCTCTATCTAAAAATGCTCCGAGATGTGAGAGTGGGGTTGAAATTTGTCAGATTTTCTATCCGGATGCTTCTGGCAGATTTTTTTCTGCAGGCAGGTCAATTGAAATAGACTCCAACTGTCCACAGCTTGAACAACCAGTCAGCTTTATAAATACCGGGTTTGGAGTTAAAAATGCTTCGACGTCGATAAAAAGTGTGATTTTTCTCTTTGAGCCTTTGGGATGTGATCTTTGAAGGCAACATGTCACATGATGGTTTGATATCTAATTTAATCATGGATTTATCCTTTTTTATTGTTTTTAATTTTAATTCTGTGTTGAAATGAACTTTTCTTCTCATTTTATTTTAGATCACGTTGTTTATTTCAGTTAGTTTTTCTTCACTCTTTTAAGTTTCTTATGTTTTTGCCCCATCTAAATGGGTGTTTGTTATTTATTTGCGGTTTCCCTTTTTGTTGACTTCATGTCTTGGATTTATGTGTTTGTGTTTGGATTTTCTAGGCTCTCAGTTTTGTTTTTTTATTTTGTTTATTTAATTATTGTCATCTGAATGTGTAATGTGATTTTTTTTCCTCACAGAAATGAAAAAATGTCTATAAACTCAACCATGTGTTAATATCAAACATGAGTTAATTACAGCCATGAAAATGATTTAATAGATTTAGCACCTGTAAGTTATTTGCTTTCTGTGTGTGTGTGTGTGTGTGTGTGTGTGTGTGTGTGTGTGTGTGTGTGTGTGTGTGTGCGTGTGTGCAGGGAGACAATATTAATTACTTACCTGCTTGAATTATTTAATCACAGTGTGGTTGGATAGGTAAGTGATACAAAGAGCATACGGTATAGTCTTTTATCAAAGATTTTTTGGGGAAAATCACCTTCTATTTGTTTCATGAGGTATTTGATCATGAAATAGTTTATTATTGACATCATTCACTGTAAATAATAATAATAAAGTTTCCAATCAGTAAAAAATACCCTGAAAACCAGAGTTGCATGTCTCATTGCCAACAGACACATTTCTGTAGGAAACCACAGCGGCAGCTATAAAACAGAGAAAACATTGTGTACTATTAGGGGTGTAAGAAGAAAATATTGATACGGCAATATATCACGATATAATATTGATATTGTGATATACGTATTGCGATATTTTGCTGTATCAAAATTCAAAGCAAATTATCAATTTTAATTTTATGTTAAAAATTTTAATGGAACCATTAATGATGGCAGTAATTTTTGTAGTAAAATTAAAAGTATGACTGCTATTTGGTGGCTGTTTTCACCTTCTTTGTTCCAGTGGATCAACTAGATCTAGTAATAAAACTGGGTGTGTTATGTA
This sequence comes from Callopanchax toddi, assembly GCA_006937965.1. Classification (NCBI taxonomy): domain Eukaryota; kingdom Metazoa; phylum Chordata; class Actinopteri; order Cyprinodontiformes; family Nothobranchiidae; genus Callopanchax; species Callopanchax toddi. The sequence continues at coordinate 796,731 of SSNR01000030.1, read as the reverse complement.
TGAAAAAGGTTGACGTTTTTAGAATGTTGTGACAGTTTTTCTCTTAAATAATTTTTTAAAAATCACAATATATGGTCCTACTCATAGTATCACATTATATCACAATATATTGCAATACTGTATATCGTATCACCAGATTCTTGCCAATACACACCCCTATGTACTATCAGTTGAAACTCCACCATACAAAGAACATTTTTTTTTATACAAGACCCTGAATCACTGTCATGTTGTTGGATTCCAAGTTTATTTTTTAAAGAACTGTAGAGCATGGCCCTTTGGGCTCATAAATCAACATCTGAAATAAGTTCACATGTCTACCATTTTGACTGAGCTAAAAAAAAAAAAGAATAGAAAAAAACTAAAACTTGAATTTCCTGTCAGCAGCATCCAGTGCACGTGGGTGCATTAGTGTTCAAAGATGGGAAATGTCATTTCTTAATTCAATCAGTCGCTTTCCCCAGTTTCTAAAAATAGATTTTGACGTCAAGTTTTTTCTTCCATTTCCAAAACCCGGTAAAGTTAACATCAATAAATTATTTAAAAGACCTAAGAAACAATATTTTAAACATCTATTTCACAGCATCTAGATTTAGTTGGATGAGTTGTCTTGAAGCTTTGCAGAAAACAACAAAAGAAAGCACACATTAGACAGTAAACTGTTCGCCTGTTAGTTGCAATTATACTTTATGTTGTAATTATCTTTTGAATGTGACAGCTGCACCACGTATCTGTGGAAGAAGGCAGCAATGCCAAAAGGCAGTACAGGGAAAAGGTAAATCAGAGCAATATTGTGGAGTTAATCTTCTCTCTCGTTACCGCGCTTCCTGCCATCGGGGATGTATGGGCTTCTTTAAATAGCCCTGATTAATTAGAGGTTTTAATTGGATGGGTGTTGGTGGCAGCCACGCACTCTGTCTTCCCTCAACCAGTCATTTAGGGGAGTGCACATGTCAAAAGGACACCTGGCAGTGTCTGACTCAATGCCATCAGCCGCTGTGCTCAGCCTCCACTATATTGACTTGACAAAACCCTGAACTGCCACTGCCTCCTCTCTGTGTTGGTGTCATTGACTGGGGTCATGTTTTCTTGTTGGTGCCAGCATCCCATCTCTCAAATAGTAGCTTATCTTTTCCTTCTTGTTTCTGTTTCCTTGCAGTTGCATCACTGCGTTTTTCTTTGTAGTTTGAATAATTATCACTTCACTTCTTCTGTTGGGTCTCCGTCACAGTTCCTTGCATTGTTTTGCATCACAGCGGGACTTCCTTACAGTTCTTCCTTTCACTAAATTTATCAATGATTTCATGTCCTTACTCCGCTAAAGATGTTGGCCCCTGGATTACAAACTACCTTCCTGTTTCACTGAGCTTCTAGAACACTATGAGTTTTGACAATTTGCTGCTCTAAGGGGGATGTTTTGTTTCAGCCACAACTCAGCAAATGCAAAAATGAGCATAACTAACTGAGCCAAGATGCACTTTAATGGTAATTTCTTACATCTTTCATGCAAAGAGATTTTTGATTAGTGTCCGTGAGACTTGTTTAGATTTCTTTTTTTATTGCAAAATTTATATTTATTCCCCATCAAAAGGTTTCAAAAGCTTTTATTGTCATTTCATTAAATGATTTAAATAGTTTCTTTTTCTTCCATTCTGCAAGTTGCTCTTGAGCCAAGTAAATAACATTGCTTGGCCTTTCCCTCTTTCTGCAGCCTTCTTGGGTATGCACAGTGGTCCCTGGTGATTGATGAGTGGGCAAGGGCAGAGGAAATCTATCCCCGGGTTACATTGCTGCTCTGGTGATGGATAGCCCCTTAGAGGTCTTAGCGGGACTGATGGGTCATGGGCCTAAGTGCGCCCAAAGCTAGGAGTGGGAGTAAGAAGACAGATCAGGAAGAGGAGGATGGGGATGCAGAGGCTAGAAGGAGTAAGAGGAAATGGTAAACGTATGGCGCAACACTTTCGTCTTTAATTCTACCAAAAGAAAAAAAAATCCCCTCAGATTGCCTCTGTGAAAATCGGATCCGTTTGAACCATTTATAATTATCTCTGGTGTTAGTCCATACCTAAATTATTTGTCAAACACTATCAATTTATTTTCTGCAGCTTATCGGTCAAGTTGCATAGGTGTCAACCGAACATCATCTTCTGCAAAAAGCATAAAAGAGACTCCAGAAACCCTTCTCCCAATGAGACCCTGTCCATGAACACCAGGATCAGAGATGAGGGACAACCCTGGCAAGTCCAACCTGCAGTGGGAACAAGCTCTTACTTTGATTGCACAGGGACCAGTTCTTAAAAGTGACTCTGGCAGCCCATCCCCCCACAGAATGCCTTAGAGGACATGGTCATAAGCATTGTCCAAGACCACAAAACACATGTGAACTGGACAAGCCACCTCCCAGGACACCTCCAGCATCCTCACAAGACTGGACATCCGGTCCACTGCTCCCCCTAAATACAACACCCTTTCCTGGGGAAGTTGAAACGTGTGATTTCCTAATAGTTGGGCTGCTGTCCACTCAAAATCTTAAACACTACCAAAATGTCTGCGATGAGTAGATTTCCCTCCTGGTATCCTCAGACTACAGGACAGTCAGTGGTTTATGTGAGTGTTTTGTTTGTGATAGACTGAATGCCAACATCATCTGATATAAGTTTGTACAGGAGACACACGGGACACAGTTTGGATCATCCTCCTGCTGAGACTTAAATGAAAATCAATCATTATGAAGCTCAGGTTGGATGGAGAAACTGACAGAAAAATAATAAAATTAGAGAGATGCAGCAGATGCTTTGGAATGCAGGCAATGATTTTAAGGAGGTAGCCTTGTGAATGTGAGCTGCCTTCATAGACAAGTAATACATCTGTACCATTATACATGTAATGTACTGTCATATTGGTGGAGCGAACTTGGTAATAAACCTCTCAATAAACTTTGCAATCCTCATTTCTTCCTGGGACTATTGAAAAATCCATTATTGTATCTCTTTGCAACAGAAAACTTGGCTTGCTTTCATCTATCCATTAAAAGGTGTGAACAATGGTCTCCTTTATGACCATCCTCCATCTTTCTTTCAAAGAATATAACCACATCACACCCCTGAACAACAGAAGCAGCTCCCATGCACATAAAATAAAACCAATAGAAAGAAAAACTGCTGCAATTTGCTTTCTCTGTGCTACAGGTCTACTCTGAAGCAGTAAAGCGCCTGTTGGTGTCTGCTGCTGTGGGCTGCATTAGTGAGAAATTGCTACGAATTAGATGTCAGCACCAGAGCTGATTCACCCTCTGTGAAGCTATAGTGAATCTACTCATATGAGAAATGATCAGGCAAATTAGTGCATGCTCCATCGTCGGCAGAACATCATGTTTTTGTATTGGAAGACAATTTTAAAGACGTAATGACTGACGGAGCCACAAGCCAGACATAAAAGGATGAGCAGGCTGATGAGACCAGCTCAGCTGCTCAGGTTTGACATCAGCTTAAGTAAAGTAAGTAAGTAGTAAGTAAGTAAAGTTTATTTATATAGCACCTTTCACAGAAAAAATCACAAAGTGCTTCACAGAAAACAGAATCAAACATGATAAAACAAATAAAATTAATAAAACAAACAAAATATCATTACAAATCAAAATCATTAAACAACAACAAGAGAACACAAAATAGTTATTTAAAAGCAGTTTTGAATAATTGGGTCTTCAACTGCTTTTTAAAGGAGTCCAGACTGTCTATACAGCGTAAAACTAAAGGAAGGTCATTCCAAAGTCGAGGTGCAACAGACTGGAAGGAGCGATCACCTCGACTTTTAAATCTGGTCCTTGGAACTGTTAGGAGATTCTGGTCTGTGGACCTGAGAGCTCGGGTTGGAGCGTACGTCTTTATCAGTTCAGTAACATAAAGAGGAGCTTGACCATGTAGGGCCCTGAAAGTTAGAGTCAGGATTTTAAAATGAACTCTACATTTAACAGGTAACCAGTGCAGAGACTTCAGAATAGGAGTGATGTGATCTTTCCTGTTTGCTCCAGTGAGGAGCCTCGCTGCAGAGTTCTGGACCAGCTGAAGGCCATAAAGGGCTTTTTGGTTCAAACATGTGAAAAGTGTGTTACAGTAATCTAGACGGGAGGAGATAAAAGCATGAAGAACCATTTCCAGTTCAGGTTTTGACACCAACTTTCTCAGTTTGGAAATATTTCTCAGATGATAAAAACAGTTTCTGACTAGCTGTTTTGAGTGACCTTCAAGAGACATTGATTGGTCGAAAATAACACCCAGATTCCTCAGGCCGTTTCGTCTGACATCTGAGGCCGTTTCGTCTGAGGCCGTTTAGTCTGAGGACTTTTTTGTATGAGACCTGAGGACTTTTGGTCTGAGACCTGAGGACTTTTGGTCTGAGGATTGAGGATTTTTTGTCTGAGACCTGAGGACTTTTGGTCTGAGACCTGAGGACTTTTGGTCTGAGGACTGAGGACTTTTGGTCTGAGGACTGAGGACTTTTGGTCTGAGACCTGAGGACTTTTGGTCTGAGACTTGAGGACTTTTGGTCTGAGACCTGAGGACTTTTGGTCTGAGACCTGAGGACTTTTGGCCTGAGACATGAGGACTTTTGGTCTGAGACTTGAGGACTTTTGGTCTGAGGACTGAGGACTTTTGGTCTGAGGACTGAGGACTTTTGGTCTGAGGACTGAGGACTTTTTGTCTGAGAACTGAGGACTTTTGGTCTGAGGACTGATGACTGAGGACTTTTTGTCTGAGAACTGAGGACTTTTGGTCTGAGGACTGAGGACTTTTGGTCTGAGGACTAATGACTGAGGACTTTTGGTCTGACGACTGAGGACTTTTTGTCTGAGACCTGAGGATGTCCTAAAATGTACACCGTACATTAGACTGAATCTTAAAGAAAACACAGCTGTGGTCACTCACATGAACCTCCTCAACATGTAGCTGATTGATGTTTAGACCCAGAGAGAAGACTAGATCCAAAGTGTGACCCATATTATGGGTTGGTCCTGATACATGCTGTACAAAGTTAAAAGAATCAGTGATGGATAAGAAATCAGCTGCTGTGTTACACTCAGGGTTATCAATGTGGAAGTTAAAGTCACCCAGAATTAAAACCTTTTCCAGCTTAATCATGGATGATAAGAAATCTGAAAATTCAGAGAGAAAAGGGCCAGCTGGTCCAGGAGGTCTGTAAATTAAAACACAGTAAAATACTTCTTGTAACCCTACTTTGATGATCTGACATTCAAAAGTAGTGAAACAGCCACTGTTGATCAGACTACAGGCATGTTTGTCCTTAAAGACCACAGCGAGACCTCCACCACGGCGTGAGGGGCGTGGTGTGGTAAACACAGAGCAACCTGGAGGACAGATTTCATTAGAATGGACAAAGTTACCATCTTGTTCCCATGTTTCAACTAGAAAAAAGAAGTCTAGGCCCTGCTGGGTGAAAAG
>SSNR01000030.1:780815-790836 GCA_006937965.1 Callopanchax toddi | reverse complement strand
CACCTGTTGAGTTTCCGGGCTCTCTGATCAGAGTGATTAGGGCAGCGGGTTGATAAATGGACTGGAATAGGAAAATGTTCTGGTTTGAGAGCCGAGGAGGAAACTGTGGGGACAGAGACTCTGGGAAGAGACATAGATGATGGTTGAATATGTGGTGGACTGTAGGGGGCAACGGCGTTTGGAGTGGTGGTGAGACCGAAGGCTGCAGAAGGTGTAGATGACTCGGATGTAAACAGTCATGTCTGTGTAGAGGAGTCCACCATAGATATACATCTATAGGACTGCACAGCGTACCTGATGTTAGCGGTCAGCATGCGTGAGCCAAGTCGGTTTGGGTGAACACCATCTCGCCTAAAAAAGGAAAAACGCTTCCAAAACAGATTAAAGTTGTCGATATAGCCAATATTGAGGGACCTGCAGGCAGACTGAAGCCAGGTGTGGAGAGAGAGGAGACGGCTGAAACTTTCATCTCCACGAGAAACTGTGGGAATCGGGCCGGAGATGAAGACAGACATTCCACTGCTCTTCTGGATCTCCAGCAGCTGGTAAAAATGCTGTAATGTGACAACAGACTGCCGACGGGAGACATCGTTGGATCCAACATGAATGATCACTCTTCTGACTGAAGTCGGGACGGAGCACAGCAGACTCGGAAGTTTCTCCAGAATATCTTGAACGGTGGCCGATGGAAAACACTTTGTGATGACGTTGAAGAAGCGGACGTACCTGATTATTGAGTCACCAACCAGCAGAGTGGTTGGGGAGAACAGTGGACGAGGCGAAGAGGGTTCTGGGTTTGATCTTGGGTTTGTGATCCTGCGGGGCCGAGGAACTGGAGGGCTGGAGCTGGAGGGGCCCTGCTCCTGAGCCAGGGCAGGAGGTCCAGCGGAGTGTCGACGCACAGCTTCCTTCAGTGTTTTGCGTCGGGCAGTAGAAGTTGAGGTCCGGGGGTGGAGAGACTGTGGAGGCTGCTTCTTACGAACTACAGGCTCAGACACACGGCTGCTGCTCCACCTGCTGCTCCTCTGTCCTCCTCACCTCCCTCCACAGGCTGTGGTGATTGAATGGGAGGAAGGGGCTCAGAGATTGCAGCTGATTCTTCCTCTGCCAGTGCAGAGAAGCGGTTAGACAGGTTGAAGTCAGGTGGGGTGCTGGAAACAACAGGAGGGGACCTCTTTCGGCCTCGTACCACAACCTCTGACCAAGATGAAGTCGGGTCTGGAGTGGGGCTGGATGTTGGCCGTGATAAGGGGTCCCAGGCAATAGTGTCCTGGAGCAGAGTGTCTTTGGATGTCTGTTCATGTTGATTAATAATCACTTTGGACAGTTTAGGGAAATGACTGGTAAGATCTGACAGCAGAAATTCTCTCCTTTCTAATTCATTTGACAGACGTCGAACATCTTCCTTAAGGTCAGCGATCTTTCTATTTGCTTTAAGGAGCATAGATTCATCATTGTGAGGAAGAAGAAGTGGTAGCAGCGACATGCAGATACCTTCAAGGCTACAGCTGCAGCGGAGCGTTCTCTGCCGGATCGGAGTTTAGTCTGTTAAAACTCCTTTAAAGATCCAAAAAGTCCCAAAAAATAATATAATCCAGTGTAATCCAACATCAGTGACAAAGGGCTGAGTTTTCCCCAAGAAATTAAGCCACAAAAGCCACAAAATTAGACCACAATAGAGAGCTGAAAAGGACACGTCTGCTCTCACTGCTCTCACTCTCTTATCTTCCTCTCTTAAGGAGAGACTCCAAAAAAAATACAACCGCCTGATTAAGTGTTTACAATCTAGACTTCCCTGTCTTAAAACTGGTAATAAACTTGCTGTTTGCTAACTGTTCCAGCTGGATGAAGGCCTGTTTCAACACAGGAGTTCAAGGGATTGTGAAAAAAATTGATGTATCTCAATCATGTGCTCAAGAACTATAGAGAGCAAAGGACAATTACATTAAATACTGCATAAATTATAAGAAATTATTATCTTTTTGGATGTATTTCAAAGAAATCAGAATGCTCAGAGATTGCTGGGGAGCTACGCTCACTGTTTGAGGGTGATTGTGTGTGTTGGTGTGTGTTTCTGGCAAATGCTGCTGCTGATTTGCCCAAGAGCTGAGTGAGCTCCTGTGTGAACTGCAATTAAACAAAAGTCTCTTATGCGGAGAATTCAAAACAATATGAGAACTTAATTTGTGTTAAGTTTTGTAATCTCTAAAGCAATCTAGGTGTCTTAAAACAGTCTTAAAGCCATAGTTTTGACAAAAGATTTTGATCTAACAGACGCTTCTGGACTGCGCAGATTCAATAAGCAACTATTGATATGAATTACGGACTTCCACTCTAACTTTAACAATTGTTATTCCATTTTCTTGTCCTCAGATGAGTACTAAAGGATGCATGATACATGCAATACAAGATGTGTGGTTGCCAGAGGCCCAGAGAACCATTACAACCCTGTAAAAAACAGAAGAAAGAAACAGAGAAACCAATGTAGACCAGAGAATCATAAATCATTTACTTCGCAGCTCTAACTTCCTCACACAATACAGATATGTTTTATCTCCGTCCTCTTTCTCTTGCCCTGCTAGGACTCCATCAAATGCCATAGTGGGGATAAAACTCGCTAGTTAGAAAACATGGTGCAGTCACCAGACATTTCCCTTTTTAATAGCATTAGAGGACCTGTCTTGGGATTGCTGGTTTGCTTGGCACGAACCCAGATATGAGATAAGTGTTAGGGAAGAAGCAAACCAGATAAAATGGTGTATTTTGATGGAAGACCTCCCGGATTTTCCTTTTTTCTGGGATTTTGGAGTAAAAAGTGCTTGTTCAAAGCACAACTGCCTGGAAAACATGATGCTGAAAGAGCCTTAAAAATATGTGGAATCTGTAAGCTGCAACTCACATTTGTTCAGAGACCTTTGTCAGCTTTCTGTCTCATAATGTGGGATGTATAATCTGTCAGCATCTACTTGGTTCCTGCGGATGGGCAGGATAAAAGTGTTTTATAAGACAATTGCCCTCACTGTGCAGCCTGCTTGATCCCTGTGATGTGGAGTCCACGCTGCACTCATTTGGCATCAGACCAGAAAAGGCACTGCAGTGGCAGAGATCTTCCAGCGAGGTGGCCGCTAATAGATATATGGCTTCAGCCGTCTTAGGGCTGCAGAGAGGAGAAGAGGAAGGCAATTTGTGTCACAGCTTGGTGCCTTCTCGAGAGCTTCAGTAAGCACTCTGATTGTGCTTTTATTCTGCCATCTTTTGTCTGAGGATAAATGAAAAGCCGCGAGTTTCCTCTGATCACATGTGCTTGCACACACTTCTGATGGATGGGGCTTTTTGGCCTCTTCAAACGAATGTTTTCAAGGAGGAGTGTGAAAGAGTGGATGTTTTATTTCTGATGCATGAGCAGGGCACATGGAGAGAGGAGGAGGAAACGGATGTGTTTGTATTTTTGTACATAATTGATTGAAGAGCTGTTTGAGCTGACAGAAATAAAAAGAAGAGAATGATTCAGATCCACTTTTGGCGTCAAGATGCGATGCTTAAGTTTTCCCACAAGCACCTCAGTATAAATATTTATCTTCTGTATCAACAGCTGAAGCACTTTCATTTTTTTTTTAAAAGAAATTAATTTTGGGTTGTAAACAGATCTGCAGTAGGATTAAATTTTATCAGAAGAAACTCTGAAATTATATTTTTATAGCAATGACGCTAAGATCTAAATGTGATTCTTTAAAAAAAATCTATAAACTTATCAAAACGCCACTTTTTTATGACATGAATCTTCCTGCATCTTGAGGAAGGCTGGAGACAATGCAGGTGTGGCTTCCAGGGGCTGTGGCCAGGATATCATCGGAGCCTGTTGCTGTGACAACCATAGGATCTGCAGTGATAGAACCTATCAAACTGAGGAAGGAGACCTTTTGTGGTTGTTTGTCCCAGAGGGGGTGTTCTAACCCTCACATGTGGTCACAAAGTTTAGATCATGACTGAAAGAACAGGATCCTGGATATAAGTAGCTAATTTTCTCCATAGCCTTAAAGATAAAGTTGGGCTGCTGCTTCTCTGCATCAAAACGAGTCTCTTGCACCCTTTTGGAGATTTTCTGGACATGTCTGAAGTCACTGGGGAGATTTTACCTCCTCTCTGGCCTCTTGGGTTCCCCCAGGAGGAGCTGAGTGTCTCTGGGTAGAGGTATTTCCCTCCTGGATCTCTTACAACCCATCCTCAGATACGCGGTAGGGAATGAACGGCTTGTTTTGCCTGACAGATTGATGGTTTGCCGAGTCTACTGATCGACTATGTTTGTGTTTGTGCCTAAACAATCTTTTTTCCAGGAATAAATCCATAAATCTCGTACTCATTTGATGATATTAAATTTGCTTTAGGTGTGAATGTAAACATTTGTCAACTCTGCACATTATCCTGACTTGTTCTCCTCCTCCGACTCAGCCTCCACCTCCTAACGGCTCTAAAACATGAAGTGGCGCATGGATAGATGGAGTAAGATGTTTGCTATCGTTAGCTGTGAAATATGTTTTGAATTTCTGCATGAACGCCCATGTTTTCAGTCTATTTATTCCAAAGCATGTTCAATATTTTAGCTGTACCTGATGTTTAATCATAAGGACTTAGAGTTAACAAGAAGTCACGTTGGTGCAAATTTACTACGTTCACTTTTCGGTTATTGCAGGAAAATTAAATACGCCTGTCAGTTTGTGTTCACAGTCAAGTCCATCATGTGATGACAAACGCTGTGTGGAAGGATTTTTTTTACTCTGAAACACACACACACTCCTCCACTTCCTGTCCTTTATATTCCTTACACATATTTTCCCTTTAATTCTCAAGGAAGACAAGAAAACATATTGTTGCTTAAGTATTGTTCTTCTCGGCGAGGCTGATCCTGCAGGATGTATATGAGACAGCTGAGTGTGAAATGGGGGCGAGCGCCGAAGCCAGAGAGACTGGAAATGCTGTCTTAATGATCCAGCTGAAATTATCTGAATTACTGTAGCACATCTGAAAAACCTCTTGACATTAATTAAACCGCCCTCTGATGAAACTCACTTCAGCTTCCGCGGTGGATTAAGTCATAAACTTATATGAAATTTCATCTCTTCCTCTCTTCAGTTCCTTCACAATTCTGCTTCTGCAGATGGATCAGAGAGCCAGTCACCCTCCTCCTCGACATCATTCATAATGCATGAGTCAGATATCAGCTGCTGATCAGAATTCCTCTTCCTTCAAGGTCCATTTTACTTTTATTATTCTTTTATTATGCCTTTCCAAACAGAAACACACGCACACACATGCACGTATATTCATCTGAAGTATGAAGGTTTTAGCAGATTTCTGAATCCTTCCCCTCATATTCTCAAACTTTAGTTAAGTGACGACAGGAGATTCATGAAAGAATGGTCATTTTATATTTCAACCCACCGAAAAGTAAGTAAATATCTGAGATTTAATTCTAATTCATTTGAATATTTTCTGATTTCTAAGAAAACATTTCTAATTCCAATCCGTTTATGTTTTAGGACACAGTTTTATTTGCAGTTTGCCAACATTTTCAATGCAAGAAACTTTCATGTTTATCCCTTTAAGACCCATTATGACACATATGATACACACAATTCTCACAGCTCTATCTTTTTAACAAGATTTGTATGTTCCTCAAAAAGCTGCAGTCTTAAAAATCTGCTCATGGATTATTTATGTACTTACGTGTTAAGTAAAACTTTTATTTAGCATAATTATTGTTGTATTATTATTATGTAATTGCTTGATAAATTTAACAAGAAAGTCAGTGATTGTTATATTATCATTAGCAAATGTATCAAATAAAACAAAACCTGTATGTGTTGAGTCATAAAGGGCTACGTCTGTCACTTTTCTTTTTTAATCTTACTTTCCAACACAAATAATCCTATGTTACATGCATATGATCTTATTCTAAATTGATAAGTTATAAAATAAAAATTATTAGAATTTCTGCCGTTTAGTCAGTAGAGCAAACAAAACATAATTTGTCTGAGAAAAGTGCTAAAAAGATGATTATTTAGTAAATTAAACATAAATTAAGATGCGTCATATTTGTATTATAAATTAAGTTATAATATTTAAAATCTCACTAATAGATTTAAATGCATTTATCAGTTTAATGATTTATTCAGAATGGTTTTTGGGCTTTTAAACATCACAATATAATGTTTTGAGCTGACGTTTACAAAAACATTTTCTCACAAACAGAATTAATACAAAAAATAATAATCTTATAAAAAACAATCTTCGCTATAGGAGCTTAATAATGTTGATGCTCACAAATTACTAATTTACTTTTGTAAAGCAGCAGATGGAAGGTTAGATAAATAGATGGCGGCGTTGCTGTGCTTCATATCTGTGACCTGTGTGTTTGCACCTCCAACATGACATTGACATGGTTGTTATGGTTACGCAGTGTCTCCTACGCATCAGATGAGTTGATCACATTTTGCCGTCTCACCAAGACAACTAACAAAATGGCCTCTATTAACAAGTTTATTTGAGTCCTAGATGTTTTCAGAATTATAACTTGAATCCTGTGAAGAATTAAAAACGACAGTGTCATTTTATCAGGAAATAAAATGATAATTAGTCTAAACTTGAGTGTCATGGTTAAATGAGCATCTTGACCTTGCAGGATGAAAATGAATCACGTTTAATGAAGTAACACATCCTGAGAAGTCTCTTGAATATAGTATGTCTTATTAAATGATTTCTATGTATGAAACTGTTATTTATACATTTTTCCACAGAAAAACACAAGAATTTCACCGTGTTCCCATCATGCCTCGAGGAGATGGTGCGATGAGTCTAACTGCTCTTCCACCTGTTTTTATTATTGTAGGTAGCAGCTGTTAAACAGAGTAGTATCTCATTTAACCACACCACCCAGGAGCTGCAGGACTCATAAATGACCAAGCAGAAAAATGGCAATGGATGGACGAGTGGAGCTAAGGGATCTCTATAAGCTGGTGAAGGTGTGTGTGTGTGTGAGCTATACAGTGATGTGAATAATAACTCTTTTTATTCACCAGTGGCCCTGAATGTCTGAGAAGTCACAGCAAATCCTCATTTTTGCAGACAAAGCAAAATGCTGAGGGGGCGAAGAAATGAGTTTTATTTTAAAGCTTTGTCTCATTCAACAGATTACATTCCTCTCCATCTGAGGTGGCTGCTCACAGCGTCTGGCTGCACTGCCAATATGTGGTGGCTGTCTCCTAGTTTTAAAGCTTCACTTGTTTGGTTGCAGCAACAATTTATCCCAGCACTCGATTTTGTGCAGAGGAAAAACGTAAATCCAGATTTTTTAATCTAGTCGCTGCCTTGCCTTAAAACAAGACAACGCCTCCTCTTTACATTTTTTCTTCTCTTCTGGAAGTGTGTGGCTCAGAGCTGGCACTAATTAGGACGTATTGGGGGTTTATTTATCATTTCAAACTTTCCAGTAATTGATTTATTTTTATACATGCATATTTTGGTTCCCCCTGCAGTTAAGGAACAATTATAGCAGAAAATATTATAATATTCCGGTCCCAACATGATCTTTCAGAGCAGCTCTGAGATGTGAGTCTATCTTTTATAGATTTATGAATAATGAGCATTATTCTTCTCGTTTTTTCCATTCATGAAAATGTGACAAATACTCTCATATTGTTTTCTGGAGGCCATTGCTCTCCTTTGTGTATAGTTTCTTAAGCAAGTTGAGTCATTGGGGTATTAGTTGGTCCAAAAGCCAGATTTTTTTGTTATTTAGGATTTCAGAATTTTTTATCTACAGCTGGATTATCGTAGGGTTGTTTTAAAAAAGAGGTAAGAGCAAACACACAGATTAAAACCTCATTTAAACAATAACTAAATCAAACTGAGTTGTAAACAATAAAACATAAAATTCTCAAATAACTTTGGGACAGCGGAGGTTCTCTCCATTCCCTGGGTGTCAATTGGCTCCGTGTCTGAGTCAGCAACAAAGAGCTGGCTCCACCATTAACAGATTTTAGCACATTTTCTTGGCTGGCTCTCACCTTCTGCTTCTACTCCTTTGGGTGCATGCACACCCAACTTGCTAACAACATCTGACAAACACGTATGGTATCCGTTATGTGCACAAACACCATCAACTGTGCCATTATAGAACCCTGTGGAAAATATGCTGTTCTTTTTGTCAGCAGCAGCCATAATGACAAGACTCATTCTGCAGAGAAACACACATCCTGCAGAACCAACCCAGCAGCATTAGGGCTTTGGCAGCTCCACAGACCCTAAATCCTTTTATTTTTGCTGCTTGTTGTGTTCACCTGTTCATATTATGCAGACCGAAAGGACAAAAAGCTGATTTCTTTTCAGGCTTTTAACCACTATGGTCGCTCTTGTGTGAAATTCAAGTGGTTTGTGCGTTTTTAAGATAACCTCTTGCTGCATGCGGTCGTGTGTCAGGGTCGGTCATGCAATCATGGCTCACTCAGCCCTGTTGAACCAGCTGAAGCTTTGATGAAATCACAGTAATGTGTTTTTCTTGGTGGCTCGCTTTTGTATGAATATCAGCTTTGATCATTTGAGGCAGACACTATTTTGCAGCTTAGTGCTGCAAAGGTTTTCTTTTTATTTATTGTGCTTTTTGGCTGTCTTGATTTCCCGCACAGAGAAATGATTCAACGCCTCCTCTGCTTTAGAGCAAACAGCTACAAAACAACTGAACAAGTGCACCTCAGACTGAGACAAATGACTCTAATCTATGAGTGATTGGACCTGTTTCTGACTTTCTACCATATACGCCACCCCGCTCACACCATCTCCTCCTCTTCCTCTTATTGCCTCCTTCCATGCCAAATTGAAATTCAAATGAGCCACAGTGGCGCAGCAGTAAACAATATTTGTCTGCCAAATCATGTTGTAGACCCTTCGAAAGTAAACATCACGCAAGATTAGATCAAATTGAAGCATAAGATGAAATTTATATTAGTTTCAGGAGGTTCTTGTTTAAACATTTAGGTATGATTTTGCTTTATTATCATTCTGCTCCCTGCTGAGATCATAATGGCAGCACAAATTGCTTCGGTGAGCGTGGCAGTCTGTTTCTTTAGCAGAAGGGACAAAACAGGAATTCCTACATCTCCTGCAAACTCATTAAATACTCAACGTATAAAAAGAAGGGTTTGTTTTATTTTCAGCTGCATCAAATACCACAAAAAATCTCACCCTAGCCAAGCTTTTATACATAAACGAGACTAAATATCTGAAACTTTATATTCCTAAATTTGCCTTTTTTTGTTTTAACTTTGCTTATTTGTGTTTATATGCTTCTAAATTGTGATGTAAGAAACCTACGAACTGAAAGTAGGCTAAAACCTGAAAAGAGGCCATGTTAATGAAAACAGTCTATAAATAGAAATGTAAAATTGCATTGGTGCACTCATGATGGGATGTTGAATTGTTATGTGAGTGGTGTGTTGTAGTGCAGCTTTTATTTCTGCATGGAAAATATAGAATTAATAAATGACAGTGAAAATAAAATAAAATTGGTCGTAATAAATATGATGTCACTCTGGCTCTAAGTTTAGGAGAATATTGAAACTCACAGTTTCAGCTAAGTCTCTTGAGTCAACGAGAAAGGGGTTTTCTTTTGGTTTTGTTTCTTTTAATCAAGCAGAGACCTTCCTCTGACTACCTCCTCCAGTTCATCCGGAGGGACTCCCAGGCCAGCTGTGAGAGTTAATCTCTCCAGTGAGGGTCTGCCTGCCCCAAGGCCTCTGAGTGGGGTTTGTATGAGAGACCTTCCCTGGAAGAAGTCCAGATGGTGTCCTCACCAGATTCCATCTGGACCTCACCAAACCACTCGACTGCCTCCTTTTGATGAAGATGAGTAGTTACTCTACTCTGATCTCCTCACTCTGTTCTTGATGAGTTCAGCCACTCTGCAGAAGAAGCTCATTTCATTGCGTTTTCATTCTTTTGGGCATTATAGCTCTTAAACAAAGTTGAG
>SSNR01000030.1:743634-777688 GCA_006937965.1 Callopanchax toddi | reverse complement strand
CACAAAAGAGTTCAAGGAACAACAAAGTCAGACTCAAAGTGAAGCACAAACATCTTCTTCCTTCTCTTTATAAATGTCAGTTCCTTGCAGGTTGGTACAGTAGCGGTTCTCCAGTGAGTCACATTAAACACAGCAGGAAATGCATGTGGGGGCTGTCATTGAGAGCAAAGTCAGAGCACTTAGACGACGAAGACCTGGCTGCACCATCTTGTTGTTCCGCTTGTTTGAATTTCTCCAGACCAATCACAACAGGCGTGGGCCTTCAGCCAAAGATTCCTTTCTGTAACAAGGTAATGTGTTTCAAGCTGAGCTAATGGTAAAAATGCCAAAGACTTTTGGTCTTTTTAGAGCATTAATGGGTTGTTGAACATGGAGTGGATGGATAAAGGTAAATTTAGATGTGCATTGTGAAATAATGAGTTAAAATCTACATGTGTAAAATGAGTAAAAATAGAAGACACTCAGACTGTCAGGGTATTTGGTTTTTGGTTAAACTGTGAGACATATTCCCCTTGTGTCTCTGCTTTCAGTTCACAAATTAATTATCTCAACATTTAATCATTTAATAGTATTTTTGTTCATTCATGTTACTAATTTATGTCCCATTACTCCAGTTCTCCCAGGTTTTCTTTGGTTTGTTTGTTCCTTTGAAGAAATTAGTGCTTTCTTTTAAGTTTGGCTCAGAGTCTGTGTCCAGTTGATCAGATGCATCTCTGTCAGTAGAATCTGGCTATCATAGACTCAGCAGCCTCTGACTTTGAGGAATTACCCTTGGCAGTAAGGAGTTGTATTGATCGAGTGCCGGTCCCTCTGGACTGTGAGACTGTGCCCGCAAAGGAACGACTAAATGTACTTAACCTCAAACTTGTGGAAGATTCAGGAGGAGATAATGTCCTCTGAATTCTGTACGTATGTAGCACTGAGGGTGAGCGTTAGGTTAAGGGTCAGGTAAAGGTTTACCAGTTCTTGTTGCGAGGAGGAGCATCGCATCATGAATGCTACTGAGTGGAAGTGGAATAGTATGACCCTCTAATGTTAAATATCATTATACATTGTCCTCAAAATATGCTTTGAAACATCCTCATAAATAGAAACTATCTGAAGCTGAAGCCAGAACAGTATGAGCGCCCCCTGCAGGCTGGTTCCAGTACAAGTTTTAAGTTCTGCCCTTTTCATGTCAAGGTGTACAAACTTGTACAGACAAGGACCCAAAATTTCAAAATAAAAGCATGCATACCACATTTGTATTATTTTATGAAGCAAAAAATGAAAAAATATTTTATTGTTTTTTTTCTCCTTTTTACCTGATCACCAATACATTCACTAGTTATTTTTTTAAGGAAAAAAAAAACAAATAATTTGTTTGTTTGTAAATCTTCGTGGATATAAGACATGAAAAAGAGTCTTTGACTTAATAAAAGAAAAGTGTAAAATTCCCCAAATTTGTTGGATTGTTTTGTAGTTATAGTTTATAGAAATATAATCATTAAATTAAATCAAAAGGAAAAATAGGTAATAAAATAATGTATTTGTACTGTGACTTACATTTTCCATTTAAAAAGTTTTGTGTTAGTCCTAGGATGTAACAGTCCTCACATTATTAAAAATCTGAACCAAAAAATGTTAAAAGTGTTGATGTGCATCAACAGCCTGCTTGGCAGGGCAAGACTTTACAATTATTGAAATGCAGCCTTTAATGGCCCCCAGGCTACACTTTCATTGATGCACCTGTAAAAAATAAAAATACACTGCAGATATGTTTTTGGCGAAGCTGTGAGCTTCTTAACTATGTTCAAATAAAAGTTTTTCTTCAGGTATTTAGCTATTTGTTGGGCAGACAGGACTTTTAGAGACTCGTCTCTTGTTTGGTGACCTTCGTTCCAAAGATACTGTCATCACTGACTGATATAAAAATCTAAAAAGATTCAATTTAATTAATTATGTGAAAAAATAAGTCATTAAACAGTCTAAACACCCATGGCTGGTGCAGAGAGAGTTTCAGCTGAGAAATCTTTTTCTAAAAGTTCTCCTCAGTCATATTGATTTGTCAGGCTGTTACTTTTCATTTCTGTTCGTGAATTCAGTGTGAAGTTTGTATTTATCTTGAGACCTTTTGCTGCTGGCACACCAAACCTAAACCTTCATCTCTTTCCTCCAGCAGCATTTTACTGCAATTACAAAAATAGAAGACGGATCCAACAAAGCACTCAGTTTGATGCTCCCTGGGAAACTATTGCTGCATCAGTGAGGTGTGCAGTGTCTGGACATCATTAGAAAATGGAATCACCCATGACCGCGGCCAAAAACAACCCTACTGTCCTGTTTGAGGCAGTAAAGAGATGCAGATGGCGAATCAATAACTTCAGAACACCCAAACAGAGAGCTGCTCTCTGAGGAGTTGAGTAATTTTACCTTCCATCTTACAAACCTCTCATTGTATTTCTGCACTCTTTACATCTTTTTTTAAGTTCAAACATATGTTTGAACTAAAAAGAGGCGCATGTTTCAACATATTCATAAAGTGTTTGGGGAAAAAAGTTAACTGAATGTAAGTTCTGTTTAATCAGGAGGAAACTAATGTTCAAAGAGCCGCTCTGGATGCGGTGCCACCTCAGGGGGCACGGAGTTGAGGAATAGTTCGTTTATTGTGAATGTGAAGGAGAGGAGGTGTCTTTCCGAGTGCGTGCTGGGGGAGTGCAATTAATGAGGAAGGTGATACAAAAAAGGTACAGTGAATGCATAATGGAATTGAGAGAATTTGTGTTGCAGTTAAAGGTTAGCTGTAACTACTGGGTGCATAAGAACAAATAAAAATGCTCTGTTTATGTGCAGCAGTTTAATCACAGACGTGTCTCAGGACCACATTCGCTCATTCACAAGATTATATACCGGTATTCATCAAAACAAAAACCTTTTCATTATGGCTGCATGATTAAACTGGGGACTGAGTTTACTTCTTAATTCGTGAGTTTCTGTTGGCATTCCTGCTCCTGCACATGAAATTCAACATATTCACTCCATTAGAGAAGATTCTTTTGTTTCCACAATCAGTTTAAGTCCATGTTAACAACCACTAAGTACTAAATCAAAGCAATCTAAAGTATCTTTCGTAGATCAGATAGCCTTCAAACCATATCCTCCAGGAAAATACAGAGGATGTATAGAAGTATGGATGAATGGATGGATGGAAAAAGCAGAACACCAAAGACTTAGAGAAGTCTGTCAGCTTCTCTCTGTAGCCTCGAGTCAGTCGTTTTATTTCAGATGGTTGTTGTGCTGGAGAGAGAGAGAGAGAGATGCTGGAGAGTAGCAGTCTGTGTGGCTGTCTCCTCACAAGTGATCCGGCTCAGCAGCTTTGCTTCTGCCTTCTGTCTCAACCCGTCTCAGCAGGAACTTCTTTCCACAGAGAGCTCAGGATCCTGGCTAAATCCTCCAATGTGTTGAGTGATCTGAATAAAATCAATTGTTACAGAGTGTTCTCTCTCAAATCCAACCTGCAGGAGATTCTGGTGACTGCAGATAGGAGAAGCCAAACTGGTCCCAGTGTTGACAGAAAAAAAGATGCAAAATGTTGCAACCATCGTGCTCTTATCCAAATGCATGTAGCACAACAATAATGAGCATTTCAAGTTTTTCTACTTGTTGATATCAATAACTTAATTACATGCAAGATGCATGAATTGTGTTGTATTGTTTGAGATAAGTGCTAGTTAATAATCAAAATTAATTCTAAATAACAAAAGTTTTAGACATGTACTTTCTCCTTTAGTTACTGTGAGTGTGTGAGGTGTAGTCCTCCTTTCTGTGAAGTCATTTATGTTAAAACAATAAAGTTTGACCTTCTATTTTTGACCAAAAACCAACAAATCTCTGATTTCGTTTGCCTGAACTATTGTTATAGGATGTTTTGAATAATTTCTGCAATCATTCTTTGTGTTAGAGGATGGTTGACCAGACTTATAGTGAGAATAAAAATACATCTGGTGTAAAATCATCTAATTAATATATTGATATTCCCTTTATGATTGAGATTTTACAACACAGTTATTTTTAACAGCTGAATGCTCCTCATCATTGTGCATTGTGTTTTGTTTTAAATGTCAGCCTCTAAAGTGTATGCACTCATCGAGGTTTTCTCCGGCACAACCCTTACAGAGAAAGGTCATCCAGGATGAGCAGGATCACCATGGTTACAGAGGACAAGAACAGTGGGACCTCCTATTTCATCTTATGGCTTTTGGATCCATGGTGTCTGCAAAAGAATGGCTGCATCCTCACTGGCTTTCAACATGAAAGTTAGAAGGAACATCTCAGTGGGCTTTTGTCTGTTTACAAAAAGCACTTTCTATACAGCAGGAAAATGCCAATATGTTCTCAGTAATATTTGTTGGAAATAAATAATAAAAAAGATGCAATGAAAGGTCTGCAGTTTGAGATGCTAATGCCAGCAGTGTCCCACTGTGTGCCTTGTGTTTGAACGTTTCTCTGCAAAGAGCTCCAGGGAAAAAACTGTGCGACTAACAAGATTAAAGCAGATTGGAGCTTGACAAGCAACACAGACTGTGAAGTGTCATTTCGCTGCTCCAATGTAAACACCTTTTACATTTCGCCTCTCACTCTCTGTGTTCTTCTCAGCCTGTCACGCCACCGCCTGCACCTTTTACCAGATGTTTTGCTTTCACTTCCAATTCACCTTGGTAAAATGAAACGTTAAGTGCTGGCTGGCTGGCTGTTGGCTTTAACACCATTTGCATCCATGGAAGCATAAAGTTTTGCTGCCCAGAATTCAAAAAGGGTTTGTTTGTTTTTTTCAGATAAAAGGAATCTCATCAGTATTCACCTGCCGTCACCACACTTCTACACAATTTGTAGTAATTACCTTCTGCTTTTGCAGACTTTAGACTTGAGTCAACTTCAAAATGATTATAAATGCATTTAATATTAAACCAAACATGCATGTTTTTGATTTGTTGGAGGAGCCCAGAATTCCAGGAGACAAACCCACTCATGCACATGGAGGACATGCAGCTCAACATTTCCTACCGTGGGACAACATCTCTAACTAATGAACCACTATGTCATCATAAAGCAAAAGAAATGTGATTTTTATAAATTAAGGCCTTTCGAGGTTAAAGTATCACATTGACACAAAGTAACAATGAAAGAACAACATCATAAATGGTAAAGTGGATGTTTTATTTGTCATCACAAAAAAAAGAACCATGCTTACTCATCACAGACAGGAAAATAAAAAAACAAACCAAATTAGCGCTCAGTCTTTGAATCTTTACCGACTCTGCAGTCAGAATTTTTTTTTCCAGAATGTGAATAATAGCACTCTATGAAGATTGAAATTCTTTTAAAAAAATTCCAGCCTATCCCCTCAGATTTCAACCCCCAACCCAAAATCTCTCATGGACCAAACCCATCTCCACACAGCTCAACAGAAATCACAGCATTGTTTGAATGTATTTTTTTAGTCCCCAGAAGTCTTAATAACCTGGAAGAGTGTGACATTATAGAGCACCTGGTGTCCATTGTTCCAGGTGTACAGGACCCTCTCCCGGGGGTTGTAGTCCATCATGGAGATGTGAGAGTATTGATTGTGAAATGGGATGTCTGTGTATTCATAGCTTGATGTGTTGGTGTAGTAGGCAAAGTAGATCTTAGCACCAGCGAGGTGGGAGTTTGTGACATACAGCGTGCCACAGATCATAAAAGACTCTCCAGCACTGCGCTTGGGAAAGCCTGTATCCCAGGTTTGCAGCACCTCCAGACTCTGGGGCTCCAGGCGGCTGATGACGATGTTCCCAGCATTGGGGATGGTGGTGTAAACAGCCCAAAGGCCATTCTCATCCGCCATCAGGTCAATGTCAGAGGAGCCACCCCAGGAGTAGGGGAAGGTGTTGTTATAGCCGGCTCCGCTGAGGCTGCGCTGCACCAGCACGCTACGAGAACGGAAGTGGTACTTGATGATGATGTTACTCTGGTACTTGTTGTAGTAGAGCGAGCCGTTGAAGACCACATGGCCAGTGCCAGCCCAAGGGTGTGGGAGCAAGTGCTGCACAAAGTTCTGGCCCTTCATGAAGTCGTTCATCGTGCGATATTCTAAGACACGCCGCCCCTTGAAGTAACCGTCCATGGACCAGACCTGTTAAAAAATACACAAATAATAATAAAAAAACTTAAGGTGAGCTAAAGGAGCTAATGAAAGGTTATGAGGGATTATTGCAGAATTGTATGCGGCACACCTCAGCAACAACACCCTAATGTTTCAATAATGTTTTGCTGGTGGCATTGCCTCGAGCAAAGTAAGAACGATGAGTGTGTGGTGAGTCTACTTGTTTGAGCCTAAGTGTTATGCAGTTGTGCATAAGTGAATGTGTGCACGCAACTATTGATCTCTCTTGCATGTGGGCGATGATGTTCCCTGTGCTTTGCAGGCAACCACTGCTTGCGCTCCCTGCCCTTTCCAGTCCCCATTTACAGAAAATCAATCCATTTAGCAACTCTATCTTTTTCCTTGAGCGCCCTCAGCGGATCTATCCACTGACATATCGCGCCTCTCCGGCTGCATCTCAGTTTTCATTCCTCCAACGCTTCCAACATTAAATTGATTCAATTAAACTCTTGTTGGATTGTATTTATTTATTTTGTCATCAACATAACGAGAAGACCTTTGCTAGCTGTCTTTCTGATTCTCCTCCATCCTCTCTGGGTTCTTGTGCAGAATGTGTCCTTTTCAGATGCAGTGGGAGAAGGAAAGGGTTATGATGGTGCGGTTCCTCAGCTGAATTATGGAGGAGGGAAGTTGTAAAGCTCTAAACGTGGTTTCCTACATGCTTTTAAAACGAGTCCTTTGAGCTGAGCAGGAGACAGGAGCAGAGCCAGGGCGAATCTGTGACCCCTGAGCAAACTTTCACATCAAATTACAGAGAATGTGTCCGCATGGTAAAACAATAAGAAACTCATTATATTCATAGCATTATAGCAGACAACCTCATCTATTCTCTGAAACGTATTCAACTTCAAATTTCTCTAAAAAATGCACCTAAAAATCTTTTTACAATTTCCTTTCCTTATGCTTTATGCGTTCTTTTTCCTATTCCCATGTTATCTCGAGTCTCTGGAAGCCATTACAACATAGTTTGAGTCCAGTGCATCTAAGCAGGTAATTACCCAGGTGATTCACGCAACTTTAGCCCAAACAAGCTCATTCATTTCTCCTCTGACGATGAAGTGATTAATCAGCTGTAGTTTGTAATGAAAGGGGAAGACAGGTAGGAGGGAAATAGATGCAATTCATCAGTGACTCAGCTTAGCATTCCCATTTCTCTCTGTGTGTTTGTCATTTGCTAGAGCTCATGAGAAGTCCTGTTCAGGCAAAACAGTCAATCAGTCACTGACATACCATGACAGCACTGCTGTGAGGGATGCTCAGCTTCTTTCTCTTGACTTTGTTTATCCTCTGTGTTTGGTAATATCATTCTTTGTTTCTTGAACTTGAGAAATAAAGAAGGAAGGGTTTTGAGACTCACTCTGTTGTCTGAGCTGGGTATCATCGTATCTGTCATCCAGGAGCCGAATCTTGATCCCGATGCTCGTACTGTGATGGGGTTGCTGACACCAGTGAGCTTTCCGCAGCCTGGAGGTCAAAGAGGCAGAGGAAGAAATGGTGGATATATCACAACCCATCAAATTACTCTTGTATTGGGTTTAGACTTTTCAATGAAAAGTGTCAAAAAGATCTCAATCTGACAAAAAAAATTATCCTGCAAATGATCAGAATGGTTAAACAGGATATGACAGTTATGATTATTTGTAAAATAAATGTCATAAACAAAAATGATGTGCATGTTATCTACAGAAAAAACCTTCAAAAGAAAGTTATTTATGTTAATGAGAAACCAACGAGGAAGAGGCTGTCTGCAGCTTTTTTATGTGAAGTCATCGTTTTATGTGTAAAATCATCAGTTTAAGTTAATATGCTACATAATAAGACCAATTATTAAATATGCTTGACTAACAGCATACTTTGTTTCAATGCAAATTGTTTGAGCACTAAAAGTGAAAATGTTGACAATATTTAAAGTGCAAAATTGAAATTGAACCACATTCATTTAATTTTCTTCCACGTTTGTTTCGATGCTTAAATAAAACAATAATTTGATTGCCTTCAGACATTTATTTTAACACATTACATACCCAGTTTCTGCATGCAGGAGTGCAGCCTGGTCTCCAGTAGCAGGACTCTCTGGCGCAGCTCCTCGTAGTCGTAGGCCCCCATCTCCTCTTGGATGGCCATCAGCACCAAGGAAAGATTTCTCACCTCCTCCCTGAGACGCAGGATCATCTTGGCATCGGCCTTGTACTGTTCCAGCACTGGCAGCAGGGGGAGCAGCTGGTTCACCTTGTCTTTCAACTCCTAGGAGATGAGGAGCAAAGGAGGGGTGAAGATTAGACCCTTTAGAGAATAACGAGGACAAGAGGCGAGGTTCCCAGTGGGAGTCTGGAAAACAGATTGTATTTGAGTGGCTTGTTGTTTAAAACTGAGCTCAAATCTCACTCAGGAGAACAGGCTTGTTGCTTTCCCCTTTTTTTTGCACCATCAACACATCTAATCAGATGTGTCACTCTCAGGTTAAACATAAACTTTATGATGTCATTGTCATGATAAGCGTCACCCCCAAATCACCGTTTGAGTGACACTTCCTGTCATTTCTATTTTGGTATTTACTCATCACTTACATCAATTTGTTTCACAAACAAACAAATTGCTGCCTTTGTGTTAATGCACCGATCCAGTTACCCGCTTGTTTAATTCATTATTTATTAGATTTGCTTTCATTCACACCATCCTGTAAGCTGGAAAGCGACATTTCTGAACATTTTGCTGTAGAAGAATTTCTGACGGATTGAATGAAAGGCGGGAGCTCGCTTTGTAGCCGAGCTGTGACTCATTGTGAGTTTAGAAGTGAAAAAGAACAATGTGTCCTCGGGTAGGAGGAGTGCAGGAAGCAGAAGGCGCGTCGGGCTGGATGCATGAAAGGTGGATGGCTCAAGAGAGAAATAGGTGTATCAATAAAGTGCTGCCACCACAGGAGGGGCTGTTTCCTCCTTGTTAGGGTTTATCGTAAATCTGGTGATGGAGCAGCTCTCAGCCCTGTGGCGCCACATCATAAATCTAATTTTCACTTTTTCAAGCTGCGAAAATTCCCTCTCGTTAATCTCCCATGCTCTGCCATTGGCAACTTTAAGCTGCGCACATTCATCAGCCGGCCTGCTTTGGACAAATCCTTTTTTGTTTTGGGGAATGAAAATATTAGCCTCACATTCAGACAAATACAGTCACATTCTTTCCCTTCTGCATGCTTTAGCAATCTCACGACTTATTGATGAACTGACTCATTTTTCAGACATCTTCATTTTCTTTGCTGAAACACCTTTCATCAAAACACACAGCAGCTGCTTGTCCCCTTGCTGAAGCATGACCCCAGCAACAAAGCACACTTAGCATTTATCAGAGCATCTTTTAATCAAACAATTTTATGGCCCATCTAATGTGTGTAAGTGTGTGAGAAATGTAGAGAAAGCCTGAGCAAGACAGCATGCTGACAAGAAAATAAAAAGGCCTGCTGATAATGGCAACTAAGCCCTGGCTTGTAGCGAGATAAGGTGGAGATAAATGTGAATACATGCCTGTTATCTAAAAGCAGATGTCTGCATGTTAAGTGAGAGGCTGGGTGCAGAAAGAGAGAGAGGAAGAGATGCAGAGACAAAAAAAAGGCTCGGTTTAATCATCCAGGAGCGTGTGAAGCATGTGCATGGCTCAATAACTCAGGTGTAGTGCTGGAATTGAATTTGTGTACCAATGTTTATATAGCAGTCTACCAGAACTCATATAAAACTTTATTGTCTGTGGAGAGCAAAAAATAAAAAGATCGTCTTGCATTTGGCAAAGTTTAGCAAGCCATCCAGAGTGTCTGTATTCAGCTAAACACACTTTGGTGTACACAAAGTGACAACCAATTACCTGAAAGCCCTTTGGATTGAGGCTGCGCGGGTTATCAGAAGCCACCTTCAGCTTTCCATCGACAACCTTCATGAGGCTCTCCGTGTTCCTCACATACTGTAGGTCTCTGTAGGTTCTCAGATCCAGAACCTCCATCGACTGGCTAATGTTCTGAACCTGTGAAGCAAACAGACACAAAGTTCAGTCACTGGTTTCAACTCCTAGGATATCAGTCCTCCCACACCCTCATCTTTTTATAGGGTTTATCCAAACAAACATGTGGGATGTACATAAAAAGAATAGGAGACAGAGACAGGGATCTGGTGAACAGCTTTATCTGTCAGGAATCATCTGCTCCCGAATGTGCCTGAGACAAAGGAGAAAGTGGAGGAAAAACTCTCTGAAACGTCTGAAAACAGCTTCATCTAATTCTTCCAACACTCTTGGTAAAACCAGCTCACACAAATGTAGACGCTCTTGAATTTTGTACCATGCATGACGAGCAATGCCGCAATTCAGTTCTTTCTCGTTTGTTGTTGACAGTTACAGATATCTGGATGTTCATCTTATCAGGCTGAACTGACACACATCACTGATTGAGGAAAGGAAAACTCTATTTTCTTTATTTTTTAACTGATCCTTTAGTGTGTGCACTGCTGAAGATCTGTTTGATCTGTCTGTGGTATCAGGTGCTGCAGCACCAGAGCCAGAGAAGCCCCCAAATTAAACATCCCTCATTAAAAAGTGATTGAAAAATGATTGAAAAGAACCTGGAGATGTTTGAGTCTGAAGGTCACTGAATAATCTGCTTTCCACCTCAGTCAATTCATCCCACTCTACTTAGAACACCTTACAGGGTCACCAACTCCAGTCCTTGAATGCACCATCCTGCAAATCTTAGCCATTTCTGACCCCACTTGATTTAAATGAATGAGTGATTAACAGGTTTCTGTAAAACTTAACATGGTAAGTAGGTGATTAAATTATTTGATTCAGGTGTGCTGGAGCAGGAAACATGCAGAACCTGCAGGATATTAGCCCTTGTTCGGTTAGATTTGCCTTTTAGTTAACTCCAGACTGTTGGAATGCTTTTCAAACATAAATAAGCATCATATCACTGCTGTTGTTTTGTCTTAAAAAAGGAGAAAACTACATCTGTAAAATCCATTAGGAAACATTATTAAAGCTTTGAATGTTGGTGTAAAGTCTGAGCTATCAAAATAATGATACCAGTCACCAAGTATTGTACACAAGTTAACAGGTAGAAAACTGAATAAACCTCTCACAGGAGCAAACATGCTGCTAAGTAGGCGTTTATTGAATCTCAGCTCTCGGAGGATTCAGTTTTGTGCTATGTTTAATTCTTTTTTAAGTACTAAGCTTGTTCAAACTTTGACAGCCCACTCTGTTGGTGCATAACCAGCCTACTGCTCCACACACCCTCTCATCTCCTGCACGTTGCACCAAACTGGCCAGAAACCCGTCCAAACACTGACAAATGTTCCAGGGCTGTCGTGCACATGTGCATATGTCCAGCTACCCACATGAACAGACGCACGCCCACGCAGACATGCAACATTAGTACTTCACGCACTCAGATTGTCTGAAAAACTAAAGACCCATTTTCAAATGTTACCATTTGGCATGTAGTCTGTTTAGCACCAAATGCCTTGCTTGCCTACTCCCCGACACTCGCCTACTTCATGTCCTGCACCTGCATCTTCTCTCACGTGCATCATGAGCTCGCTACTTGGTCACAAACTATTTTTCTCAGCAATTAAAACTTACTAATACGCAGTGCATATAACAGCTTTAAGAACATGTGAGAATAAAATGTCCCAGCAGCCTAAACGCCGCTCACCTCAGTGTCCCAGATTTTCAGTCGCTCACAGGTGCTTCGGCTTTTTGCCCAGCGTGATGACTCATTCTGCATCAAGCATGTTTGTGTGTATGTTTGACTGTGGCCACATTTTTCATTTGATTTGATCTCAATTCAGTCAGCCAGACAGGGAGGTCAAAAGGGGATGAGATATTCAAAGGTCTGCTGTGAGTGTTTTCGTGGCGCCATCCTTCAGGGTCAGCTCTTTATCTGGCTTTGCAGAGAGCTGAATAGAAATTTTGCACGAGGCTACTTTAAATTCTTTGAACAGAGGGCAGTTTTGACATTGTTAATGTACCCTTGGCTCTCTGTGTCAGTGAGAGCTTTTGTGGATCTGGACTCAAACAATTCTCCCCCTCATGCTCTGGGTTCAAATGAGGATGCATGGGTGAGCAGTGCGCTATTATCTGCACACACACACAAAGACTCACAGTCTTTTAATTTGTGGTCTTCACTGGGGTGCAGTCTAAACCCTGCTGACCCCAGGTGTCCTCATTAAGCCTGGCTGTGGACCATATTAGACAAGAGCAAGAAGGGAAGTGCATAAACAGGACAAAAACTGTTGCATAAACACCCACACTGTACAATGAATAATATATTTGGTAAAGTTTGTAAAGCCGAGACTTTTTCTGAAGCTTTGTAAATATTGTATTGTGCAGAATTTAAAGGTAGACATCAGTGAGTAAATATAAATCCTGCCCTCTAAAATATTATAACCGATTTAGCAACTTGTCTGTGTCGTAAATATAGGAAACGCAGCATTCCAGGTTTTTATGCTCTTTCTTTAAGATGAATTGTTTAAAACCCAACTGAAAAGTTAAGTTTCAATTTACATGAAAATCCGGATTTCTGCGAGCGAGCTCTTCCCCTCAGAGTTGACAGCTCTGACAGGATTTTCAGTCAGGAAGTGAAAAGGAAAATAGGCACAACAGCGTTCTCCTATAATCAACCCAAGAAAATTGCTTTGCTTTAAAAAACAAGTGAAAACGAATGTAAACAGAATATATATTTTTGTGAAATCCTGAAGATTATTCCACCACCTCCCCTCTTTGTGCAGACTTTGTCAATCTTTCAAACAGGAAACACTCTCATATATTTTCCCCCTCTCATTATAGCACACTCACACACAAAAAGCACACATTTCCAGACACGATTGCTTCATCAGATCAGTCTGTACTTGTGCCAGTTTTTTTTTTTTTTTTGCCTGATTATGCTTCTTGTGAATTTTGTTTGCATAAACATGCGCTTGAAACATCATCCGACAGCGATTATCAGAGGAACAAGGCAAACTTCAATAAGAATGAAGGCAGTGTGTGAATTCAGGTTGGTCTCATTGATCTGTCAGGACCTCTGAGCGCATTCAGCCTCTCAGTTTACCTCCACCTTTTCTCTCAGGACCACATGAACACCAGATCTTTTCCCTCCTCTACTTCTCTGCTTCCTATGCTTTCGTTTGCCCGGTGGACCGGCTTTTTCAACAATGCGCCGGCTTTGATTGCTCAACATAAACAACTCGAATTTAACTGAG
Source organism: Callopanchax toddi (assembly GCA_006937965.1). Classification (NCBI taxonomy): domain Eukaryota; kingdom Metazoa; phylum Chordata; class Actinopteri; order Cyprinodontiformes; family Nothobranchiidae; genus Callopanchax; species Callopanchax toddi. Next base: position 764,269 of record SSNR01000030.1, on the reverse strand, counting down.
CTGCATGAATGTAAACCATAGCTTTGTGGCTCATTAAATCATGGCTGATCAAGCAGTTTGAAGGTTTTTAACACAATTTCTCAGGTTTTGGTTATTTTCCTTCTGAAGATTTGCTCACATGAATAAAAAAGTTGTAGGTGTACTGCCTCCAGATCTGGAGAGTCAAAAAGCAGTGGCTGACAGTCTGTTTGTGAATAACTTGGGAAGTTGCAGGGTATTTCTTTTACGTGCACGGCCCTGTAGATTGAAAGCACTCTGCAGGTAAAAGATTTGGGTTTTAGATAAAGTTTATTGACGCTGAAACTTCCATGAAGCTTAAGGACCAAAGGAAAAGCACATTTTGATAACTATCTCTGACCAACATCACTGCAACTCTCAAAAATGTGACAAGCCTCCAAACAGTGTCACATTGATGAGTTTTGGGGTAAAGAAGATGTTCAGTTCAGTTCAGCAGCCTCTACGTGACAGACGGCGCCAGACAAAAGTGCGGCGCGGCAGTTTGTGTGTGTGTGCGGGTAGCAGTCTCAGAGGGAGTGTGTTATTGACAGCTGTCACCTTTTCCATGAGCTGGCGGAGCTGCCTGCTGCGTGGGTCGCGGTTACACATGTTCTGAGCTGGAGCGACCACGGTACAAATACACTTCCCATCTGCGTCCTGTGCTGAGCTGTAGATTTGCCAGCCTTCTTCCGGGCTGGGGTAAAGAGCCTGCAGAAACACAGAAACAAAAACCAAGAACACAGCTTTTTAGCTCATCCAGGATGTTTTTTATAAAGCATTAAAGCGAAGAAGATATTTTATTCTGACGTGGATTAATCTGAAAAGTGTTCCTCCTACTTGAAACATTCTCAATCCTATAAATGTATCTAATAAGTGTTAGAAGAAACATTTTATAAGTTCCATATCCTGATTAGTTGTTCTCAATCTGTCACCATGTCATATTTTATTCCTGATATATTTCCTTCTTTTAAAAATCAATGAAAACACAACATTTCCCAAAGGAAATTAAAGACAACTGATCCACCCCAGCAGCTCAAAATCACTAGGAGTCTAATTTTAGTCTTAATTGGAGAGCAGCAAGAAAAACTGTGAATTCAGAGACTGACAGAGGTTCACAGCGTTTAGAGGAGAGAGCAGAAGAGTTATAAAGAAGATAAGGGTGAGAAAATAGATATGTGTTTAGATTAAGATAAGATAAGCGGTGGAAAATACACAAAAGGGATAAGGAAAACACAACAATATGGGAGTCACAGAGCAAGAACTCAGCTGCAGATAGTGAACGACAGAGACAAATGGAGAGGAATCAGGATTTGAAACAGAGAAAAGGAGGAGGGATCAGGCTTGGCTGTGTAAAGCCTGAGCATCTAAGTTTGGACAGAGAAAGGAAATGGAGCTGTTCAGGATCAATAATGTGGCCCTTTACCAACAGAGAAGAGCTGAGGCTAAAAGGATGGATGTCTCTGACTAATCCAATCAAAAGTAGTGCTGTGCGCTCGCAACCACACTCACATGTAGGCAGTTTATGCAAAAACTCAGCTTCATTCACACTGCATTCCGACTTCACTGCACACAGCCAGCATATAAAGCAAAATGTAATGAGAAGGTCAACAAGTTTTGGTGCCAAAGATAAAGAACCATCTAAATAAGTTGAAGGAAAAGCCAATAAAAGCACTCCACTTCAGCCTTTTAACAGAATTCTGCTGCGCCGTCCTCTCCTCAGGTTGGGGATCAGATTAAAATGTCTTGGGGAGCGGTGGGGTTGTGTGATTGGAGTGCAAAGTAGTAGTCACCCTGCAAGCTGGTGTGCTCTCTGTCAGATCTTGTAGCTCCTGCCAATCCTCTGGCACGCCACCCCCTCCAGCTCTCCTGTTCCTCCTTCACACTGTCTGAATAAGTGAATCCTAAATCTGGAATACTCCTAATTCAGCCGTGACAAATAGTCTGCAACCATAGCAATCATATTATTCACAGAATTCTGTCCACACTTGATTTCCTTCATTATATTCAGCACATACTACTCAATGCATACTAAGTAGACTCCTGACATTTTTAAATAAATGCTTCTAGATTTAATTAAACTAATATTGTATTCATGCAGTATTACATACACACGTTAGGGATAATTCAGGGTAACTAAATGTCTCCTTTCAATGACTCACTCTGAAACTTTTGGCACACAGACTAAATGACCGTTGCAGAATTTTTAATTCTGATGCTTGATGGTGAGTTATTATTCACTCAGAGCATGCAATAACTTGCACCGCCTTTTTTCTGTCAGCTGCAATTCTTCTTTTCAGTGTTTTCTTTTGTGGCGATCAAGAATCAACAGAGGATTTTTTGGGTGGAGAGAAGAGCTGAAGTACAGACAGAGAGAAAGGAGGCAGAAAAATCTGTCTGGTGCTCTATTCTATTCCGCTATAGCCTTGGGAGTTGTGAGAACTTCTTTTTTGTGCTGGATTGCCTGACCACATCATACTCAATGTAAGGATTTCTGGTTTTCTGCAGCGGTTTATTTCACCATATTTGTCCTGTCAGAAAAATGGAAGATGCAGTATGTACCTGCTCCATGCTGGGTGACATTTGAGCCTAATTTAACCTGATTTTGACGATAAAACTTCCCAAAATAAACAATGAATGTATATTTTTAAAGCCATATATTTTAGACAATCCTAAACCTGCTTATAATATATTCACCTGCAATTTTTAGGGTTGTTAACAGGTGGCAAAAACATCTCTGAATGGCAATGCATCTTATTATGAAGATACTTTGTTTGACATACTTTCTGTGCAGGATTGGTTTAAGCTTATTCCAAATACTTTACACTCTTCTTTTGTTTTGTTTTTTAATGTTTTAAATATTTTAGTGAGTAATATTTCAAATAAGTAAAATAAAAAATGCAGCTTATATAACAACCAAAACCCAAGGGAGTTTGTTTGTAAATTCCTGCAGCTGTAATGCTTCTCACAGCAGAGCTGCAGAGGAAATTTAATGGGTATTAGATCACTGTTTATGTGTAAAAGGCGGTGGATTGTGAGGCACAGCGAGCACAATAAGCTCTCATTACAGACGGCATCCTGCAGCGTTAACAGGTGGAAGTTGGCCAGACTCAAACTCCACAAACCGATAACATTATTCATTCTGTAGGTATGCTCAGCCCTCAGTGAAATGATTTTTCCCCACATATGTGGGAAGAATGCCCACGCACCATATTCATTTTGCTTTAGAACGAACCTTGTGAATGGATGCTATGAACCTCAAAGAGTCACAGCTTGTGTCACACTGGCTTTTCTTTTAAACATTTTATTACATGTACGCTGTGTAAAAAAAGAAAGAAATCAAGAAGAAATATTAATATTTGAATAAAGGGAGACATGTCAGCTCCGTGTGCAGCCTGCCAACGTGCTTTAACGACGTCACGCTCCTCCTCGGCTGGGGAGGTTTCACAGCAACGCATCTTCCCCTCTCTTCATTAATGTTTCATACACGCTGGACTGAAATTAAAAGCTTATTTGAATCACTTCCAATTTCATTACCACCCACCTATCCATTCTGCTCTAACTTCCCCATTCTCATCAAAGTGGCAGTTAAGAAGGAGGAGGTAATTCTTAAACGCAAATGGGCTTTGTCCCTATATTCGTAACAGATTTCTATATCAAATATTATAAATAAGCAACTGTTTTTTTAACGCTTGCTCATTTATGCAAATTTGATTGAGTCTTCTCTGTAATATTGAATGGGCCATTGGCATTTGTTCATTTAGGAGTTTCAAGTCATCTCCAGCCAGCCTCATTAATGCTGGAAACCCACATTTCTCAGTATTTATTCACCAAATTGATGTTCAAGAATTCAGAGTGAACTGAGGCATGAATAATGTTTGCAAACTACGTGTTGAGTGGCAGCGGTAACATGTAACCTGTAGTCATCGTGTTATAAACGGTGAGTAACTGCAGCATGGATAATCCTCTCTTCCAAGACAACAGTTGGAGCAGAGAGGAGGCGTTCAGTTCACTGTCCCAGAAATTCTCCCATTAGATGAGAGGGATGACACAGAATATCTAAGTACCAGACGTGAAGCCGCCTCATGGAAGCAAAAGGCCATTAAAGAAGACAGCAATAAAAAAAAAATCAACATGAAACCACACAGGACAAAAGAAATGAAAAATCAATTTGGCTTTGCTCACTGAAATGAAAATGACCCTTAAAGATTTCTGGCCTGCTCCTATTGGGGATCCCTGTAGGACTTTGCATTAGCGGTCTGGACATTTGAAGCTTCGCCATCAGCTGCTGGCAACCGCAAACTCCAATCCTCCCAAGAGAAAGCTGAGTAAAGCAGGAGTCACTGATACACTCACAGGCAGAAAAGGAGAAGCTGGGGCTTTTAAAAGGCTGACAAGCAGGACTGGAATGGCTCTTATTTCTTTTAATTCAAATGTTGCTTTGTTCAAATGCTGAGCGACAATTTCAAGTAAATTCTAGCTGAGTGAGTTTAAGAAGATACACCAACATTTCTCCTCTGACTGCTGCAGAAAAACTGATCTAATTCCACACAGTCAATATTTTTTCTCATCTCAAAACTCCCAATCTCGCACCTGAGAAGTTAGTTTTGACGGAAACTCAGGATTTTTGCTTTTGTTACAGATTACCAAAGTTCAGAGAGATTATCCAATTACACATTCAAGCCGGTGGTATAACTGTCGCTTTGCAATATGGACTCCCTCTGGCGTTTCATTAGACCGACCCTGGAGCTGGCTGCTGCAAAGCCAGAGTTAAATGAGATCATAAATCTGCAGATCCTTACTTTATGAGCATGACGGGAAGTCTATTATAACTTTCATAAGCACCAGGCAGAAGGGGCAAATGGTATAACCAGTCACGAGTTCTGAGATATGGAAGAGAGCTGACCGTGACACTGAATGCATCACATCTGAGGAACTGCAGCACAAAGGAGGGACGCTGTGAGAACGAGGCGACGGCGCTCCGAGAGAGACCGAGGAATGATGAGAATGTGAGTCTTTGAAGAGACAGACTGAAAGCTGGAATAACAGAAACGATATTCTAACTCAAGTCTGCAATCTGGTTCTATTTTTAATTTTTTTACTTTTGATGCCCGCTTCTTGTTTCAGCTGCTTCCATGTCTTTTTCTTTGAACAAATTTGAGAAGCTTTAACTTTCCTCCATACTTGTTGAAAGCAGAGCACATGGAGCTCAGCTGCGTTTCTGTTATGGCCAAATAAATCATATCTCATTTTTCAAACTTGCTGTTTGTTGCTGAATTGACTGTATTCAAATAAACATGCAAATACACAGCCTCTCTCTTCAAATAAATAATCAGTCAATCCTCGAACCAGCTGCCAAGTCTTAAAAAAAAAGCTAAACTCAATAAAGTTCCCAGTAAAGTCCTTAGTCTCCTCTGCTTCCAAGGAAAACCGATTACCACAATCAGCACAGCATGGATGCCAGTCAATAATATGACTCATAAACTCATCATGCCCCCCCCCCCCATCCATGGTGCTTGACTTTTCCTCCCTGCAGCTTTACATTTTCTCCCACTCCATCACTTTTTCGACTGCTGCTGCTCTGAATGGCATCCTGCCTCCTCGCCATCTGCACATGGCTTGTTCCAATCCTGATCTCACCTGAACTTTAGAAGCTATGTTCACATGCATCAGGTGTTTATCAACTTCTTCAAAGTGAGAGAAAATGACACTCGAGGGAGCATGTCATTTTATTTTTGCAAAGCAACATGCAAGGTAAAAAAAACCCATTTGGCATCACTGTGGTGTTACATGAGGACAAGGCAGCTCTATCACATCATCAGAGGAGTGTGTGTGTGTGTGTGTGAGAAAACAGAGCCAGGGCTTCACTTCACTGGTGCAAATAGAACAATAAAGTTCTGTATCTCATAGTGGTAAACTATATCAAACATCTTATTTTATTTTAACAAGACATTAAATAATCATGTCAAAACTATAAATATGATTCCACAGCGTGACTTTAATAGAACTGGCTCTGCATGCTGCTTCTCACTGACCAGACATAAAGGGACTCCTGTCAGGGCCTCAACTCAAATAAAATGTGTCTGAAAGCAGAACGATAAGTATAAAAGTTAAGTGCAAATAAAAATCTTCAGCGGTGTTTAATCCTTAATCTATAGCCAAGGATCAATATCAACAATCTGCTTTATGGGATGGCATGGTGGCTGTGATAACATTTTCAGTCTTAAAGACGAAGGCTGAGCGACCCCAATCAGATTCGGTGTGCTGGCTCTCTTAATCGTTCCATTCCTTTCTTTTTATGTGGAGAATACTGAAGCAAACCCTCTGCCTCTAAACATTTATATTTAAACATTAGCACATATGCAACAACTGCATCCTCCTTTTTTCTTTGATGGCAGTATTATGGGCGTTCAGCCACAGCGTGTCTGTGATTTATTCATGCCCAGCGTGCACACACCTTCCTGTAGCTATTTTAAAAATTATACTGCAGCACTAATACACCAGGAATCCAAGACTTATATTTGCCGGGAGGATTATAACAATTATTTTTAAACACATCACATTTTCTGCAGTTGACTTTATGCCAGAGAACATCAAGGCAAAAGATTTAGACGAGGAATGAAGACCTTGGAATATAAATAAATTCATTCTTAAAAACATGAAACAATCTTCAAGCCCAGTTGATATTCTCCCAACCTCTTTGCTTCTTAAAGCTTTTGACCTAGTCGGCCCATGCATTGTTGATTTTATTAATCTATCCCTCCAAACCGGCTCTGTCCCCTGATCTGTTATTGAACCCATCCTTAAAAAACCCAGTCTGGACTCCTCTCAGCCAAATAACTACAGGCCCATTTCCAAACTGAGCTATATCTCTAAACTCTTAGAAAGAGTTGTAGCTGATCAGCTGGTCTCTTTTCTGGAACAACACAACATTTTTGATCAATTCCAATCTGGTTTCCGTAAAAAACATTCAACAGAAACAGCTTTACTCAAAGTATCCAGTGACATCATGATGGCAGCAGACTCCGGGGAGTTTACAGTCTTAGTTCTGTTGGACCTTTCTGCAGCTTTTGACACTGTTGATCACAGCACCTTAATGAACAGACTCCGTGACTTGGTGGGGATCTCTGGAACAGTTTTAGACTGGTTCAGATCGTACCTCTCAAACAGAAGTTTCAGTGTCTATATAAACAACATCATGTCAGATACTACAGATCTGTTCTGTGGGGTACCCCAAGGCTCTGTTCTGGGTCCTCTCCTGTTTTTACTATATCTCCATCCTCTTGGACAGATCATTAGTAGATGTCACAATGTCTCCTACCACCTTTATGCAGATGACATTCAGCTGTACTGCTCCTTCAAGGACTCAGAGTTCTACAAACTGTCTGAACTACTGGAGTGTCTGTCAGCTATTACTAACTGGTTAGAAAATAACTTCCTTCAGTTAAACCCTGAAAAGACTGAATGTCTGATTGTTGCCCCTGATAGGATGGTCCCTCTGATCAGTCAACATATTGGACATTTAAGTTCTGCTGTAAAGTCAAACCTGAGGAATCTGGCTGTTATTTTCGACCAATCAATGTCTCTTGAAGGTCACTCAAAACAGCTGGTCAGAAACTGTTTTTATCATCTGAGAAATATTTCCAAACTGAGAAAGTTGGTGTCAAAACCTGAACTGGAAATGGTTCTTCATGCTTTTATCTCCTCCCGTCTAGATTACTGTAACACACTTTCACATGTTTGAACCAAAAAGCCCTTTATGGCCTTCAGCTGGTCCAGAACTCTGCAGCGAGGCTCCTCACTGGAGCAAACAGAAAAGATCACATCACTCCTATTCTGAGGTCTCTGCACTGGTTACCTGTTAAATGTAGAGTTCATTTTAAAATCCTGACTCTAACTTTCAGGGCCCTACATGGTCAAGCTCCTCTTTACGTTACTGAACTGATAAAGCCGTACGCTCCAACCCGAGCTCTCAGGTCCACAGACCAGAATCTCCTAACAGTTCCAAGGACCAGATTTAAAAGTCCAGGTGATCGCTCCTTCCAGTCTGTTGCACCTCGACTTTGGAATGACCTTCCTTTAGTTTTACACTGTATAGACAGTCTGGACTCCTTTAAAAAAAGCAGCTGAAGACCCAATTATTCAAAACTGCTTTTAAATAACTCTTTTGTGTTCTCTTGTTGTTGTTTAATGATTTTGATTTGTAATGATATTTTGTTTGTTTTATTAATTTTATTTGTTTTTATCATGTTTGATTCTGTTTTCTGTGAAGCACTTTGTGATTTTTTCTGTGAAAGGTGCTATAGAAATAAACTTTACTTACTTACTTACTTACTTACTTACTTACTTACTAGGTGAATGTAATAGTTTAATTTACCCTAGCATAGTAAAGTGTAGACATCATTGAACAGAATAGTGATAGTAATAAAAAAAAACTACAAACATAAAATGTTCCTTAAATAGAATTCCTTCATGCAGCTTTTCATGTCATCATCTATTTGGAGTTATAGTTGTTTTGGTCAAGTTCTCATGCAAATGAACCATCATAAACATGTTTATTAGCTAAGGTTGACAGGCTGTGGAGCCAAAGGTTACTCACTCTCTGAAAAGTTTTGTCAAACTTTGTCAAGACGTTTATTTGATGTTTGCTAATGAACCCATGGACACATGCACAAATTCACACACACACACGAGCAAAATCATTACCGATATCCATCGTCTCAACTTGAGCCTTTGATAAGAATGACATCATCCAAATGGTGTTTTTAGTCCAAAACATTTGCAGCTAACAGGTGATGAAGTCGCTCATGATATTCATGTGGGTTTGGCAAATTATTAACACTTTGATGAACTGCATGCCCACAGAGCTCCCCTATGAACTTTTATTCCAGAAACAGAATCTTTTCTTTAAAAAGTTTTGGGAACATGATATTTGCTGGTTTGTTCCTTTGTTCCAACCCTGTTTTGTCCCGTTGTTTAAAGTCCAGGCTGGAACTGGAATAAACCAGTTCAGAATGAAGCTCTTTGGATGCCTTTTGTTTCCTCCACATTCAGCACCGACCTTCATGGACCTCTGTCTGTAAATTTCTCTTTAGAACCGTGACCTGGGAGCCTCCAAACAACGTTATGACTGTGGCACTTCCTAATAGCACTACCAACAGCTGGAACAGAAAATCCAGGATATTTTTGGAGTTATCTTGTAGATTTTAGGACAGTTTTGTGTTTTCTGAACCATTTTTTTTACATCTCATATCCTTGTGGCAATTAAACCAGAGGCAAAACAGCTTCTTTGTATGTGAAAACATTTATCAATCCCATGAACTCTCAAAATGAAACCTGGGAATGTGTTTTTATATCATTTATTTATTTTTAATGCCATAAAAAGGTGTCAAAAATGACTTTTGGGATGTTTCTTGTATAACTTAATAGTGTTTTGCTTATACAAAATTGATTGATTTGCATTTTGAACATCTTTATTTATTTCAGTGCTTCTAGTTTGCAGCACTCTATCATGCAAATGACATTTTCTTTGATGCATGACATTTTTTTTCAAGCTGAACTCACAATTCAGTTTCAAATTCTGTTTTTGTTGACAAACCAAACTCCAAATTCTGCAAGAAATGAAAAGAAGTTCAGTAAAAATAATTCAATTGCAGCTGATATTTAACATTTTAACTTAAAACTGTGTTCATATCTACAGTATTTGACATCATATGTTTTATGTGGCATTGCTTTAACAGTGAGATCCCTAAATTCTGAGCCTTTTTCAGTGTTTTTCAGACCCAAATAGGAATTCTCACTCTTCGACGTCCTCCTCAGAGAACATGTCAGATATGCTTAACTGAAACTGCTGACAATTAATTCAGTTCCCAGACAAGCTTAACAAACTGTGCAGGAAATGTGCTGGATTCCTTATAATGAACACTTAGAATGCTGTTCAAACACTTCATACAGCATAATAAAGCCATAAATAAGGCGCTTTCTGTACAGCCTGACAGATCAACGGCTTGTTTTTGTTTGACAATACTTTACAGTCACGCTGGTCCAATGGAAGTGTTCCAAGGGTTTTCAGCTCATTAAGAAACATGGTTTTGCACTATCCAGATGTGTACAAGCATCCAGGCAGAACCATTACAGAAAAGCATATATAAACCCAGTCAGCTGTGTATTTGGATCAGCTGGTTAAGAAGAAGTGAGCGAGAGAGGCTGAGTTTGTAAATAGCTCTTAGCTTGGAGAAAGCAGAAAGCTGCATGCATGGACGAAAGCGTAAGGAGCAGCCATGCAACTGCCACTGGCACGCCAGCAGAAAAGTGTCACAAGTCCACAGCCAGATCATTTCTGACTAGAGCTCAAAACATGTTGTGAGTCAAGGCTGCTCCTTAGATCATCTCTGGCAAATCTCTCATTAATAGTGATGTGATTTTGAGGCGAGGTTTACATTAAAGTTTTATTTGCTGTCATTGTGGGGAATAGCGCTGCCTTGAAGCGAAGACGTTTTCCATCACAACAGTCAGTTATACTGTAATCAGTTCTAACAGCATCAAAGAAATTCATCAGATTTGATGAAACTTTGTTGACACGAACTTCAGGAAAAGCACTGCTCTTGTTGTGTACAACAATTCCCTTAAAGAAGAAGAAACAGGCCGTCATTAAAACGTATGATAATTTATTGGATTATGCCATTTGAAATTCAAATGAGTTTTAATTTGAATGAGTTTGATGACAAGAAGCATTAAGATGTTTTTATTCTGCTGGCAAAGCAGGACTAGACAATAACTTGGAGGGGAAAGTGGGTGTTTAATTCAAATGTGAAGTTCAGAGTTAAAATATAATATTGTTGATAAATGAAATCTGATGTTTGATTAAAACGGTACCTGCTGAGAGACAAAATGTGTCAAAGCTCAACGTTTTAACAGCAGCAGGATGTCTTTTTTTAATAGATAAAACATTTCAGGCTGATATTTCATGGCGGAAATAAAGGGATATAAAAAAGGCAGATGGGTGTTATAAATTACAAAACCCCTCATCAAACAGACGGACCTTCACCCTTGGGACGTGAATGACTCAACACACAAAGATAGATTATATATCTTAGCACACAAACACACACACACACATACTCTTGCATAAGCACGTGCATGAATGCGTGCGTAGATCCCCATCCAGATGGTCGAACACCTCTTGGGATGTTCAATTTCTGTCATTTCAACAGATCTGGGCATTTGCCTAATGGGTAAGATGCCATAAAACTCACTCAGGATGGAGGAAAATGCCTCCACTAACTGCAGATGAGCCCAAAAACATCAGATTCCTTGCTTGACATTTCTTTTTATTGGCCCTATATTAGTGTAATAATACTAAACCCCTTAAATCTACAACAAATACTCAATCTTAAACTCAAATATAGTTTAAAAACACCTGCATGACCTGTCAGTTTTATTTAAAAAGAGAAAGCAGAGATTATTTGAAGCCAAAAGTAAGGGAACTCAAAACTGTAAAACTGTCTCGAGTCTTTGCTATCACCCTTAAATTTGAGCACCTTCTTTCCCACCCTGGAGCCGACTGACAGATAAGATCATCCTGACAATCACTCAAGATCCCTCCACCTCCCATCACACTGCCAAAAAACATATGATTTACCACAGATGTCAGCGCTGCATTCATAATTACTGTCGAGCACAAAGTCATTATTTTGAATGAAACATCGATGAAACATCGCTCTCACAGCCTCATCTAACTCTATTCTGTCTTTCTTTTGATACAACAAAGCTTTTGAGACAGACTTTCTGATTCCAACTCTCCCTTTTAAACCTCTCTCATCCATGTTTCTGTTTCATTTCTCACATTGTCTCTAATTCCCTGCATTTAGCAGAATGTGCCAAACTTGAGAAAAGGCAAATCAAGTCATACTCACACTTACGATCCTTTCTGAAGTGCCCCCTCTGGAGACGGTGGTCCCATTGAGTCCCACAAGTGAGGGCAGAGTCTGAGACATCCAGTTGGTCACCATGGCCATAGTGCTGAGCACGGCCCCGATCTTGAGCATGGGAACACTCATGTTTTCTTCCTGTGGGGCCCGGCACAAATGGCCTGAAAGCCAGCTCTGCCCTGCCCTAGCCTAGACCTCAGCTCCAGTCAACCTCCTATCTCCTGCAGACAGCCTGGACAGGATGACAAGCCTCAGCTTCTGCTTCAGCCTGAGCAGCTGCAGATATCCCAGAACGGGTGAAGCAAAGCTATATTACTCACACACCCCCTGACTGAGTGAAAGGGATGGGCACGGACCAGTTAGAGAGGAGCAGTTTCCATCCAACAGCATCTCACTGAGAGCCTTTCCTCTCAGAGTGACTGCCTCAGCTTCAAGCCTTGTTCCCTCCCTCTTCCTCTCTCTCCTGTGCCTCTTCCTCAAGATGCAGAGCTGCGCATTGGCTGCCTCTTTGTCTCATCCCCTCCCGATCAGACCCGCTCTGTTTTTGCCAGCCCCGTTTTTGCATGCAGTTTTCTATCCAGTCTTTCCCTTCCCTCTCGTTTTCTCTGACATTTGGCGCTTCTTTTATGACTCACATCTTAGAGTGAGGGAGCGTGCGTCTGTCTGTGTGTAGATCTAAGAGAGGCTGATTTCAGAGTGCTGATCAGTGTGTGACACGTGAGTGCCCCAAGCACCTGAGAACCATCCTTTGCAGAGTAGACTGTCCTGCTGTCTAATCTCACTGTCTGTCTGGAACAGAAGACTGAGAATATGACATGATAGATGTGAAGCCTGGCCACATGGACAGCTGGTTCGTCAAGGTATTAAAATGGGAGCAATCCAGGTGCTTCTTCCTACTGCTGCCTCTGACAGCTCATCTATCATTTGACTTCATGACAGTAGACAATCTGTAGCTCGCTCTGTTACTGACTGAGCCATAATCGTATTTCATCCATCCATTTTTCAGGATCACCGTATACTCCATCATAAGCACATTATATTATATTCACACCCAACATATCACCGAAACTCTCTACACATAATAGGTATGTTGCTTAAAAAAAAGCCAAAAAACTTGCAACTCAGAAGCAAAGTTTTAGGTATAATAACTTCCTTATAAATCAACACTGAGGCAGCTTTTACAGCCTGTCTGAGAGTTAAGTCTACATTAATTAACAGACAGGTGTTGTTTTAATTAACAGATGTTTTAAAGTACAAAATTTAACCAATAAACTGCGGCAACTCCATAGCCAGCTCTATTTATCTTCCTCAATGTGTCCCAAAGGAAAAAAAAAAATGCAATAAGGTGGATTGAAACTGACATTAAAAAATCTCCTCACACCAATCTTTAAGAAGATATTTGATCATTTTAAGCCACAAACAGCAACATAAATTGATAAAAAAAAATGGCCTGCTCACACAAAAAGGCAAAGTCATCTTGCCTTCTTCCAGGTCTGCTGATTTACTCATTCAGTCAGCCTTACCCCCCCCCCCCCCCCCCCCCCCCCCCCCCCCCCCCCCCCCCCCACCCCGGTCCTGATGGGTGACTGGTTCGGGTTCCTGTGTGGGGTGAAGCGATATGAGAAGAGACAGTTTTCTGTACAACATCCAGGAAGTGTCAGCACACTCCAGCTCACCTGCTGGCTCCTGCATCAGAGCTGCCTTTTGCTATTTTTGCATCAATGTCGCCTCCATGTGGTTACAAATGGAACTGCAGACTGTCTTTTTGTTTAAACCCAAACACACACAATTAAACTTCTGCAGGTTTCTATGCATGTCAAGATTAACATTTAAATCCAAAACTGTTATATAATTAATTTTCATGTCTGTTATTTTCTTTATTGCTTTTAAAATGAATCGATAAAATGTATGTTTTTTCGTTGTTGCATCATCTAGAAAAGACTGTAGTAATGGTCATTTTCACTGGGTGGCAGCAAAGACTCAAATATAAGCACAGACTTCACTTAACCTTGAATCTATGTTTACACAAGCCTCTCTGGATGTCGTTGTTCAAAGAAAACCTAAAGCAAAGCAACCAGAATGGAGCACACTTTATGCACCAGTGTGGATAATTAAAGGATCCTCCACTCAGTGTGGAAATACAAACACTGTGAAGGAGAAAAAAGGTGTAAACTTGCAAACTAGGAACCCCTACATGATTTCAGTCAGGATTTATTTGCAGCTTTTACTTCTTTTGCGTAGTGACAAATACATTTTTGCCCATGCTGTCCAATCAGTTGGACAGTGAGTAGTTCAAAAAATATACCAGTTTAATTTTAAAATGTAAAAAGAAATTTAAAATAAACTCTAACATTTAAACAAACATATGACTAAGTTCTATTGCATTTTTTTATTAGAAACTTTAATTTTGTTCTTACTGTAGTTTTTTAACTACATGTGTGAATATTAATTGTATGAATGTGCATTTTAATGTATCTTAATGTATGTGCAATGCAGCAGAGTGAGTGCATTTTTTGTACATATGCATCTTTTTTACATTATTATCTTTTGCTGGAAAGCACATTGTATTGCTATGCATGAAATGTGCTATAATATAAATAAAACTTGAAGAATGAAATGAAATAAAAACAAGACAAAAAGTGCAACATATTATAGAGCACGAAAGCAAATGTCCTCATATGAGGACACAAAAACACAGGAAGATAAACTAATCCTGCACAGAGCCAGAGACACATTGGACTTGTTTATGTCCACAGACTCCACATCAAGAAAAAACACAATGAAAGTTTGTCTTTTTTTGCATTTTTGCATACAAGGGTTAATAATAATATTATGCTGATAAAAATGTAATAATGTTTAACTTTTTTGTTTAAACATCCAAATATTTCTAAGTTTTTGCTTTGTTTATGAGTTTTTTCCTTTTAATTTCAGTTCATTCTTCAATAGAGAGACTAAAATGTATTTCTCAGGTAGTTGAGCTGCAATTTAAAGAGTCAAAATCTATTAATCTGTCCATTTTCTGTAGCTGCTACATCCTTCACAGAGGGTCAAGGGGAAGCTTGTGCCTAGTGGTCAAGGGGCGAGAGGCAGGAGACACCCTGGACAGGTCGCCAGCATTGCAGAGAGTTAAAATCATCAAGTGAAATTATTTTATTTTCACAGGGTGACTTTTGTGATCTTATATTTAAATGAGCTTCTCTGTCTTGTGAATAAATTGACTATTCACTGAGTCTGTTGGCAGAACAAGCTTTCATTAAGCATAACCTTAATATATAACCTGCATTAATTTAACCTCATATGATTATTTTCTCAGCTATTTCATTTTTTATAATTTTCACATTAATAATTGTCCAGCCTAATTTTCTCTGTATCTCAGTGTCATTATGTTCAATTCTTTATTTTACTTCGTCATCCTCTGCTGTGAGTGTTATTCAGCTCCTCACTTCCTTCACCTTCTCTGTGTTGTTGCTCCTGTTTCCATTAATAACAACATAACCATGTTACATTTATCTCTTTACCTTTTGTGTGTCCTTGCCTCTACTGTTTCTATCCTGAATTTATACACTTTTTTCTGCAGTTTTATGTGTATTGTTGCATGCTTGTGCAAAAATATGCAACACAAAACACATAAGAACAACATATTTTTATGTTGTTTTGTGCTTCAGCAAAAACCAAGACTACCCAGTGCTTCATTATTAACATCTAAAAAAAAAAAATCCAGCTCTCCCTCTTGCCTGGAGTGTGCCCTATAAAGGACATTTTTAATCAGTTCAAATGGTGAAAATGCCCGCCAACCACACAGAAAAGGCAGCATTTGTGCGTGCCCGTGGATGGCAGTAGAGCGCCACAAAGCCCCGCGGCCACAGAGAAAGGCTCTGGGTGAGGTAACAATGCATGGGAGTAGAAAACGCCAAGCACTTGCCGCATTGTCACTGAGCACAAACATGCATCCAGCTGCAGACGTGAAGCTGAAATACCAGAGCCAACTACACCTCAGCTAATATCACTGGGATGGTGCAGATTTAAATACTAGTGAAAGAAGCGAAGGTGTGCAGAAAAGGAGCTCAGTGTGAGTTTGAAAGATGCTAGAATCATCGTGTTCTGAGAGCACTACTTTACTGAGTCATAATTAATTAATTAGCTGATGGACAAGGAGGCCCGCAGCCTTCTAAATGCATTAAGATCTAAGTCATCTTAAACAAAGTGTGACCTCATTACCATGGCAACTACTTAAATGGCATAAATAAAACCTTCCCTGAGGTTCAGGTCAGATGAAACAATGGAGTGTTCTCAACGTGGATAGTTTAATCTATTAATGACTCCTGTGGGTCTTTGATTAAGGAAACTCATTTGGGGTTTTAAATTTCACGGTGATTAAAACCACAAAGAGCTATAATAATCGATGTATGCATGCATAACGGCACAGAAAATACATTTTTATGGATTAATATGATCAATATATCAATCAGAAGGAAATCACCACAAATAAAGTAGGAAATCTTTCAAACTCTACCCATAAAGGTGATTTATGGTATGTGAATTTAAGCTCGGGGGCTTGCATGGAAACCTTACACAGGAGCCTATAAGACTACAGCTTGCATCAGCTCGGATTTATGAGCCTGCATACCAGAATTTTGAAAAGATGATGAAATCATTTCAAACATTGAGTACATTTCTACAATAACAATAGCCTCGTGTGTTGAAATGTGGGTATTTTTGTGCACATGTTTTCTTTGTGTGCATCAATACTTACACAAACAAAACCTTCTCTCCACTGAGCTGTGAAATGTCCACAGTGCTGTCAAATGGTGCATACCACAGTGTTGCTGGAGTGACCATCACCTTAATACTACTGCATGAGACTGAAACCAGCAGTGGCCAGGTGAAAATATCTAGTTTCAGTCAGAAACAGCAGTAAAGAAATCAGTACAAAGGACTCTATTGACTTTATTGACTGTAACACTATTCCCGAGTAGAGTCTATACTTTGTCCCTTAAAGCCCACAATAAAGAAAACAAGCCACATTTAAAGTTTGTTCAGTCTGCAGTCTACTCTTAGCAGCACTATAAAACAAAGTGAAAAACTGTAAATGTTTTTTCCATGATTAAATGGTAAGACAAATGACTTTAATAAAGTTTAAATCAACAAACCAAACAAAATACCTTCCACTAATTTATTAGCTGAAGAAAACAGGTTGTTAACAACTTCTTTCAATCCACTGAACAGCATTCCAAGTACATTCCTGGAACTGGCATTCAAATTTATTCATACAAAGATTGATTGCTCTTGATTGCTTCCTTGATTACAATCTCACCCCTCTATGGGGACTTATACAGCATTATTTGAGAGGTATTTGGTGTGACAAACTGTATACGTTTAAATCCCAGATAGCTCAATCAAGACACAAGTAAGGCGCCATTTTGCCCCAGGCTTGCCAAAGAAAAGCCTTGATCAAAGCAATACAAAAGAACTGCATGCGCCAATCAGCTGCCATGCATTCTGCAGCGCAGCACGGCTCTGTGCTCTGTCCCTTCTCATGCCAACAGCTGAATATTACTCATTGCCGCCCCTCCTGAGGCAAATATGCTTTGCTAAATTGCCACCACACACAGAGCCAAATGCATACCGATAGCCATTCACCCACATAATTACCATGATGCCTTTCTGTATCTAAGATGACCTGATGAAGTCCCACAAACTCTCCCATTTCTGAACAGTGGCAAGCGGTGTCATCCATGACCTTTTGTTCCCACGCAGCTAATCAAAATTTCTGTGTCTTACATAGGGAGCGCTATCTTGTAAATTAAATAATTACAGACAGCAAATTGGAGCTCTTCCTCCCTGCAGAAAGGTAGCTGAAACTCAAAGAAGGCCCTTTAATTGAGGCTGCACCCTGTGGCTACCTGCCTCTTCAGGATGCCCTTCACTGAATTTCGGTTGTCGGCCTTGTCACAAGCATCCAGAATAATTGAGCTTTTTCATCCAGATGCTAAGTTTTCCTCCTCTGAGTTCCAGCAACATCACTTCCTCTCTAACACTGTAAACAGCACAACATCTAACTGAGACTGAAGCCTGCAATTTACAAATCAATGCCTTCATCTATTTTTGTAGACAGGTTGTTCTTAGATGCCGTGTTCCTATGGTGCTTTGCTAGATGACGAAAGAGACAGCCGGTGGTCAAAGTTCCTGCATGTTTCCCACATGAGTCATTGTTTACAGATGCCACACAGTCACAGAGTCTCATTGTCTAATCACTGTGGTGGGTCACACAAGAGGAAAACAGATCAAAGAAGGAGGGAGAAAAGACGAGTCAGAAGGAGGCTGTGATTTTTATAAGAGGCAGGGAAACAGACAGCAAAGGCATCTAAAAAAAAAGCGTGGATGTTGTATTTGAAACTCCCCGAGGTGATGAGTTTACATCTTGTCTGTTTTCTGCCACGTCTGCAACAGCTAAACTAACAGCAGCAGAGAGGAGTGGTGCGGTCCTGCCAATTATAGTCTGGTTTACTGGTCGGCAGCATAATGCTCTGTGTTCAGAATGGTCAAGAAAGAAAAAAAAAAAAAACAAGGAGCAAAGCCCATCAGCTATATATTAGTAATGAGGGTCCAGAACCAGCCTGCAGTGTCCAACCTTATTGTCAAAGCTCACAGTGAATCCTCCACTTGCTTCCTCTGTCTTCAGGTCATTAATGCTCACAGAAGCTGTAACATTTAATTAGGGAGACATTATTAGCACAACACGGGCACAGCGCACTGAGGAAAGAAATCCCAAAACAGCCCCTAACCCTATATTACATTTACAGCCAAAAGGAGTTCCAGGCAAAAATATTAACAAAAACTTTTAAACAAACGAGCTTGTCTTTGTGTGTTTTTCTGGAGTTTTGCCCTGCCGCTCTAAAAAGAAGGATTACTAGTATAAATAAACATCCTTAAATCAACCTGTCTTCTTTATTTTACCATTCACCAATTGATTCCAGCCTAATAATCTCCAAAGACAAGTCGGATTTTCAAAATGAGGAGCTACTCATCCGCTCAGTGGTTATGAAAACAAACAGACAAGAAAATATTTGGAAACTGAAGAAATGAGTCGACAGAAAGGAAAAAAAAGTGGTTTATGTGAACGCAGGCTAATGTGGAGTCAGTGGAGTGTGAGATGAGAAGTGTTGTGAGTGAGAAGGTGGAGGTAGGAGGATGATGAAGAGGTCCTGGTGGTAAAAGAGTGGCTCTAGAGTCTTGCACTGTACTAATGGGGGCTGCAATGGATTGTGGGAGTGAATCTGAAGTGACAAATACAACGTACCATGAGAGCACTGTCCAATATTAACATCTGAACTCGCAGTCATCCTGAAATATAAATTAACCTGAAGGATTTTAAAAAATGTGTTTGTGGTTTCCAGGTGCTGGGAGATGGTTTGCAGCTCAGTCAACACTATGAAGATCTGCTGTGCTTAATGATGATATTTGGGAGCGAATGAATCTGAGGACACAATATCAGAAAGGTCATCTCTTTCATTAATATTCTGTGCAGTAACAGGATGGATAGATGATTTTCTCCCTCCAGGAGGCACCTTTCCCACTAATCATTGACATTAAGCCCTTCATTTGCTGTTTTTACAACCTCAGTCTGAGTCTCTGTTGCTTACTCATACTGTTGATAATTCCCTGACTGCCAAGTGTAAAAATGCACCCCTATATGTAAAAAAAGAAAAGCTTATGATAGTTTATTTTGCAAGATGGAATATTGAGTTTGCTTTATTTCTGTAATTATTGCTGATTTAGTTGATTTCAGCTTAAAAACCTGCATCCAATTTTATGTACATGCACAAATCAGCAATTTTTATTAGTTTGTTTGTTTATTCTCTGGGAAGAATCCTGCAGCTGATATTTAATGGTCTTGGTCAGGGCTGTTTGGATAAGATCATGACGGATTTGGGCACGGTGCAGCAGATACTGATCTAGGGCATGCCAAGTGGAAAAAAGTGCCTGACAAGTAAGAAGTGCTCTTCTGTGAAGATCCCTGCAACAGCTCATTGCAAGCTGTTACTTTCACTAAGAAGAGTAAGAACTGAGCGCAGGGCCATGAGAGCCAGTAGCCTGAGGCAATAAGGCCTAAAGAGGAAGACCTCTCCAGAATACCTATTCATCACGTCACCATTAGTGTGGCTGAAGCTGTGCTGCTCAGAATATAACAGATCACTGTTAGATCTCATAGCGCAGGCTGACAGTTTAGAACAGTCGCCTGCTCGTTTTTTCCCCCATCTTGTTATGCAACAACAGGCAGACATATACATCTCACTTTTCATTCACAAAGCCAATAAACAAGCCTCAAATCGTCGTAGGAACATGTTTTTACCAGAGCACCCCTCCTCTCTCCTGTGATGCCACTCTAGATCATTCTCCTCTGTCATCGTGTCTGTCAACACTAGTTCTTTATCCTCACTGCTTCCAGTGTCTCCGTCGCCCCAGCGACAGCATGCACATGCCATTGTTTTGTCATGGTCATATTGATCAAGCGATGTCGAGCTAATTAAAGACAATCTGCAAGGAGTGTCGTTGCCAGCGAGCGGAACAGACTCACAGTGGCAGAGTGACGGGCTTCTAATTGTTATTCTCCTTTTGGTTCTGATAGGACAGATAATTCCCCAGCGGGCACACTTGTGATGCTCCTCCTCTCTGCCCCCCCCCCCCCCCCCCCCCCCCCCCCCCCCCCC
>SSNR01000030.1:553875-734520 GCA_006937965.1 Callopanchax toddi | reverse complement strand
CCCCCCCCCCCCCCCCCCAATGTTCTTTAGCCTCCTAAATAAACAGTCGTTGTGTTCTTGAGGCCCTGCGGCTGCTGATCTTCGCCACATTCCGCCAAAGTCCGAGCAGGCGCTGTCCATGGTGCTGAATCCACTCAGATCGCTGTGAGGCGCGACACGGCGCTGTCCGCGGTCCTGAACGCTAAAACGTGCCAAACAGGTATCCTCTGCAGTTTAAACATCCGGCAAATCGAACCATCATTATCACGCCTTCTAATCTGTCATTAGTTCTGCTCAACACTACAAACACGCTGACCAGCTGCGAAGTCAGACCCTCCTGCCTTGACTGAAAGCCTTTCTGGGTCAAATAATTTACCGTCCTTCACTTCAATTTACGACTGTCACATCAGAGCTCGTCATGTTTGACCAAACGGACACGGCTTTTCCTGGAGTGTCGTGCACAGGAGCACGCGGCACACGCAGACGCACATCACACATCGTCAGGACCCACTACCATTAATGTGCTACTCTACGCTAATTACTCACGGTTTCTATTCACAGCCTCGCATCCCGCTTCTTCCATCAATTAGCGCAGTTCTCAGCGGGCGCGCGGATTTCTCTTATCAGTGGTGGATATAGATCTCAACAACAACCTCCAGCTCATCAAAGCGACCAGAAAAAACACAAAAATCTGCTTAGATCTGATGGGCTTCCATTAAGAGACCGTTTAAATATAAACTGCATCCATTTTTTAATGCATGCTTGTGTTGCATCTAAACTTTCTGCCTTTACTATGAGTATTAACCTGAAAAGAGGAACAGAACCCTTTACCTTCATGCACCCTTCTTTTAAACTGTGGCATCATTCTTATTAATGCTTTGTTTCCGCGTCAGACTGCCCGTTACTGAGAATCTGCACACAACAAAAACACTAGTATAGTAAGTTTTAAGCAATGCAGTTTTCCTGCATGCAAGCGCACTCACCTCACTGGGCATTTCAGCTAACATCACAAGTAGAAACATGGCACTGAAGAGATGCATTCTTGGCGAAATGATCGCAGCTGACACCAGTTCCCGCAGCTCTCTCTCCCCCCCGCGTCCCTGTCCTTTACTGGGGTGGTTTCTTTAGATAGAGAGGAATTCCTTTAACGCTGTGCCGTCTGCGCTCTACTTCCCTCATCACCAGGACGCAAGGCAGCCCTCTGTGGCTCGGTAAAGCGACCAGCCGCCTGTCTTTATGTGCAGCATAGAGTCTTGTGGGTGGCGAAAGAAAGAAAAAAAATCCACAAGCTCTCACAGAAGAAAAGTCCTCAGATGCTGTAAATTGTGCACGGACCGCGGTCCCCTCCGACCTGCAGAATAACTGCGACTGGGAGAGAAAATGAGAGGAGAGTCGCAGAGGTTGGAAGGTGACTGCTGTGATTGCGAGGTGCAGACGCTAGGAGCAGCACGTCTGTGCGCCAGGAGCCCAGTCGAACAAGTGCAAGGCTTTGATGCAGACGAGCTTGTCTGTGCACGCGCATGCGCACGCGCGTGCACGATAGATAGATAGATAGATAGATAGATAGATAGATAGATAGAGATTTTGCAGTGATAATATTTGTCACAGAACATGTTTTTTTAGAGATCACTCCACCTCAGGAAAGTAATATTTAAAGCCGTGTTCGTAATACTAATTCTGAAGGATCAGGATTGTGTCTGTCAGTTTTGCATTAACGGTATTAATTCACTGACATATCCAATTAGAAAGTGTCAAAACAGAGAGATTCACTGGGGTTTACAGAAACGATAAAGATCATCTTCGTCTCGATTATGATGATGATGACAATGAATGTTGCTGTCTAACAGAGTTAATTAAATATTGGGTTGACATTCTGATAAGTAGCCTATTCAGGCCAGCAACCTGTGGTTATCGTTATATTATTAACATTTTGAGCTTGTGAATCCATGCATTAATAGTTAAAATTCATCTTTATTATTATCGTTGCCCACGTCAATCCTCTTTTTCTTGTAAATGCTTCATAGTTGAGCTTTCATGTGATGATTGATTGATCAAAGTCCACAAATATGAACCCTAAAGAGCAAAAATAAAGTTAAAAATTAAAAAATACCTGGAAAAGTCTGACATTTCCCCCTTTAACACACTGAGTGATACTGTGTTAGTTATAAAATGTGAAAAGCAGAAAATCACACAAGGAATTTCTATAGAATCCAAATAGAACGATCTTGTTAAATAAACGCTTCTGACAAACCCTGATGTTCAGGTGTGTTTTAGCTTTCAAATTTGGAAATTAGCTCATGAAGTATTCAGTGAGTGAAATCCCTTCAAACAGAATGATTCTTTGTATGTTCCACCCTCTTTGCCCTGTTTGGTTCAGCAGAGAGTTGGATTTCTCCATTTCGCTGTCCTGAGTGGCATGAGACACACCCCCTTATTTTCTCAGCAAGAAAAATCCATGAAGAGTTGAATTGAGTAGGTAAATGGAGTGAGGAAGTAGACGTGTGTGAGAATTTCTGTTTATTTTATGGTTGTTACATTAAAGGCTCACCTTCACAGCCCAGATCCTATAATATATTTCATTTACATTCATAATTTTACAGAATATTGGACATAAATCTATAAATAAATATGTTTTTGACAAACATAAAACATAGTTCAGCCGACTTTTTATGGACACTTTGTTTATTTTTTCTTGGGAATCATTCCATGTTTTTCCCCTTTCTGGAATTCACAGGGACCCTGTAACATTTATCTGCACACAAAAGTGTACAAACATCATTTTCTTGGAACAAACTAATTCAGTTTACGAGAAGCAGTTGAACAAAAACAAGCTTGAACTTATTCTGACATTTCTTGCTTGTGTCTAAACAGAGCAACCTCCCTGTCTCTGAAAGGCTGTTCTTCACATTTTATTCTCCCTGCAAAATAACTCATATACAGAATTTATAAAATAACTTGATTTTAGCAGAATCATAGAAAAATCTATAACATGTCCTCCTTTTTTCCCTTGAGGTTGTTCTTGCCACTGTTGTTGTATTTTAGTCTCTCGTCCCTAATGATGTCTTCGCTCAAACAGAGTAGGCACGAGGCTAATAAAGAGACCCACAGCTGACAGCATGAGTAAAAGTGATGTTGAGTCATTGCATGAGGCCAGAGTGCCACTGAGTTTAATAGTCATATCTGGAAATACACTGTACACAACTCCACCTCCCTACCCTTTACTGTACTCCTTCTCCTCTTCGCCAAACCTTAGAGTTTTACTTTATTTTAAATTTTTTTCTCCTTCAAATTAATTTATTTGTTTTTATCTCCTTCTCTTTCAACTATGCTTTTGCTCACTCCCAGGAGACACACCGTTTATGAAAAAGTAAGGTGATTCAGCATGAAAACAACTGTTTAGATGGGATCATTTTGATTGAGCCACCATACCTAAACCCACGTTTAGAGAGATTTTTTTGTTTTCTGGACTTCAAAGCAAAACTAGCAGAATACCAAACTAAGAAACTGTATTTAGGAGGCTCTGGAGAGCAGGTTGCTTTGGGTTTATTGTTGTTATAGTGAGTCAGGCAGGTACATTTGCCCTTTGGGAGACCTGATTATAGATCAACATACAGACAGTCAAATTTAATTACTATGTGAAGTCAGAGAACACAAGTTGCTCAATCCATTGAGCAATCATTACAGAGCTTTTGCTTGTTATTGATCGTCATAACGTAACTGTTGCTGCTGGTATTTCTGAGTTATTATGCAATAAAAGCAAAGGGCCAAAAGCTTCATGAGCACATCCAATATATTGAGTCTGCATTAGGTTGTCTTATGTGAAACATCTGATTGTGTTCACTGTATC
Organism: Callopanchax toddi; assembly: GCA_006937965.1. Taxonomy (NCBI): domain Eukaryota; kingdom Metazoa; phylum Chordata; class Actinopteri; order Cyprinodontiformes; family Nothobranchiidae; genus Callopanchax; species Callopanchax toddi. The sequence continues at coordinate 730,694 of SSNR01000030.1, read as the reverse complement.
TGAGTCATGTTATTTCACACAGATAATGATTTACATTTAAACACAATAGACTATAACATATCAATAAACACAAATATAGGCAGGTAAGTAAGCAAGTGATTTATTCATAAAACACATTTCAAGGTAAAATTACATAAAAGACAAGAAGATAACAAATGTCAAGTTAAAATAAAGTAAAGAAATAAGCAAAAATACAAACAAACAAAATGTTAGCTAAATGCCAGTCTTAGATGTGTCCATTGAGTCCACAGAGTAAAGAGAGCATCCCTGAATATTTTTGGGGAAAAATGGCAAATGCTCTTTTTTAGTCTTAATCTGGGAACAGATAACTGTTAAACTCTGCAGCCTGGTGGTGACGTGCAGCTATACGTTCAGAAATTATAAATGAGCATTACTATGCATAGCCTTAAAAGTCCAGATTAGAACCTTAAATTGGGCTCTGCATTGAACAGGAAGCCAGTTCAGAGAGATCAGCAGAGGAACTGTACAATGCATTAACAAGACATATACTGGACAACAGCCTTCATTATGAAAATTAAATTGTCAACAGTTTTTATTTAATATTTAGTTTTAAATTCATAATTTAAAAACTGCTCACCAAATTCTCTATTTTATTTCACACAGCTGAGAGCAAACCTTGTGCCTTTTTTCTGGTGACTTATGGAAATACTTGAGAAGACATGTTTGTAGTGACGAAGCTCAATCAACCACCGGGTCAGAGGATTAAGATTTCTCTTAGCAGAGAAAATCCTCTGCTGAGTGCCCTGAAGGGAAGGCGTGAAACCTCAATGGCTGCCAGATGCTGGAACTAAACGTGGCTCTTCACACCCGTTGTTAGCTGCAGCACTTTACTACCTGCAAACCTGCAGTTTGGGGTTTATTAGAAGAAGCCCTGCTATGCTCTCCAACTATACCACATCTTAATTCAATGAACATAATCAATCCTATTCTAGAAGAAGTGCAGGACAGTCTGTTGTTGAACCCAAATAGCAAACTGCCTCCCACTGATTTACAGGAACACAAGCAAGTGAGATGGGAATTGGTAAATTCATAATGCTCAGCCAAAAAGTCAACTCCCCTCTGCTGGCTGGTCTTCTACCATTTAGCTCCACTTTCTTTCTCCCAGAAATGTGCAAAGCATAGATGCCCTCCCAGTTTTACACTGCAGCCCATGTAGTGCTTAACAGGATGAAAAGATGATGCATAATGCGAGAGGAAAGAAACACGAGGGAACCGAAGTCCACATCGCCCGCAGCAATAGAAACCAGCAGCTATTTGTTGTTGACATTTTTCTCTACTGCTTTTTTCTGCTCCATTGAAGCTGTGGCAGCTTCCTGTTTTTTCATGCATTCTGGGTTTTTTTTCTTTCTCCTAGTAAAGCCTGTCTGTAAAGTTCCTGAGCATCACAAGATTTCACTCTCCACTGCCACACTCCAGAGGGGGAGTGCAAATGGCTGTGAGTGAGTGTACGTGTTGGTGAGTGCAGCGTGTACGCTGTGGCACAACAATCTCTCAAAAAAGTGTAGCACTTTGATGTAGGTCTACCTAAAAAGAGTACATTCGGGTTGTCTCCATTAGGGACATCAAAAAAAGATGTTTGCTTCTTTTTTTTATCACAAAATTCTGCAGCAACCATTCTTGCTGCGTCCTGTTGAAACTCATAAAATGTGAGATTTAAAGATGTGTTCCTGAAATCTGAAATGAACTTGAAAGGGAGAAAAATTGAGAATGTTCTATTTATTACCTCTGAGATGGTCAAAAGAGCAGAAAGAGAGGCGCACCTCTTCTCTGATTATATTTTTCAACTCACAGTTTATTCTGTATTTTACCTTCCAGTAGTCGTTTGAATCAACAGCAGCAAACCAACATGTCACAGGTTGATATCTTCCATCCTGCATGTGCAATCCTGCAGTTACCATAAGTTAGTACTGGAACCAAAAGGGAGCGAGGGTAAGATAAAGAGCGAGACACTAGTGTGATAAAAGAATGGTTTTACATAATTAAGCAGATAGAAGTGATTACAGCAGCTTATCCATAGAGCACGAACTGCGCATATTCAGCCTCATTATAAAGGCAAAGACTCCAAACTGTCACTGATGGCTTAATTACAGTTTCACACTGGAACAAATGCTAGAGCCATTAACGCAATTCAGAAACCTTTTCTTGATCAGTCGTCAACTGAGGTTTTTTCTTTCCTCCCTAATTTTTGTTTTACCTTTCTATTCCTTCTCATTTTGACCATATTTATGCTGCCTCTGATTAAACAATGCCTCATCGTCTGCCTCTGGTTCTGCTTTATATTACAGAAACTCACACATATTCCTATTAAATAGCTTTTCCTGAGCCTTCGGTCTTTAAATGCTCACATCTCTTGCTGCGCTCTTACATGTGCAGTTGTAAGACGTTTAGGTTGTCCCTCCAGCCTCCAGACGCTGCACAGTGGTGGGCCAGCGAGCACCTGAATGTAGAATCAGCAGTTCTTAGGAGTTAGTGTCAGAAACCAGGCAGAAGGGGGGTTTATTCCCCAGTCTGCTTCTGCAGTATTGAATCACGAGACTGCCTGAAGCTTGGAACTGGACACAGCTGAGAGGCAGCATGCAGATTGGTGGACTTTAATACATTGCAGTGAAGCTGTTTGGAGGAATGGGAAGCAGAGAAGCGGCACTGGAAGAATTGGATCCGATAGAAACAAAGCTACAAATGTCTTCCTCATGTCTCACTTGCTTAACTCTCCGAGGCAGATTTATATGTTGACACATGCATTTAGAAGTCCCAAGAAACGTACAGTAGATTGCATATTACACGGTATGCACAAACAAAAGGACACACACCTACATGTGAAAAACACATACATACACAAAACACACAAAACATACATACGCTGTCCTTCCCCTGAAGGCCTTCATTAGATAAAAGGAAAACAGCTCTTTCCAGAGCTGCAGTGCAATTATTCAGCGTAGTCAAGCATGTCTCTGTGTGACAAAGCAAATTGCTTTTTCAGTTTGCTGTTCCTGATACAGATAGAGCTTTCAAAATCTGAAGGGAAGCCTCGCGCCACTGCTCCCAATGCTGCTAGAGATACCAACAGTTATTTACCCCACAGTGTGTGTGCTCATGTTAACCCACCAGACGACTTTATACAGTACATGCGTGCAGGTGAGACATGGTGATGCGTGACAGTAATGTTTCTTCATGCATTTTGTGAAATTAGACTTGATTGATCATGGTGTGTTGTGATTTAGATAAAAGGACTTCATGTACTGTAGTTTTCCGAGCAGTGGAAAAAAGGCTGTTAAAACAGCACTTTCATGCTTCACAGCAGGACATTACGAGGGAGTACTAGACTTCCACTCCAGCAGCTTTTGCAGCTGCATTTAATTTTATATCAGTTTTTGTGAGAAAGTAGTTTGATGCTTTTGTCATTTATTTCAAAAGTGAAAGAAACACATCCAGAATAGCCAATCCTACAAAAACTGCAAAACATTTTCTCCACTAAAACCATCAAAATGTCATCAAATATAACTTTGTCAGTTTTGAGACCTTGTTAAGATAATTAGGGTATTTGTGTGAAAGTGGCCTGACAAATACGCGGCGCGCGATTGTTCCTTTCTTCGTGGTATGCTGACTGAGAGAGCTGTTCTCGGCCACTGAGTCCTTATTTATCTTATCCCCACACCCTCCAGCAGGCTCCAAATCAATAACCAGGGACCTGGAGCAAAGGAGGGAAGCAGAGGAGAAATCATCGAGAGAGAGGCAGTTGGAGAGGAAGCGCAAGGACAGAGCAGAATGTGGAAATTTATTTGTGCTGCTTCCTGGTTTGCGGCCACACGCAGAGAGACAAATGCTTACAGGAAGCTGCAGAAATCTCCTGCGTGATTATGGATTTGGTAATGATTTTTCCCCTTCATTTAATACATTAGTTCCAAGTGATTTTAACAAAAGACACATGAAACAAAGAGGTTTTATTACTTGTTTTACTTCAGTTCAGTGTGATGTTGTATGTGTGTCATGAATCCAGGAAAAGCTCTAAGGAACGCTACACGTCCAAATTTCCAGATATCTACTCTCTGGTTAGCCTGTTGCTATAGAGATCTGTCGTTGTCATGTCAACATTTGTATGTAATAATAAAAACAAAGAATGAAAGGAAAATGGATTGGACCAAAAACACACCACTACTTTGTCGTGGCGGATCTTTTGAAAATCATCCAGCCTTCAGACAGAGAGAGCACAGCTCAGATAAAGTTTTCAAGATCACATCATCAGCTTTAACTCATACTGAGTTGGCTCAGTATGAAAAGCACACACAGAGAGAAAACAGCAAAGCTTGTAGAAGAAGAAGTTACACACTTTGTAAAGCTAAGTAAGAGAAAGAGATCTGGCAAGAAACTGGAGCCAGAGCTCCACTGAGCTTTTCTGTGTCCTTACAAGCAGTTTGAAGAACCCTGCATGGGCACTTCAGTTATACCAGTCAGTTCTGTTCTTATGTGCCTAGAATATCTGATCAAATTTCACTGATGTAACTTTATGCCTGCTGGCTGAGGGTGGGATGGAGGGATGAAGGAAGGCAAGAAGAGAGAGAGAGATTGAGAAAGGACTGAGTACACAAAGAAAAGCAGTGGATGAGATGAAAGAGACAACAGAGAGAAAGGGACAAAGGGAAAAAAGAGGCTTTGACATTGACTGACAAAGGATTGGGAGATGCTATAAAGGGCTAACAAAATTAGAGAAACGAGATGAAAGACAGATGGAAGCAGAGAGAAACTGAATAGTATTGGGCCCCGTGAAACCCACTGACCACTCCAATTATCGTCTATTTTCCTCAAAAACGGTTGGAGTTATTGTAAGTCAGTCCCAGGGGACCCGGACTGCTCCTCATTTTCTCTGAGATTCAATTCCACTCCATTCTCCTCTGTCTTTTACATATAAAACACTTTCTTCAATTATTATTCCGACATTCATATCTGTATTATTTGACGCTTTTGCCTATTCAGAGCGACTGCTCATTTCGCCCCACTCTAGTGTGACTAGAATCAATCCCAGGCTCATTCCAAGATAGACAGAAAAGAAGGACTGTGTGTGTGTGTGTTTGAGTGTGTTCACCCTTTGTGCAGCTGTGGGTTGTGTGTATGACTGAAGACCAGAGCAAGACTGAAGACAAGATAGACCAGCGGTGAGAGGGCAAAATCTTTTAAAATCAGCATGTAAATGAGTTTTTGTGACTAACTGGAGTGTGTGTGTGTGTGTGTGTTTGCTGTGATAAAGGTGTTTTCAGTTTGTTCTTGTCCTGTTCTCTCCTTTGTGTGGATCAGCATGGTGTGTTTGAGATCAAATGAGGCAACAATTACATGGTGCATGCCTTTTTCTTGCAATTGATTAGAAACAAAGGAGGATTCTATCAGAGGGTTTTATTTCAGGGTGTATCCTATAGGGACACCTTGTGCCTCAGCAGCATTTCGTTCTCTAATTCTTTTTCTCCTGCTTTGTGATTCTTCATTACTAAAAGGATGCCCCCTGCACAGATTTGGGGCACAGCTGTATCTCATCAATCACTTTCTCCATAAATACCCCCCTGTGTTGAATCAGATCCAAACACTGCTAACACAGAAATGCTTTTATGCTTCTTCAAGGTAGGGAGCAGCAGTCATAAAGTAAGGAAGCCTTATTATTCTATCACCACTTCCACCAGCTCCTCCAGGGATCCCAGCCTAGAGGTGTAATCCCTCCAGCGTGTTCTCAATACCTCCCCGGGATGCATCCAGGGGTCGCCCTAACCCCACACCTTAAACACCTCAGCTGGCTCTTCTTGACTTGGAGCAGCAGCTGCTTTTCTTCGAGTTCCTCGCCCTAATCTCTGGAAAACTCATTTTCATCACCTGGTATTCGTAAACTAGGGCTCACAGCTACTATTTATCAACTTGTTATAAATCTGCAAATAAAACAAACAAAAAAAGTCCGTCTGATTTAGACTTGGTTCTTTGGTCCGGTCGCCTGCTTTTGCTTCAGTTACAAATTTGATATCTGGATCAAAAGCAGAGACACCACACTGCAATCAAAACATGTCACACTGTGTTTGTTTTTTTACATATCAAGCATCTCGGCCAATTTTCTAATACGAGCCTCATATCAGTCAAAGTTAAACAACAAACCTCCTGCTGTAGACCCTCTGAGGCATCAAACAGTGTCTTACATCTAAAGTTTCATTCAGTCAAGATTACATAAAACGTGCAGGTTGTAGGAAAGAGGTGATAGTTTAGAACGTCCTGTGATCAGTATCAGACATGAGACCAAGGGTTGATTTCTGATCTGTTTTCTGAAGTCTCTTAAGAAAATGGAATGAATACAAGTTTCCCTGCAGATGCTCTGTGACCATGTCACCTAAGACAGCCCAACAACATCCAGAGCCTTCAGGCTGATTCTCCTCCATCCTTAAAGCCCTGCCACCATGCAGTTGTTTGACTACTTTGACAAACAGCTCCAGACCCTGCAGAACTCCCCAACCTCTGCTTTCAGTTTTCATCAGTCAAGTGGAGAATATCCTCAAAGGTTTCCCACCGCTGGAATAAATACTCAGCAAAAGACAGCAGCACTCTAAATATAGGTGCATTAAGTCCACCTCCCTGTTTGGTATTCTCACCAAACATCCCAAGTGCAGGGATTTATCTTCTCCAACTACATGAGTTGTGTTCATCTTGATCTGCTGCTATCAGCTGTCTTTGAGGTTCCAAAGGTTAATTAAGCTCTGAGACTCCTCCTTTGGCCTCACAGTTCCCTTCACCCTAAATATTTACTGCAGGTTTTGGGAATTAAAAACGTGAATCCCCACAAGTTTCACATAAAATTTGAATCAAACAAGTCAGACTTTGATTGTTGCCCATATTTCTACAACAGTTTAAAAGTGAAGCTCACTTCTTCTTAAGGTGCTGCTTTAACCTCAGACGTGAGCACTTTTTGCACTCTGGACCTCATTCAGATTTGACTTCAGGCAGGTGTTTTCATATTCAGTGTGGCCCTTTGGCCCATGGGAGAGCAGTGAGCACTCAGGCTGTCTGGGGAAACGGTAACATCAGCCTCTCTTGACAGCAGGGGACCCAGATGAAGGAGATCTGAACTCTGTGTGTGTGGGCATGGGTTTGTGTATTCCTGAATGTATTTTCATGTGTGTGTGTGTGTAAACAGAGGGGAAGGGCTGCTGCTCCAGTCTGCTGGCTGACAGACAGTCTCCTGGTTAATGAGCAGCTGTCGGCCATCACTATTCATGAGCCCTGTCACTCACCTCCTCTCTCAAAGCTCTGGCACCTGAAGCCCCTGGTTTCTCATTAGCACTGCAGCATAGACTCTCACACCTTCATGCAGTCTCCATCGTACCCACATCCACTCTACAATGAGACTAGCAGCATGTAATGATGTTAAAAGTTAGTGAGGATCAGTGGAGGCTGGATCATCAATAGAATTCAAATGGATGAAATGTGGATTGAGCAGAGTGAGTTCATTCAGGTAGCAAAGTGTTCAGTCAGTGTATCTCTGCTCTTTCATCTGATGCAGCAAAAGGCACACAGATGGAACTTTACTAGAAATGACTGTTTGATGTGTCCTGGAGGGAACGGGTGGAAGAACTGCAGGAAAATGTGAATATATCAGTTTTCGCTCCTGTATGTTGAGCAGTTGCGGAAAATGAAACATCAGTAAGAAGACTTTTCTTAATGAAAGTGCAATACTCTCTGCCTTCTTTTCTTTTGCTATTCTAATGTTGCTTTTTTTTATTCGTAAAATTGCAAGTGCTGCATTTTTACTACCAAAAGACAACTTTTAAATCACTGCATAGCTTTAGCTAAGCTACTAATACACTGTTACAAGTCCAAATTAAAGGCCTTTTATTTTATGTGAAAATAACATCCAAATAATGCTTATCTGCTCCACAAAGTTGGAGTTATAATGACGTAAAAATAGTCTACAAAAAGCTTAAATCAAATGTGAATGTTTTATCCTTGTAAAAAACATCTGTTGATTCCTGTGATAGGCCTTATCCATTTAGTCTAAATGACATTGGCAATTTGTGAAAGGAGACAGAAAATATATTGTCGTCTCCGACCACTTTATGACTTTTAGCACATTCACACCTCAGGCAAGGTATTTTGTCTATGCACTTCACCTCTGACTTGTAAGATTTATGAAAAGCGTCCAGGTGCCCATGAAATGCTGCCACTTCTGATTCTCTGTGATAGAATAAATACCATGTCAGTGTCGCTGCTGATACATGACAGGGTGCATGGATCATTCAGTGAGAGAGAGAGAGAGAGAAAGAGAAATAGAGAAGAGAAGGAGGGAGGAGGAGAATAAAGGGGTGACAAAGTGAGAGGTGAAGAGAAAATGGGAATTTCAATGTATTCAGGACTCCAGACAGGAGCAGCCAGACTCATTGATGTGAATGGAAACGATTAGTTTCCCTCCTATTTCAGCTGAAGTCTGAGCCGGTGTAATCCCACTGCTGAATCACTCAGTCTCTGTCTTCAGCTTGCTCCCTTTTCCTTTCTGCCTTGTCTGATTTATGGGGAAAAATCATTTCTATTGAGTGATGGGGTCATGCAGCTACACCACTTTCTCTCGCGTGTGTGCTTTTTTCCCCCTCACTAACAAATGGCACAAAAACACATGCACGCACGCACACACACTCACACACACACACACACAGAGCTGAATGGAGATCCAAAATAGGGCTGAAAATGATCATTAACACTTTCCACCTCTGATTTATAAAAATTAATGTTTTCAAACTACAACTTATTTCTGCTTGTTTCTTATTTTCTCTACTCGTCTACTCTTTTTCATATTTCTTTCAATTATTTCAAAGTCACTTAATATAAATGCAGCTGTCCAGAGCATCTCAGTACCACTGAGGACTAAAACACATCAGGATGGTGGTTGAGGTGTTTCTGGTATTGGGTGTGATGGTGAATACTGAGAGCTTTAGAAGACAGCAAATTGCAAGTTTGTGTTGGAGGTGGCGGGGGTGTTGTCAAGCTGTGTGTTTGAATCTGGGCTCTCTGTCTGCTAGATAATCATCTGACACACTCTCACACACACACACACAAGGCCCTGGGCTTTCAAATCACTAGTGAGCTGCTCCACCAATCGTCCAGGGATTTCTATTTCCCTCTCTCGCCTCCGAGCCATTTTTCCTCTGCTTTACTAATGTTAGCTTTGTTGATAAGGCACTTTTTGATGGGAGTGGTATCTGTTGAAATGATTTCCTCCACCTTTAGGAGATAAAGGAGCTGGAGAAGGGACCTGGCAGGGGTGGGTGTGTGCATGCACACTAATAAAAGGGCCCCCCTGCTTGGCCTAAAATGTTCCTGATTTTACCCAAACACACCAAAGCCTCCTCAGGTCAAGCTTGAATTGATCTATAGTCCCCATCTCTTGAAAGGTACAAGATACTAAAATGAGAACAGCATGCACACTTATGCACACATCAGTGGTTTGGAGAAGAATGTCTGCAGTTATCATGCTGTGGCAGAACATTTGGAATCGGGTGGACACGTCGAGTCCGAGCGAATGTCACTATTCACCCTGAAATGTAGAGGTTTCTGCTGACTGTCTCTAATTAATCTGAGCATCTGTTTAATTTGTTCATATCTCGTCGTGACTTTGTGACATGTTCAGCTTAGTTAAAGTCAGCGTCGTGGGACACAAGCTGGGAAGCATGCTTGGAGGGAGAGCAGGGCAAGCAGACAGTTAAATCAACAATTAAAAAAAACATCTCTTATATTTTCAGCTCCTGAATAACGAGAAAGACTCAAGAGAGAGAGCTGGAGGGAGAGATGGAAAGAACAGAAAGAAAAGAATGGAAGAGGGGATGCAATCTTCCAATCATCTGTCAGGCCAGAATGTAGCAGCTATGGATCTTGCTGCCTCTGGGTTACGCTAATGTACTCCTGGGCCTGAAAGTAGCTCATCAGTGCCAACTATAGACTCACATTTCTGTTCAAATCATTAATGGGACACTGAACAGCAGCGCAGAGCAGTCGGAACAAAAGCCTCGCACTTCCAGAATTTGGAAGGTGACTTTAAACACTGTAACTATGACCCAGCAGATCAGAGTGTGTTAGATTTAGTGTTACAAAGCATAAACAAACAATAAATAATTGGCCAGATTTCATTAAAAATGGCTGCAAAGAAGTGAAGTCACATGATGATCGAGCTCCAGAGCTCAACAATCTGCCGCATTCACTCAAAACCTTATTGGATTTCAGCTAAATGTCACCCCGTCATAGAAAAGCTGCACATCTGTCAAAGTTACAGCCACAAAAAATCATTTTAAATTAAGAAATGTCAACTTAAAAGAATTAAAACTATATTCAGTTAACTACATACTGCAACTTTTATTACAAATAAATGTATTATAAATGTTCACCTTTTTCTGTCTCATGTTAAGAGGCATGAGTAAAAATACTTTACTGGTCAAAAAGGATGAAACACAGTATTTAAGTGAATAAAGAAAGTTCTCATGAATGAAATGAACTCAATAACTGCCCAACATGATGCTTCTTAACACATAAAGGATCACAACAATGCTTTAGAGTCATTAGTGATCTTTACAACTTGACTCATGAGCTGCAACTAAAGAAGCAAAATGAACATAAAATGGGATGCATTGCTAAAGTGATCCCAGTAGGAAGCAGCTACATGGATTTGTGAGGCTTTTCAGACATTTTTATGCATCTTGCAGACAATTAGAACAATTAGAATCCAAAGGAAAAGTCCCCAACTCCCAAAAGACTGACAGAAACTGGAACTGCTATAATAATATCAGCTGGATCAACAATACCAGGGTACACAATAGCACTGTCAGATTTCTGTGATCAGTAATTTTTAATCACTTTGAAACAATTTGCTTTCAAGTTCATCAGTAATCACCCATGAAGTCAGTGGAGACAGAAAGTAAAATATTTTCTGTAAGAATCCAGTCTTTTTTTTTAAATAATAAAATATTTTCCCCAGAGATTGAATGATTACTGGTGATTCATCAGCTATTAACTACATTTTTACATTTACTCCTTTAACCTTGTAGCGTTTTAGATTCTGAACATTTTTTCCAGTAAGCTTTAAATGGAAACAAAAAGCAAAAAAAAAAAATCAATACTGTTCCTAAATATCATCCCACATTGTTTTTGAGGCACACAGATCTGACAGCAATAAAAATATTTTTTGTGCTTGCTGTATTTGTTAAGCTAAAAGTAAACTTTGCTCACAAAAAAGGAATACCCTGAACTTCCAGAACCAATCCCCCTCATCATTCTGCTTACACGGATTCGTGCCTTTTGAACTGCTTGATCTAAAACATGCAAAATCTAGTGATTTATGATGTCACAACAGTGGAGGACTACACAGAATGAAGACTGGACAAGAAAAGGGGTCGTTGGACTGTGGAAATATCATCCTGTCAGTCTCTTTCCTTTCCTGCTATCATTATTCTAAGGCAGTGGAAAGAGATGACCTTTCCTGGTCAAGAGCAAAGTGTGGTTAAAATTCAATTTAGTGGAAGAAAGTAGAAAAACACAGTAACCTTTATTCTGACATTGATGCTAACCTTGAACAATGGTCCCTAAAGGGGATGAGAACCTTGTTCTATGAGTGCAAAAGAACAAAGTGTGTCTTTATATGTGCATATCTGCAAGTCTGAAATGTGTTTTTGTTTTGCATGAATATCATTCAACAGTTTATGCCAACTTAAGAGACATTGTCAAAAATATTGCACTGCCTTTCCCCTCTAGTCATTTGATTAGTTTTTTAAATCACATCACTCATCTTACTACATCATGCATTTCTCTCCTTACAGCAGTCCCTCCTGAGAACAGAAACAAAGCTAATTCAAATAAATGAACTTGGGAGCAAATTAGAGTTCGTTACATTGATTGTTTGGGTTTTATAGCTGCAGCTTGCTGAGTATGTTGCAGGACAGTAGTGAAGAATCTATTACTTTCACACCAAACATTGCATACAGTCACAAACATGCAGGCAACCTAATTATAGGGTTTGATGAACAAAATGGAAAAAAATTGGCAGCTTTATTGTAGGGTTTTTATTTGCACATCAACTTTACATTTGACTTTTTTATTCAGGCAACATGTTATTGCTCATAAAATCCAAATAACTGTACAGTATATAAATTTAGTACATCACAGACTATACACAGTAAGGGCAGTGCACGATGGGAGAGGAGGAGAGAATCAGCTGTACTGCTTACATGCTGTGAAACGAACAGAACAGCAGGACTGAATGGCATAATTACACATGTTGTACACGCAGACTGCTATTTGAGTCAGGAGGTAGTTGAGCATTAAAAAATTTTTCATTTGCAAAACAGGAAATCAGCCATAAAATGGAAATCACATGTCATTTTGTGTTCTTTCACAGCTCATTTTACCAATTCTAAGATGAGTTTTTAACAGAGGGTAGCGATAACATAGATTTAATATCAACAGGTATTAATGGAGTTTCAATCAGGTTATTGTAGTTGGGAGTGACCATTTACAATTTACTGCATGAATCAATATCTCAAACCCTGCAGTTTTTATGACAAATGTAGGTTAAAAAAGATGGATACCTCTTTTTTTAGATACTAAATTACCATCCAAAATCACAAGAACATCAGAATAAAATTAATTTCTGAGTGGATTTTCTCTTTAGGGCAATCAGCCGTGTTGCTCTGAGACGTTCAAGCCTCCTTTTACTGGCTCTGTGAAAATGACACAATCAGCCAGAAGATGTGCAAAAAAACAGGAGAGAAGTCCCCAACCTCTTGGAGTGTTTCAAGCTGCTGAAAGAGCAATAACCCTCTCACTCCCTGGTCCTATAATTCTGCCCACAGAGACACATGAACATAGTTACACACATACACACAAAAACTGAGTCATCTGTAGCACCAGAAGAGCAAATTGTGCCAGAATAGCAAAGTATTCTGTTCAAATTTCAGCATATGAACAAAGAAAGAAAAACAAATCAAACATGTAAAAAAAAAACATCTGACTCAGGCAAAAATTGAGAAATAAACATGTTAGGTCAGCAATTATAAAATGCACTCAAGAGAACTGCAGTTTAGACTAAGAACCTTTTAATCATCATGCTGTTAATTCATGCTTTGAAATATCCTCAGCCTGAGGCAGAGGTGTGTCAAAGAACACGTATCCTACTGTTACTCTGACACATGCTTGTCTGCAGACACACAGGAGCTCAAACAGCTTGTTATTAAAGCACTGGGAGGGAAGCAGTCCAATAAAGGAAACAACCCTGTTCGTTCAAGTAAGTGTTGGGTTCAATAGCTCGCTATACCTAATGAATACAAAACAAGGTAATTCACTGAGCAAACTGCAGTTGAAGGGTAAAAAGAACAATTTATCATCCTTGCACGCAGGAAATTAATTATAGTGCTTGTGTGGATTTAATATCCTTTGCTAGTTCACTATTGCCATGCAATTGTCATTGTAGTGAAATCCAAGCATGCAGATGAGCGCTACAATTTCAATTTATTCAGTCTGAGTTTGGGAGAAAGGTAGCAAGTAGATCAGCCAAGTCTTATTTAACTGTCTCATACTGCAGTTAAACAGACTGCGACTGGACAGATTCATTTTGTTTATAACTATTAATCATCAAGTGGTGTAGTCCTTAGAATTATGATGATCTGTTATGGCCCATTTAAACAGCAAGAAAACATAAACCTAAACAAAACTCTTATAATTAAATAGATCAAACTGCAGTAATTCCCTTTGTTTCCACAGTTATTTATCTTCTTTCTTGCTATTCTTCTTACTGCTGGAAATCCATAGAAAACATTGCAATGGCAGCTGAAAAGTCTTAAATACTATACCACAAACCCACCACATACATCATACCATTATAAATATTGTTTGGGGCAGCGGTTGACGTCCAATTTCTTTCACTGAAAACTTCTCATAAAGGTCTTTCCTGTTTGTTGCTGTCAAGATATTAACCGTTGAAGCATACTTGTCCAACTCGGAATCCAAACTTCTGGTTGTTGCTGCCAAAGTCTGCTGGAGCCGCATCTATAATAGGCAGCAGCTCAGCTGAGGGGGAGTCTATCTCTAAAACGGTCCTTTCCTGACCTCTGCGAAACTGAAAGAGAAAAATCAAAGTCATTATCAGAATCTGCTTGGCTTGATTCCACTAACTATTCCCTTCCCACTCTAACCTGAATCCCTTATTAAGTCTAGTATTAAATTCAGCTGACAGCAGCAGCACTGCTAACAGGCACACCAGTCTCGTTTATGCTAATTCTACTGTGTCCAGTGAGTTGTTTTCTTTAACATTTGCCAGCACTGACCTGGCATCCATCATGCACCGCTGTGATGAAGGGGCTTTTGGCTTGTGTGAGCTCCTCATCGTTGCTACCCCGGAAGCGGAGGGCATGCTGGTAGGAGCGGGAGGTGCTGTCAAACCAGCCCGCTGAATTCTGACAGGTATAGGTGAAGCTCTGCTTGGCTGTGGCACTTAAAAGCTTCAGGAAGGTCAGCTGAACCACATGCACAGGGTTCCCTTCCCTGTCAGTGTATGAGAACTGTAAAACACACCAACAAAAGCATGAGTGTGCAGGAGTGGATGGGAATACAAAATGTGAAATCTATGAAACGGTACGATTAGATTTAATGGAACAAAAAATGAACAAAACAAGTTTTCTCTTGGAGATGGAGGCACACAAAACAAATGCGATGGCAATTATTCAAGAGGGTTATAAGACCTCCAAACAGCTGCGCATGAGGAGTCACGAACGCTTGTCAATAGGACACAGCTGCTAATAAGTTTGTGCGAAACATTCTGACTTCTGAAATCAGCAGCTGGCAATTTCATATCAGCTGCTTCATTGCACACAATCTTAGGAATTTATACCAAATTACACAGTGAGAAAATTCACGAACAAACACATTTAACTGTCTTTTGCACAAATAGCAGTCAGTATTGATTGTGATGAGGAGACTGACTGGAATCCAAAGCTAGCAGATTATTATTCAGAGCTGATGTTTGTTTACTGTTTGAATTCATTGTACCTGTTTACCCTTCTTATATTGGCTAAACCAGCTTCCTGGTTTCTCCTTTCCCCATGCTGATAACTTCACCTGAAGACAGAAAAAAGTGTTTAGTGAGGTTTTAGCCTACAATAACCTTGGAAATCATTTTTTCCCTAATGTAATCTGACAGTTTGCTTTGTAATAGAGGACAGCAAGAAATTAGGAGCTCACCATCTCAATCCTTTTGTCAGGGTAAAGACAGGTTTCTCCAAAAGCTGTGAAGTTACAGAAGACCTTGATGGAGTCTCTGTGACAGCCCTGGTTAGGGTCTATCCAGTAGTCACCTGAAAAGCCAAATGTTGAAATAATTATCATATTTAAAACAAAAATTGTTCAACTTTGAAAATATCTCTGCAAACCATCTTTGTAGTCAGGCTGAATCATCATTAGCTCTTTGCAGGTCCGAGCAGGACTTTCAAACGTTCCAAGAGGCTTCCTCATGATCTCCACGTCGTTCTTCATAGACGAGAGGGTGGCAAAGACTTCCTCCATTCCCTCGGCATCCTCCAGAGGCTGATCTCCCTGGAGGAACTCCTCCTCAGCCTCCCTGGTTGGTACTGCTCCTGTTGTCTGATCTGAATGCCTTCGTCTTTTCCGCTTCCCCTCCCAAATTGGTAGAGATTGAACCATTGTTGCAGGTGGCCCCTGGAGGTAGAACGGACATGTTTAAGAGTAGTCAAAGAAGATTTGAGAGGATACAGTGAGACTAAAATGAGACTGCAATAAAGTAGGTCATTAGAGGTGCTCACTGGGGCTCCTGGCAGACCGGCAGGGCCTGGATCTCCTATAGGACCAATAACACCCTAGAAATAGAAGAGGACAGGAGACTGGGTCAGTCACATCTCACCGGGAGGCTTCCTCACACTTCTTGTCTAAATCCCAACTTCATCCAGGCAGGTACCATATGGCTGCTGCTTATAGGATTTTCCAGCTGCGTGCATCAGCACTTTATGGTCAAAGTCTTGGCTCTCAAAGCCCACTATAGTGTATTTTTTAAATAACATCACACACAACAAACCCAATCCTATTAAAAGGGCCCTGTGAAAAAAGTCTCACACTGTACAGCAAGCTTTTGGTTCCAAAAACATCCAGTAAACACAGTAGGGTTTTGTGATTAGGATGCATGCAACACTGAAGCCAGAAAATGTACTTTCTGCTTGTCCCCAGCATATGCTCCCAGCAGCTGCATCCCAACCAGAGGTGTGACTACAGAAATGGCAATGCATAAATAAAACTGATTACTCTACACACCGTCTCTCCCTTCGATCCTTTCTCACCAGCTGGACCCTTTGAGAGAAGATAAGGAGGAAATAAGCATTAGAAATAAGAATTAAATGTACAAAAACTGATAAAATGTAAATAATTAGCATATTGTTCTTTTAAAACCTGCAAAATATTATACGCTTGTAAGGCTGTTGGTAATTATTACTCCTTATGTTCTAACATTTTAAAGTTCTCTAAGTGTGTTTTGCAGGAAATGTTCAGAAACAGCTTGGATAATAAAAAAACATGTAGAAATCTACATACCGTGATTGGACATGTGGGTTGGTGTTAGCAACCTCACAGAAGGCATTGTGTGAAGTAGAGGCATAAAATTAAGGACTGTGATGTAGGAGAGTGTGCTGTTGTAACGGCTAAACCACTTACTGAGAGTCCATTTGAACCTGGGGGGCCGATGGGACCAAGTGAACCGACCATACCCTGGGTATGAGCACAATCACGTCTTGTGAGAGAACTTTACTTTGGCAAAGTACATCCGGTGCATTATGACTTGTATGTACCTCATCTCCTTTAGGACCTTGCAAACCCTGGTTTCCTGGCAGACCTCGGTCTCCCTTCTCACCAGGTTCCCCTGGGGGGCCAATTAAACCAATCAACCCTCCATGACCCTGCAGGGACAAAGGTTTCATTGAATAATATTTCTCTGGGTTTCAAAATCATTTTGCTTGACTGTGGTAGGCACTCACTTTTTCTCCTTTGTTTCCAGGGCCTCCTTTTAATCCAGGAAGTCCTGGTGGGCCCTGTTATGAATGATATGCATTAATAATAATAATAATAATAATGCATCAGTTTTATATAGCGCTTTTCTAGGTCACTCAAAGACGCTTTACAGAGTTGCATTATTCATGCACACAGTCATTCTCACCGGTGGAGGTAAACTACGACAGACGTCTGTAGCCACAGCTGCCCTGGGGCAGACTGACAGAAGCGAGGCTGCCATTCTGCGCCATCGGCCCTTCTGACCACCACCAACGTTCACACACAGTCACACTCACATTCACACAGGCAAGTTGGGTGAAGTGTCTTGCCCAAGGACACAACGACAGTCTAACCCAGCCAGAGCTGGGGATCGAACCGGTGACCCTCCGGTTACCAGACCGGCCACTCTCCCAACTGAGCTAGTGCCGCCCCTCAGTTACAGTTCTGCTGTTGTATTGTACTGAATCATGTTATAATTATAACTATGTGATTTGAATTATCAGAAGTTGTCTTACTAATGGTCCTGGTGGTCCAGTGTGTCCTGGTGGTCCATTTAGTCCTTGTTCTCCCTTAAAAGTGCCCACATTAATTCATAGTGAGTATATTGAAATTCACACAGTCAGTATTGTTTAGATATACATTTTTGCCTATGTGATCCCTTATACTGACCGCGGGACCTGGAATGCCTCGAAGCCCTTCTGGACCAGACCTCCCTGGTGGTCCTTGGGGTCCTACTGGGCCTGTCTTTCCCACCGGACCCTGAGTTCCTGTAGCTCCCTTTAGATCAGACAGGTTGAGAGTTAAATTCAAGACACTAGAAGTGAAACAAGTCTAAGTTTTATGATTTTTATCCTTACTTTGGCTCCTTTAACGCCTTGCTTCCCCTCTTTTCCTACAGCACCAATATGACCCTGATAGAGACATTAAACAATGTCACTGGAATGGTAACATGATCTATTAACTTTGCACGATGATATAAAATTGCTGTGTAAATCTCAGAAAGAATACACCAAGCTTACCCTCCGACCGGGAGGTCCTGGAGAACCGGGCTCTCCTGAGGCTCCTGGTGGTCCCTACAGAAAAGAGTTAAGGTTAAAACTGAAACATCCTGAAACTGGAAACTTGTGCATATTGCTACTGGAAAAGAAAATCACTGCCTACTGCTTTTCCAAGTTCTCCACCGTCTCCTTTAGCTCCAGGTGACCCATCAACTCCCTGTGTGAAGAAATGGTCTTGTAGAAATAAAACAAGAACATTAATGGCAGATAAATAAATGCATTAAAAGTCTTACATTGGCACCCAGTTCTCCAGGGGGGCCTAAATCTCCAGGGAATCCAATAGGACCCTAAAAGCAAAAAACTGTGAATAAAAATAATCCTGAATGACATTTAAAGCCTGAGTGACTTTACTCCAATATAATATCAATAGTCAACTCACAAGGTTGCCTTTGGGTCCATCTTCTCCTGGCGATCCTCTGGATCCAGGAGGCCCAGCTGCACCAGGGGGGCCAGAGTCACCCTTCTCCCCAACATCGCCTTTAGCACCCTGAGACATCAGCAGATTAGATTTTTGCACAGTCAAATATAAGAGACAAAAGAAAGATGAAATAAAGACAATGTGACTCACAGGGGGGCCAGACTCTCCAACTGCGCCAGGATCTCCTGCTTCTCCATCCTCTCCCTAACACAGATGGAACATTCAACATGATAAAACGCACACACACACACACTGCTACACTGAACAAACCTCCACCATTCTGTTAAAGGTGCACAGTGACATGAAGTGTTGCTGCTAACGGGATTCGCTGACCTTCTCTCCAACACGCCCAGGCTGGCCAACTCCTCCAGGTGAGCCTAGGAGGCCCTGTGGCAGGAGGAGAGAGAAAAGCTTCAACTAAAAGAAGAGTAGGTTTTAAATATGCATTTGATGTCTAAAAATCTGATTCTGCAGTATTTTTCATTTGCTCGCCAGCAGCTTTGCTGAAAAAAAAAAAGATGCTGAAACTGGAACAAAATGATCGTATTATGAGGAGCTATTGTTCCAGTTCTGCATGAGGATACTGTTTAAATCAGAAAAGGGTAGACTCTATTTTTCTTCTTTCCGGTGAGTTTGCTTGTTTGTGCAGATCCATTCAAGTTACGCTGAACTGTCTTGAGATTAAACTACATCTTTAGCAGAGATTAACTCAGCCATGCACTGTCACTGAACTCCTGCTATCTACTGCTTTACTCAAATCTTACTCCTTTTGTTGTTTTCAGCTGTTCTCGTATCATTCTATTTATAGATTCAACCATCTCTGCAGTCCATACTTCCTGTGATGAAGCACTAGCGTGAGTGTCACAGCTTTCTGCAGCTGACTGCTGAATAATTGAGCGATATGAGAGGCTGCAGAGGGACAGCCATTACTAGAGGTAAATATAACTGCCTCTCTGGGATAATAGTCTAATACTTCTTAATGATTCATGGAGCAGTAAATATAACTCTTTCACAGGGATTACATTCTAATACTATTTAATAATTCAAATTTTTAAAGCAGTGGAAGGCCTGTGGCAAGATGTGTTCTGAAGTCATGAGAAACTGAAAAATATATTTTGTGGCAATAAACTGATATCTGGAAAGCATTGTTTTAAATATTCTTAAATTAAAAGTGTCATCACTTAAAAAAAAAACTTCTAATGGGTGTGTGTTTTCAAAATGGATATCCAGAAGCTTTTTTCCTTTTTATAAAAATAACAAACTGAGTGATCACGCCTTAATTACTCACATTAAATGAACTGATCGACTATAAAAAATTAATATTTTCAAACCTCAGGGAGCTGCATAAACACATGATATCAAGCTCAAATGTCTGACTGAAATTATTCAAAAATGATGCATATTAGAAGGATATTTTAAATAAATGACAATGCTGATTATCTTGAAATGCATTACCAAATAAAATAAAGTCGGTTCATTTATTAGTCCAACTAATTAAAAACAAGTTAATCTGCATATCCACTGAAATGTTTTCATCAAGAACATTTGAGTTGTGCAAGATTCTAAACAATACATTCCAAGAGAATGTAATATAATCAATATTATTATTAATAATAACTTATGAATAATAATGTACCTCTGCACCAATGGGTCCCTGAGGGCCTCGTGGGCCATGCTGTCCTGGAGGCCCCTAAGAAAAAAGAAAATATACTTATTTAGTTTGATGCCATTAAACTTTTAAAGATATAAAGTGAACATGAATCTGCGCATCTACAACATTTTAAACTTACTTCAGCCCATGGTAGAATGCTTATGCAGCGAGCTCATTATTAATGATTATTATTGCACTGACATGATGAAGACACCCAGATAGGTCATTACCCTCAATACGACACAGATCCTGACTCTTTCTTGTTTTCACCTCCCACTGCCTCTCTTATTACCACTTATTAATAAGAAACCTCTAGACTGTGATTTGCATGAGCATATTCTCTCAGCCGACGATGGCGTGTTATCTGACTCGTCTGTGCAGCTTGAGGAAGCACCAAGCAGTTAATTGCAACAGTACTTGGCTTCAGTTTCAGTTGAGTTGATGTTGAGTTGTGCTGCGAATCACTCTGAAGTCTTGTGTTGTACAGACACTGAAACTGAGATGACAGACAATCTGCCCTGGGAAAAAAAACTGTGTGGAACTGGAGGAAACACAGACTTCTGGAACAGAGAAACTTCAGCATTAGAGGGGAGAATTCTGTGATCCGCAACACCGACACATGAATAAAACTTTCCCACTGAGTCCCCAGTTTCCCTCCTCTCCCCTCTCTCTCTTGTTTTGGTTCCATTTTAATGCATTCCCTCCCTAATCTGACTGTGAAGACGAGGAGCTATAGTGAAGTTTGTTGAGCGCGTGTTCATGGCTGACAGCATTGTGAGATGACTGTCACAAAGGAGGATGCTCATTAGACAGCCAAGACTGAGGCTAATCTGATTAGCAGCTGTCACACCAACTTCCTGCTCACAATGAGTGCCACGCCTCTTCCTTCCACTCCATTGCTCCACTGTTTCCTTTCCTTTCTGTATAAAAAAAATCACTTCCTTTCACACACAGTCACCATATTTATTCTCTAGGCTCATCTCTGGACAAAAAATTGCTACTACCATAATTCTTAAGATGCTAAAACTAAATCAAAAGAATAACCAACTTATTGGTATTAAATTAGCTTCTAAAAACAAAATTGTAATGGTGGAATTAATCAGTTGTTACCAGTGCTATCATGCTATGACTATGATAGGTTTCTTCAACATCTCTAAATTTGTTTTCACACACGCTGGCATGATTTGCTAGAATCCATTACCACGAGCACACCCATAATTAGCATTATTAGTTACACCTGTGCTGTTCTTGTTATGACAAATCGAATTATCTGCTTTCAAAATGTCATTTTCTTACGTAAAATGCAAATTTAGATGGAGTGTTCAGTGTTACAAAAGCTATTAAAGTGGGAAAACAGCTCCAAGCACACGAGCTGGAGGCAGAGCAGCTACATTTTCTCCTGATTTGTGTGCAGTCGGCTCATTTTCAACTGGTCTAGGTGCAAAGCCTCTTTGAATATCAGTTTGATAACCAGGAGCTGAACGTTATTGAGACTAATCACTGATCAGAGCAGACTCTTCCACGGGACCACTTGAAACCTGGGGCAGTTGATGGTAATAATTTTCAGCACAGGTGAATGTTGGCTCATAAGCTTAACACAGTCTCACAATCAGCACAGCTGTTGCTAATTAACTAAATGGGTAGTACTAATCAAAGTTTAATAAGCTCAGGTGGACTGCCTGTGTACTACCGGTACATATAGTTCAGACTGTTGATACTCGATTTAGAAGGCTGACATGGAGATGAGGTTACAAAGTGGGGGAAAGATGACTTTAGTGAGTTAACTAGGTTTAGGACTTGGTTTAAAACAAAAAGTGGGATCATAAAACACGGTGACTTTGAAAATGGTCCAGGACAGGTCAGATGAGATCAGCTGAGTTGTTATTTCTGAAAGCATTAAGGCTTGTCTGAAACATAAAAAGATTACTGAGCTGTACTCACCATTGAACCAACATGGCCACTTTCTCCTTTCTCACCAGGGGGGCCTGGCATTCCCTACACAGACCAGCATGAGGCAAAGACAGGTGATTAAAGTGAAAATGTCAGATAATATAGAGCCATGAGCCTTGAACCTGGAAGCAGTTTTACCTGTAGTCCAGAGGGACCTGGTGGTCCTTTAAACCCTCTTGGTCCTTCATCACCTTTGGCCCCGTTCACACCCATTTGCCCACGAACACCTGGCTCACCATCTGTACCCTGAAACATACGCAGTATTTTTAACATGGCAAAAATAAACTCCCCCTAAAATACATTTGATGTTTGTTATAAACAATGGTTCGTACAGATGGTCCTGGTTGGCCCACAGGTCCTTGGATACCAACAGGTCCTGGGGGGCCCTAAAAAACAATGGATAGTTCTATACACCTTGACTGATGGACAAACATGTTTAAAGTCAACACAACCTCTGGTGACACATTGTTCTTAACCTCTAACTGATCCATGTTTATGATGTTTTATATATCCACAGACAAATTCATATTTACAGCTTCTCCTTTGTCTCCTTTGCTGCCTTTCTGGCCTGATCCTCCTGTTTCTCCCTGCAGAAGAAACGTATGAAAACATAGAATTAACTGAACCCAGTGATCAGCCAGAGAAAACGTTCATCTAGCCTTGCAGTCCAATGACACTACCTTGTCTCCATCCTCCCCAGGAGGCCCAGGTGATCCTGCAACTCCAGGCAGACCTGTAGGTCCTGGTTGACCATCATGCCCAGCTGGTCCAAAGGTCCCCTTTTCTCCCTGATGCACAGATGGGAAAACAAGATACATCTAGCAAAAGCTGGAACACTTATCACCCCCCTACTGCAGCCTGACAGACTGATTAATGTGCTTTATCAATGGGGAAAGTCGCTTCCAGGAAATTCAGCTTGATCACATTTATAATTTTTCCTTGAACTGTCCTGTGCTTTCTGTCTCATGCTGATACTTTTCAAAATGAGAGGACATGTTGTTTTTATCACACAGTGGTGGGAGGTGATGGAGCACTATGTGTTAATGGACACTGTTGCTTAAAGGAAGAAAATTAGCAGTTTTCCATATCTTACTGGCTCGCCTTTCTCGCCATTCGGCCCAGCAGGGCCAATGCCACCTGGCCGTCCTGGTGGGCCGATAGCGCCGGCTGGCCCAGCAGGACCCCTCTCACCAGTGGCACCCTAGAAATCAGAGGAGATGAGAGGTGACGCGAGTACATCACATGAATCATACATTTATTTAATGCTGTGGTCATGATCACTCGTCACCATGGAAACAGCCTACTTCTTTATGATTCCTGGAGTTTGATGTACAGTAACATAACAGAGCAGGGGTTGATAAAGAAAATGAAACTTACAATAGCTCCTGCAACACCAGGTAAGCCTTCTCCTCCCTTTAGACCTGGAGGGCCCTAAAAAGACAATCAAATCAAAACTGCTTAATTTACCATGAAGGAGTTTTCATTTAAAGCACGCACCAATTTTGCTTGTTTAATTTTCAAACAAAATCAGAGCTGCATGTTTTTGTGGAATTTGCTGTTGATTGTGAAATATCAGGCAGTCTGTATTACCGCTGCACCAGGGGTCCCTCTGCTCCCTCTGAAGCCTTTAAGCCCAGGGGGGCCACTCTTTCCAGCGACTCCTAGTGGACCTGGATCTCCCTAGAACCCAACCATGCACACACACACACACACACACACACACACACACACACACACACACACACAATTTGATAATCAGCAAGCAGCCAATAAATAGAAGGCCCTTACACGGTGATAAATCACACAAACCAGCAAGTCACGCTAAGGAGGAGCATTTATCTTTTATGAGCCATAATACGCTCAACGCCGCAAGGTTTCCACTCTTATTTATCATCAAATTAGAGATCAGGATTAGACCCAGGAGATAAGCTAATCACAACGCTGAGAGCGTATGCATTTTATCTAGTAGTATTATTGATAGCAGGTGATTATAATCCTGATGATATCATGTAAATAACTCACCTTGGCCCCTTCCTTTCCAGCCGATCCTGGTAAACCATGCTCACCTGGTGGTCCTGGTGAACCTGGATGACCTCTGTCACCTGTTGGTCCTGTCTCACCAGATTTCCCCTGAAGACAATCACAGTATGCAACATATGTAACATATTTCTACTATATTTTCAGTAAACAGCAGATGATCCTGGTCAAACCTCCTACCTGTGGTCCAACAACTCCTGGGGGACCAGGAGGTCCATTCTTGCCTTGAAACCCCTAAAAAAAGACAAGCAAGTCTTCTTCTTTGGAGCAATTGTGACATGTTTTATGAGATTGAGAGGATTATGTTTATTCTTAACATTATCTACTTTATCTATGCACACAGAAGAATACATTTTTGTAGATAAAAAGTGACTCACTGGTTCTCCTCTCTGACCTGGATGGCCCGGTAATCCATCCTTTCCTGGGGGACCCTGAAAATGAAACTCTCTCACATCACTGTATTAACCTGAACTTGATGAAACCTTAATATAAAATAATGTCTGAGATAAAATCAGTAACATTAAATCACAGGACAAAGCACTTATCTTACTCACATTAGGCCCTCTGGGTCCTGGTTCTCCATTTCGCCCCTGTGATCCTTGCGGACCCTAGAAAACAATAACCCACATTGGTGAATTCATGCTGCAAAAAGTACATCAGGTATTCTTTTTATTTGCAACATACATCATACAGGACTCAAAACATTACCTGATCTCCTGGAGATCCTGGAGGTCCGTCTTGTCCAGCAGAACCCTAACAGGTAAAAAAGGTGAAGAAAAAACATAAAACCACTTAAAGTTTTCCAGCTTATTGCCTGCCAGCGAAGCACTAGCTCTCCCAAAATGAATTTGTAGGGGTGAGAATATAAACGGAAGCACCCCCCCTTGCCAAGCAGTTGCTTCTCACTGCGCCAGATGGCTTGTCATCTAGGAGTGAAATGCAACCTGGCAGTTTCATCTCCGTCGACGCGTTCATCCATACTTTATGAGGCAGCCAGGTGTGTTTATGTATCTGTAACTGTATGTGCATGTATCTGTTTATGCCAAGCTCACCTTTTCTCCAGGCTTTCCAGTTGGCCCCCTTGCTCCTCGTCCCCCCCGGACTCCCTGTTGGAACACAAACATCTGTTTGATTAGCACATGTTGGAAGATAGACATCCTACGACGTGAAAACCCTGTAGAGACCTGATTGTGTGTTGTACATTGGTGGTACCTAATTACATAATGAGTGTACAGCTCATACTCACATTAGGACCTCTTTGGCCTCCTGGACCTGCCTGACCAGATGGACCCTGCATCATAAAGGCCAATAATTATTTATCGCCTCACAAATTCAGCACGCACATGGAGCGGTGTACAACAAGATAAGGACTAAAGTGTCAGCACAATCCTCACCCTTCTTCCTTTCTCTCCTAAGATGCCAGCTACACCGGGGAAGCCTAGTGTTCCCTGCAGACACAAGTAGAGGTTAATCAGCCTCAGCTCTCCATTTATCACATGTCACCCCCAATGTCTCATTAACTTATAATTAACTACTGCTTCAAATGAAAGCAAATCTAATCCATGAGCTCAACACGGCCTTAAACACACCATTCATCAACATGTGATAAATTGTCGTCATTAATGAACTATAAATAATATAACCCTTTTGAATCCGCCATTTGTCATACTTTATTTTTAATCATACAGGAAACAGTCTGGTAAAGTCACACATCATGGGGCTTAAAGCTCTGATGAAAGCTCTGATTGTGATTGTGATAGCTCTCTGGTGCCACATTACCTTTGGACCTTGTCTTCCTGGGTAACCTGGCAAACCAGGAACACCAAGTTTGCCCTGCAACGAGAACAAAGCAAGAAATAAGTGCATATGTTTCCATATGTGCTGCACATTATGTCTGTGCTGATGCATTGTGATTTAAGTTGTTGCATGTGTGACAAACAAGCACAGATTCTCTAAAATATTCCCTTTGTATTAATGTTTTGTAATAACTGAAAACTGAAAAGAAATACAATGTATTTATTTTATTATTATACTGTAAAGTCGGTCACTTAAATAAATTGTTGGTAGCTTGTTAGGCCTCAGACTAAATGGTGCAACCTTGTATTAAAGTGTAAATGTATTAAATAAAATAAAGACCTTCTCTCCTGCTATTCCAGCTTGTCCCGTCTCTCCTCCCAGTCCCGTTTGGCCCTTTAGCCCTTCTGGACCATCCTCTCCACGAGGACCAACAGCTCCATTTTCACCCTGAAGTCAAAAACAGAGATAAAAAGTGAGATGAAAATACATATTTTATTTTACAAACTAATAAATGAGATGATAAAAACGGTGCCTGTAATAAAAAGGTAATTTCACCCTGTCTCCCTTGACGCCCATGTCCCCCTTAGGCCCCGGGAAGCCGTCTTCTCCCTATGATGCAACAATAAGAAGTCAAATGAATGCTTTTAAATCTCATGATTGCAATATAATGTGTGAAACATCTATAAAATCAGCATCCACATTTTGACAAATGACAAAATAAAAGTTCTTTATCTGTTTTCCTCACTTTTTCTCCTTTGCTTCCCTTCAGTCCTCTAACTCCGTCTGCTCCCTGTAAAACAGGCAAAAACATTAGATTTTCAAACAAACTCCTAAAAATACTTTGGACTTTACATTATAATAACTTCACCTGTAAACCTAAAACACGGTAATCATACAATGTACATGAAACAACAAAATCAAGCCCTATGCAGAAATCCAAAGCACCCTTTTAAATTTAGGCGTCTTCACTCCTAGATCAGGACAGTCCATGTCTCCTCCATGTCAAATGTTGTTTTTTTCACTATGTTGTTAGAAATCCCCTTGAGAACCAAGGTCCTCTCCCTCCACCTGTCAGCTCTCAGTTATAGACTTAAACAGCTTGTCCATCAAAGGCAGACACACAGACAAAATAAAGTGGGAGAGGGAATAAATATGTCACTGAGCATTACATCTGGGATCATCGTGCATTTTATGGCTCACCTTGACTCCACGAATGCCTGGGTACCCAACAGGCCCCTGAGTGCCGAGCACACCCTACATGTAAAAATAAAATAAAAGATAATAAAAAGATAATATAATTTGTTGTAGCAGACAGGAAAACAAATTATGGTCAAGTTTAAATAAGCAATGAACTCAGTGACTGTGTCTCATCTTTTAAGAATGGATAAAATGCAAATAACTGTACTGAATGCATAGCGCTAACTCTAATGGGCTAATAGAGATAATGACATTAGAACACAGTGATCATCATGACAAGCCTTCTTGTGAGTGAGTGCACTTTAAAAACAGACTAAAAATATAATTTTGGTGCTTTAAAATCTTGCTTGAACATCACAGAGGAAGAGACTCAGACATGCAGTTACCCACTTGGATGCCTTTCTCTCCTGGGGGACCCTCTCTTCCTGGGTGACCCTAAAGCATGAAAACAAGTATTAGAATGTATGAGCACAGCTGCAAATACATCATTTTCATATCTCTTCCTAACAGAATTTTCTGAATGCAATTAACAAATGAGAAAGTGTCACGGAGAGTGAAAAAGCACCTTGAGGTATCATTGTGTCACAAAGCTCTGCAGAACAATGCAAGGTATAATATGTGAAAGTCATACAAATGTGTCTGACTGCAATGTTAAATTAATTCCTTTAGATTAAAAAAAAAAGCCTCCCTGGAAGAAGATCTGTAGTCCTCATTCTAAATGTCATCCTGCTTTGGATCAAGTCTGAAAATGCCTCCAGTGGGGAAAAAAGTACAGAAAATCTAAGTTGGCAAATTCAGTTCACTTGGTTGCATTAAAAGAAACTCTAGATTGCATGTGCATGCTTGCAAGCATGAATATGAATGTACTATTAGCTAAAATGCACATCAAACACACACTGCTTTGCTTCCTGCCAAACAAACGTTTGTGTTTTATAACGCTCTGAATGAGATTGGGGGCTTTCTGCACTGGAGGTGCAGCATGCTAAACAGATCGGAGTGCTGTCTGCGTCTAGTAATTGCAAATAGATTTGTTTAAAATTACATTTGGATAGAAATCTGAGCTGCATACAGGCGCTGTGCATGCACTTATATGTGTTTGTGTGTCTGTGGTGAACTTACAGGAGGGCCGTCAATGCCTGGAAGTCCCTGCATGCCTTGTTTACCTGAGGGACCCTGTATGAGACAAAAATTGAATACTGATATGTACATACATTGAACATGTGCATTATACTGTTTTACAAAAGGCTGCAGCCTAAGCTTCTCCGTAGCATCTAATGTCTTTGTGTGTGTTTATTGATTTCCTGTCTAGACCTGTCTTGCCTGAATGGTAGTCAGAAGAGGCTGGTTGATACTGTCCTGTTCAGTCTGCCTCCTCAAGGTGTGTGATGACAGATGTCAAAAGGTCACTACTTTATTCCTTATATTAAGTAAGAGTTCTGCTACTTACCTTCTCTCCTGGCGCTCCAATGGGACCCTGAGGACCAGGGAACCCCTGGACCAAAACAAAACATCTATCAAATTAAGTGTTACAAGAAAGTAAAATGGGTAGTCACAATTCTGTTTGAATCTTCTGTACATGTGACTACGTCTGAGTCATAAACATAATGGATGATTGGATTTCTGACAGGCTGAAAAATAGAAAAAATGATTCACTTTGCTTTACATATTGAAATGTCTTGGCCAAATACATTTTTAACCTATAAACAAACAAACAAAAGCCATTCAGTTGACTACATATGCAACAAACATGGAAATAAGTGCTTTGAACTTATAAAACACATCAGGAATGGATTTTAAAAAGAAGAGGAAGCTTTCTTGTTTCTTAAATGCAGTACCTGTACTCCTGGATTTCCTTGTTGACCTGGAGGGCCTATTTCTCCATGTGGACCCTGAAAACAAGCAAAACATTTAACTAATAATGATCGGCTGATATTACTAGGTTGTTAAAGTAGTAAGACCTACCAGGTTGCCCTTTGACCCTTGCACTCCATCAGTTCCAGCAATGCCCTGGAAAGAAAAGGACACACATTAAATATCAGATTTGTATTATACTGAAACAGGATTTGTTGTTTGTCTTCAAAGATAATAAAATACCAGTCCTCTGGATGTAAAGAGACAGAATGGCTGTGATCTTGTCATCAAGGTGATGTTGACTCACCGGTTGTCCAGGTGGACCAGGTGGACCCCTTGGCCCAACAAGACCTCGTTGACCCTGGAGAGAAAACACAGCAAACAGCTAGCCTGCATCCATGATGAGACTGAATGAGCTCAGAATACTAAACCATCAATCAGAATGAAGGAGAGGGAGAAAATGAAAAACAGCAAGAGACCACCAGTTTATTTCAGCGATGGCACACGTCTGTTTTATATGTGCTCACTATGAAGTGTGTTCTAGCTTGTTGGTGCGAGTGTGTTTGTGTGATCTGTTTTTGTCAGCTTCCCTCTTTGTAGGCTGGCCAAGCCACCTGCTCCAATGCCACATCTGTGATCTCCTGGGAAGTGATTGATATGGAAATATAATCATTCGGGCCAGGATTTTATCGCTTACCTTGCCGACATCTTCTCCTCTTTTCTCACTCCATCTATCTCATCCCATTCACCACCAAACAAATTTTTGTCTTGTGTTTGTCTCCTGTTGTCTCACTTTTCCTGTCCATCTTTGTCTCTCAACATTGTGGTTTATCAGAGTTTTCTAACACAGCTTGTAGCGGCTCTATTTCCTCAAACATTGAGGGGTCTGTTTGGAGTGACAAAACCCTGCTAGATGTTGTTCCAAGTTCTTTAGTCCTTGATTTTTTTAGAATGAGGCATGATGTGTTGCTTTTTGAGATCTTTTAGCGTACTTCTTGTTTTCAGACAGGTTCTACTGAAGTGACTTCTTCATTCTGCAGGTCTGGCAGTAATCAGACTTGGGTTTGACTGGTGGAACTGAACTCAGCTCTCCAAATAATGCAATTAATCACAGTTTGTTTATAATTTAACAAGATTTGGATACTTACAGGTTCGCCTGGTTGTCCTCTTGGTCCCACAGGTCCATCAGATCCCTAAAATAAATAGAAGGAAACTAATTCATCACATACATCTTCTTCCCCTTTTTGACCCAGCCTCTAGTTTGAATGCATTTATATTCTGATAGAATTTATTTATAAAAATTGCTCATTACAGGCATTTTCTACCTGACAGATGAGGCTCAACTATCTATCTAATATTGCAGCCTCTCAGACTTCAGCAGCCAGCCTGCATCGATTGACACAGTGCTGACAGAGCTTGTAGCTTTCATATTCTTCAATCTAAGCTAGGGATGCGGTGCTTTGCTTTAATGTGTTTTCCTGCTGAATGAATTCAAGCCAGCATAGCAGAGTTTATAATGCAGGAGTTCATGACTTAATTCTATTAAAATTTGTTTACATCCGTGCTGCTTTACCATCTAAAAGGTTTACAAAATCAGTTCATTGATCTGGAAGGGATTTCCATTTTAAAATTGGAGATGGAAAATTCAATAACCTAAAACACAGCTGCAGGGTGTTGTTTTCTGAGGATTGTTTTTTTGAATAAAAGTGCACTCACCTTTTCTCCGGGCTCTCCGACGGGCCCTGGAGGACCAGGTCTTCCTCTGTCCCCCTACAAGATAAAAGCATTAGTCGTGAACATGAAGAATTGTTGAAGTGATCTACTATGGCAGAGCTGTACTAAGCAGATGCTTTTTATATCACGCAGACATCACAGAAACAAGAACAATCATCTTAATAATATGCAAATAAACATCTGGCATAAGATTTGTAAAGAATTCATGCATGTCATGTTAGGATGTTAACTACATAAGACTACATAAATACAGCGACAACATCAGATTCCCAAATCAAACTCACTATGTGTCCCTTGTTTCCTGGGAGACCTGGCAGACCGTCAAAGCCCCTGTCACCCTGAGACATTAAAGAGGAACAAGTGCATTAAACCCTGGAATACACACCACACACACACACAAAGTCACATGCAGTAATGTATAAACATTAGCATGATTGTAGTGAAAGTGTCCCCTGGCAGAACCTCCCATCTGCTGTGAGAGTGTGTTGGGGAGTTGAAGCTTTCAGATTAGCTGTAGGTCTGCTAAAATGTTGCTGTGACTGATAAAGTCTCTGTTCAGTCAGAACCAGCATCAGGAGACACTGATTTACTTACTAAGCTCTTCCTGCAGCTGTTATTATTGAGTTGCTTTGTTGTCAATAACATATAATAAGCTGGAGGCTGCTCGTTGCCTGAAGGCTTACACTTGAAAGTGGAGATAGTTGATTATTATATAAGACCTACCTGCACCAATATTAAATTTAAACTTGAATTTAAACTTGATATGTGATACTACTGAGCTGATGAACCATTTAAAAATTTTACCTTTGCACCTGTTTCACCTGGAGATCCCCGACCTCCATCTACACCTGAACGTCCCTACAAAACACAGTTAGCATATATAGTACATTAAGCATTATCACAACATGCTGATAGACTTTTTTTTAAAACTATCTCTCACCCTTTTTCCTGATTTTCCATTTATTCCAGGGGGGCCAGGCAACCCACGAGTTCCCTAAACCAGCAAAACAAGTGAGGAGGACCAAAATAAATCCAAATGCTGGGAAAACTTTTTTATGATGGAAGCTAAAAGTGAGGTAGGAATATCTGGCCTGGTCTTACAGGCGGTCCATCGTCTCCTTGGTCCCCTTTGAACCCAGCTGAGCCTGGAAGACCCTATAAAATAAAAATAAAATCCATTTACAAATGAAATAAATACAAGTAGGATATCAGCCTTTTGTGATTTGACTATTTCTATAGTGTGCTGTTCATAAATAAGGCATTTATAAAAGCATTTAAAACTCAGAGAGCATAAAAAATGATGAGGTCAGGTTATGAGACTAGAGAAAAAGGACAGCGTGAAGCCAGAAACTGGTCAGAAAGATTGCATCTACGAGGTTAGCGGCTGGTGGAGCCCTCAGGGGATGGTGGGAATCTGGTCTGAGTCAGAGGAGAGTCTCACCATCGGGCCTGGTCGTCCTGTAAGACCCAGCGGACCTGGAGGCCCCATAAGTGACATCTAAAAGAATATATGTAGGTTATTTATTTGATTAAAAAAACTAAAATAATATGAAAAGATGGCACAACGGCAGAGGTTTCCGTGACGTGTACCTTAGACTGTTGCAGGATAGCATGGGCTTGTGCCTCTTGAGCCGACACAGCTGGCCCCTTCTGTGAATCACCTCCATAGTGGAACTGGTGGCAAGAAAAAAAAAAGAGTTTAAATCCCTCTGCAGGAGTCCCCAAATGTAAATAAAGTCAAATCACACAGCCCCCCCTTGTGGTTATACTACTATACAGCAATATGAAGAAATGTGTGTGTGGGTGTGTGTGTGTGTGCGTGCATGTTAATGTGCTATATGTTCTTACTGGTAGCATTAACATGGTTCCTGGAGGACCTGGGATCCCATCAACCCCAGCAATACCAGGGCGTCCTGGAGGACCCTGAAAAGAGACGACAGGAAAAGAAACAAAGAATCAGTTCATGTATTTATTATGCACTCTGGTTCTGTTGACCCATAGCTTTTGAGGACAGAAAGCAATAATAGAATGCCGAATGGAATGAGAACCTTTAAAGTAATTGCTTTGTTTAGGATTAGTTTGGCAAAGAATTCTTCGAATGGGGAAAATCTCCAGGAAATTAATGTAAATCAGGACTTGGTTGGAAAGGAACTCACTTTGGCAGATGTTGTCTTCCATCTGCCAATGCTGATACGAACAAACTAACTTGTGAGGACTGTTCATGTGTAATCATGCACATGGGACAGGGTAGGAAATATGGAAAAATAATTGTACTGTATGTGTTGTGGTGCAGCTACCTGTGTTTATTTTTATCAGAACAGTTACATAAATAAATCTCTCTCCAACAAAAAGTCTAGGTGGATATCATTTTACCTCTGAAGTGATAAAATAACTAAGTACTGGATGTCTTTGTCAAATAACTGATTATTATTTATGAAAATAAAAGTGAATCAGTAACTTTGATGATGTTTTTGTGTGACAGCTTCTTTACAACAGAACCTCTGTTCACTAGGACACAGTATGATCCAGCAGACATGGTTCAGTTTATGGTCACACAGTTTAAAATCCTCAGGTTAGAACCCTAAATCAAATTAAACACTCAAACGTTGAGTAATGAGCTACACTCACCAGTTCACCTGGATCTCCTCTGGGTCCTGGAGGGCCTGTTGGTCCAGCTGGTCCAGGGAGCCCCTGTGACGAAAACATTAACAGCTATCAGGGAAGATTTAAGAACATGAACACATTATAGCATAGATTTTAATTGAAACTATTCAAATACTTAATAAGAAATATTGTTTTGTTTATAATGATACAGTAGCTGCCTTGTGATTCATTACACTGACAGTTTGGGTAGTCCTACCTCTGGTCCTGGTAGACCTGGAGGCCCAAACACTGAAAACCCCTGGAAACAAGCATAAACTGCATGTAATGTAAATCCAAATCATATCGAATGATTTTCAGTCTCACAACTAGAAGCATTAGGCTGTTTATTAAATCCCTCTGGCACTCACTGGTTCAACAATAGCTGGCTCTCCTTTTTGGCCTTTTTCTGCTCTGAGTGCAGCCTGTAGTGGGGAAACACGTGTTTAAATGTGTGTACTCATAAATCATTTGACACAAACAACATGAAACATAAACACTTAATTGATGCATGAACTTTACCTCAACATTTAGCGTCTCAGCTACTTCCCGCTCTGCAAAGTCAAAGTCGTCCTCGTATATTTCATACTCTTCATACTCTAACGCTGTTTCGTTCTTCAAATCTTCGTAGTCAAGGATCTGCTAAAGAGCCGACGGTGAACGTATTAGTGAAAAGCAATATAATTTATCTGTTTTTCTGTCGTTGAACCCACCTCATATTCTGTAACATTTGGGCTCGCAGTCACTGTGGAAACAGAGACATCTTCAAACAGGTCTCCATAAAACCCCTCTTCATACTCCGCCACCACTGCTTTCTCCAGTGGCGTGCTCTCCTGCAGGCCAACATGCAGGTTTAAGTGATTCTGAGACAAACATGCGTGGCTCCATGTAAAAGCACATTTTTAATGAGCAAAATTAATGCTAGCAAATTCGATTGATCTAATGGAAACTTGTTGGTTAACTGGGATACAGTCTGGCAGGTGTGCAGTTAATTACGAAGCTGAAGTGTAATTAATTAGGTGATGGACGATCAGATTCAAGCTGCTGGAGAGAAGGAACTGAAACAATCACAGAGAAAAACACAAGGAGGAAAACAAAAATAAAATACATGAAATACTCATTGTTTCAGTGAGACGTTAAAAAGGATCGGGTTTTAAAATAACACCACCATCCAAGCTGGATATTGATCTTGAAGAAACAATTGTTTTTTTTCTTTAACTTTGCACACATAAAGAACTATTCACACAATGCAAGATTATCTATGAATACACATAAACACAAAGTTTTGACAATGATGAAGACGAGGCAATGAGTACAGTGGTGCTGGTTAGTGGTGATAAGCGGCTACATGAGAAGAGGTGCTCGCTACGGTTAGAAGGTATTAGGGATGTGACTGGTTAGAACTGGGAGTGGTGGGAGAGGTTTAGGGAGGACCACATCTACTGATAAATTTGTCTACCTCCTTGGTAACCTTTGATACAGGCAGTGAGCTGGGCACCACAGAGGGTGCCTCAGTTGTGAAGTCGGGTTTAAGTGTGGGCCTCTCCGTGACAGTCGTCTGGAATGCTTTGGTGGAAAAGACCATTTCCAGGCTCCTAATGTCTGGTAGGTCTGTGGGCTGGAAGGGTTCCTGCGACTGAAACTCTGGTAGTGTTGTTGATGCTCTGACGAAGCCTTCCTCAGGACCCTCCTCTTCATGCTTTTTCTTTCTGGATCCCTTCTTGCCCTTGCCTTTGCGTTTTCCTTTAGAGCTTTTGTCCCCCTTCTTTTTGTCCTTTTTTCCTTTCCTCTCCTTTTTGGAGACCTCCTTTTGTTCAGCCGGTTGATCACTTTGCATCAAAGCATCAAACTCAAGCTGAGAGTGCTTTTATAAAACATAGACGAGAACATATGGAGGGGGAAAAAACAGACACTGCTGTGAATGAGAACATAATTCACAAAATCTTTAGACCTTGAGACACCTACTTTGATTTTACTGCTACCTACTTTCTTTTAAAAAATATGGATAAACATCTTCACGTGTGATCACAGGTTATCCTACAAAACCATAAATTCTCAGCATTTTCTAGCAATCATTGGCTGTCAGGTACAAGATTAATGTCCATTGTATGTCAGTTATGTGAATGACCTCTGTCTGAAAGTGATGCTGAAGGCCAGGTCTGTGGAAGACATGACAGGATTTAGATCCACTAGTAAACATGACCAGCGTGGGATTGTGATTGGAAATAGGTCAGTCATTTGACAGATGTGGACCTCCTCTGGACTGAGAGCCCATCACTCAGCTGTAGTTATATGGAAGCCAGCTTGATGGCTGAAACGGTCTTGGTTGTTTTATTAAAGACAAACAACATCAATAAGTTTATCCCAGTGAGCATCAGATGCAATTCGAGTTTGGCTGCAGCTCCTGAAAATCTCTGGATAAATTTAGACCACATTTTGACAAAAGCAAACTCACTCCTTATTGCTTATTTTATACAACAAGCAAACACAAATATATAAGTATAACTTTGAGTTGCAAATGACAAAGTCACCAACCGTGCTGCAGAGTGATGAAAACCAGCAGAAAGAGCTACGTGTCTGGGTCATGACTCCTTTTTTTTTCTTGCAAATCTCTGCTAAATCAAGACATCTATTAAACATCTATGAGGCCTAGACAACTATAAAACCTTCACTATTAGAGCCAAATGTGTCTGATTTTAGTCCAGATGTGTAGTTTAAATGTCAGCGAGAAAATGACAAAAAGCTCACAAGACTGTAACCACACATACACACAAGTTAAAACTGCAAATTCCCCTGAAACCCATCCACACACACCACTGCCTCCTTTCTCCTTATCTCCTTCATTCATCACCAAAGACATATATAATCATCCATATCCCTGATAGGTTCATTTTGCCTTAAGGAAAGGATGAGCTGTTATATCCTGTTGGAGTTAAATGCCTCTGGCGTGCTGTGTATATAAATGTGTATTCTTTTTTTGGATACTCTTTCTTGTTATCTGCATTATCTCTATTTCCCCATCTGTGTGTGTGTGCTGCCAAAAGAGCACCAGAAATGCTTTCATGTTGGCTGCATGTAAAAAAAAAAGATGCTAATACCGTTTCCTCTCTTTATCTCTAACTGTTCTTTCTGCAGACACATTTTGGACACGCAGCTCTATTGATCTGTGTGTTTGTGCTTCTTTCGCTTGTTGGCTGCCTCAACACAGAAGGACTTGTGTGCAATAAGTAGAAGCTTGTTTTAACACTTCACAATAATATCTGGTACCTCAGAAACTAAAAAACACCACAAAAAACTGGAAACACATTTTTATCCATCCAGTGATTCATCGTTTAAAATGTAGAAGAACTGCACAAATGTATATTTATCCAATGAGCAGCACTGACCTCCTGCTGGTCCAGAGCTTGACCATTGTGAGGTAAAGCAAAGTCACATTCTGGTATGTGGTTTACACAGTAGTTAGCTGCAGCCTGGGGGTCCTCCACAATCATCAGCTGCTGAATATCCCCCTGAAATTAAAAAATATATATATATATAAATCATCCCATTATGGCAATGACAAAAACAGCAGGCACTGCTGCAAAGAAAAGAAACATTTTAGAAAAAGCAGAAGACAAAACCTGTAATATTTATAGCCTGTTACACCAATGCACTAAAACAAGATGAACATTGACTCTGTAGACACATAAATGCACGTAGCGTGATCAGTCAGAGATCATAGTTGTTAGTGATTATTGCTCACAGCGTTTCCTTACTCCAGGGGGAACGTCACTCTTTACAGGAAACAGTCAAAAAGCTCTTCCTCACTCCCCTGACAGGGCCTTTAATTTTCTATCGTACCCTGCAGGCATAGCCAGAGAATATTTACAAACATTTCCATAGACAGCAGCGCTGCACCCTGCAGCACTCAGCCCAGAGCCTCTACCAGCTTCAGCGTTTTAACCCTCAGCATCTCCACATAACAAGAATTCAATCTGGCTATAAAACATGTGAGTGAAAGAATAAGTTACTTATCAAAAACTAAAGTTATTTTAACAAATAAATAAAAACACTTAATATACATAGGCTTACATTGTTGCATTATGTTAAAAGCTTTATTGCCCCAAATGACTAAAAGACTGCTTTTTTCTTGGGGTAACAATAAAGGGTTAAAGACAATAATAGCAGCTAACTAATGAATTTAGTTAAACACATTTTCATGATTTTTTTAAATTTTATTTTACGCTTCACAGAATGAATATTAAATGTGAGAAATCAAAAACAACCATTTCAAACTATAAAACATGAAAAACAAGCTGCAGAACTCAATTCTGCAGGACAGACGTCAGAAAGCCACAGCAAGGCGTTTGACAAGATTTTGATTAAATTAGTGAACTGAATCAGTGTAGGTGCATTGTAAACACACTGCCAGGTGAAACGGTATCAAGGGACAGCAGGGCAGCCATCTGTGATCAATTAAGTTTGATTAACTGCTTGATGTTGTGTTAATTGTTGTCCCGTTGTCATCTCTTTAATTGGCTTAAGAAGCCAGAGGTGAAATAAATACAAACAGATAATTTCTTTGCTTCAGGACACTAGCTCATGTTCTAGTGGTGCATTCCCAGGCTAATGACTTCTAGTTTTATGTAATGTTTTCATACATTAAACATAAAAGGAGTTGTTATCCTTCCTGTTTTGGTCAAAGGCCAGAGTCAAGCAGAGGAAATGATTGTGCTTTAAGGTGAGAGACAAAGAAGGGGAAAGAAAAGCTAAAGGGAGCTAATCCAAACTAATCCCATCTCAATTTCTGATCAAAGGCAATCCTTATTCCTCCTTTCTCTAGCCTGGGGACTCACTCCTCTAGTCTTAACCTGATGTGCATGCCACCATTCCCTGATTAGGATGGAGCAAGGAGATCTAAAGAAGAACACCTCATCTGAATCCTCAAATATCCCAGGTTACATTCAGATTTCTAGGAAGTAGCCAGCTATCACATGGCTCCATCATATAAGAAACTGAACCTTACTGAATCTGCTGATTCCTGCTGTGGATGCAAACAAAACACGTTTCTCCAGTTTGTTCGACAACCCTACAATTTAGTTTAATCCCCTCAATAAAGACATGCTTTAATGATAAAACTAATGAGACTTTGTCTCAACATGTCTATGCCACTAAGCCAAAGATATCTCTGTTTGTACTAATTGAGACAGAAATCATCATAATTTCCTAATAAATAAATAAATCCTGGACCGGATCTCATCAGTGCAGATCTCAGCTATGTACACACAGCAGCCAATAAGGAGAACAAACAGACAGTGTTGATGTTTGTTTTGCTCCAAATGTGAGAGTGATGAGATTGAACAGCAAACTTGTAGTCATTTGTAAGCAATCTGGAAGCAATAGGCACATTAGTGGCTGACCACAGTTCCCCATGCTCCCACGCTAAGCTCCCATGGCAGAACTGGGCCAGAACACTGGCCTCCTCCCCAGAAGCGGAGCCTGGGAACAGAAGCCCAGAGGTCAGCCCACTTGACTTCTCTCCCCGTGGTACCAGCCTCACCCGAGGAGCACAACTCTGATGATTAAATATAGCATCAACAGCCAGCCAGAGATTCATATGGACAATATAATATTAAAAATAACAAAACAACCAATTAATGATTAGAACTTTCTCCATAAAAAACAACTCAAATATCTGATTCCAAACACAAGACCACAAAAAATGCATGGATTGGTTTAAAAAGATATAGATTATCATCATCATAAATCAGATGTCATCATCATCCTCATGACACTTTATAAGACAATAAAGAAAGGCATTGGGAAGGTTCCTGGAGCAAAGCCAAAGATCAAAAGCATCAATTGCCTTTTGAAAAGGAAAATTTATACTGGCCACAAGGAGACATGTTTCATAACCCAAGTGGGATATAAAATGAAATAAACTGGAAAGTGTCAACAAGGGAGGGGAAGTAAAGGAGTAACAACATGGTGTGAGAAGTACACTGAGGGTACTAGGACACCAATAATGGGATGTTTCTGAGTGGACTACACAGCTCACTTCAAGTCCATAATACTGGATGTTTCTCATTTAGTAAATCTGGAAAACGATATATTTTATCATGTAAAGATAATCAATCAGCACATAATAAATATAATGCTGAACAAACTGATTTTAAAAACCGTTAGAAATGTAAATAAACTGATTTTATTTCAGAGCTGCTGCTGGCATGTTGCCGTTTTGGGTTGACAACAAATGATAATGCATCTACTATAATTTGTCAAGTACATTCTAGACTATTAAATATCTTATGCTTTGCTCCATTTTTCCATTTTTCCCTGTGATCCATGAGTAAGAAGACACTGAGCCCCGAGGACGTGGAAGGGGAAGGGGCTTGAGCTGATCTCAATTTCATGCTGTTGGTGAGAGATTTAGTAGGGCCCCACTGGGAATGACAATTGAGAAGAGGTTGAGTATTGTCATGGGAAGTAGAGGGAATGACTGACAGTAGAGGTTATAGCAGTGGAAAAGAAACTGGAGACACTCCAAGAGTTCTATCAGATTCTTTCTGTGGGGGTTTAATGTATTAATAATCACATGGACACATTATAAATGTTTAAAAAATGCCTCTCTGATTTGTAAAGGGTTAAATGCTCTTAAATAGTCTCTTAAAAAGGCTTTATATTTTTCAGCTTTAAAAAAAACAAGTCAGATTTTTGAGAGTGGCTCACAACAGATGGCTTCACCGCATACATTCAGTCAAGCATGATTCCTAATGTTTTAATGGAACAATGGCCTTCCCCACTTCAGAGCAAAAAGCCTCTGCAGTCATTTCTTGGCTTGGTAAAAGCGATGAGACTGGGCACGTCTGAACGGTGGATTTGCTCCTCCCGCTCCACCTGAAAATCTTTTTCTCCACACTGCTTTTATTCATGTTGCACCTGATTGACAGGGGACCCCGTCACCTTAAAATCCAAAATGATTTTTATTTTTTAAAAATGCTCCAAGCACTCAAATGAAAGGTCGGATTTCATCCTATGCTACACTTTCCTGGCATTAACCACATTAGCTGTATAGTATTGCACAGAAAATGATCTGCATTAGCTAAACAAAGTTCAACACGCTGATTTTGCAAATGTTCCAATTTTAGGCTTGATCTGGTTAGATCTGGATGTGATTTTAAAAATGAGCAAAGCTTGACAACTTGTGCAGCTTGAAGTCATTATCAGACTGGATTGAGAAACCATTAAGTCTGCATTACCTAATTTATCTGACTGTTAAAATGTTCAAATCAGCACTCTGACTAAAATAAGAAAGACATGATTAACAGGAAGTTTCCAACTGCAGCTTGACCCTGTTGCATCTAATCCACCCTGTATATTACTGCAGTGAACCAAGGCCTCCCACACGCTTTACACACAGTTTAGGTCCAAATTCTCAGTTACTTTTCATGTTTATAGCATTACAAGAATCCACAAAGAACACACAGTTAGTTGCACAATTCAGACAGATGAATCTGACAATTTGCTCAACTAGAATCACTCAAAGTTTGTTTAAAATACAAAATACACAAAAGAGAACAATAGCCTGATTTTTAAATGAATCGTTTGTGTTTTCTGTGTAGTTGAGATGCTTTCACAACACCCAACCTCAAAAACTTCTTCATCCAGCAGCCGTGTTCCAAACACAGTGACGCCCTCTGTGCTGACAACAGTATCATCCCCTCGAAGCAGATCCAGGGTCTCGACCCTCTCGCAGTCCAGGTAAAGGGTCACGGTCTTGTCTTGCACACTAAAGGCGATCCTGTGCCATCTGAAAGGATAAAGACACAGTTGCATTTGATGATGTAAAAGCAAGTTTCTCATGAAAAGTTGGTGTCAAAATTCAGAGTATTTGCAAAGGATGTTTCCAAGCTGTCTCAAAACAATTTCAAGGTTTTGAGTGAATCTCAGGGCCTTGCTGTTGTGTCATCTGAACTGTGAACATGTTCAAAAACTTTACAGGACAAGTTTTCTCTCAGAATAGATGCAAATGCAAAGAATAGCTCCTTCGATTAGGTTGAATCACTGCATCAGTCACGCCACAAAAATCATATTCTCTTTCGTGTGTGCATTAAATGAAATATAGGCCGTCGGATCAACAGATGCCTGGAATAACCAAGAGGCTATGTGCCCTCGTACTACCCACTTTCCATCTGCCAGGTTGATCTTCTTGAAGATGGGATATAATTCTGGAGTGGGCTGTCCATGCTGGTCCTCATACAGAAAAACAGGTGACCGACCCACTTCAAGGCCGAGCTGCTGCACCCCCTGGTCATCATAAATTGAAAGTAGGAAAAACTGGGATCCTTTTTTAGCTCTAACTGTAGTCATCAGGGAGAAATTTTCAGGAAATTTGGAATCTGGATGAAGAGGAGAGAAGAGAGGAGGAGAGGATACGAGAGGACGGTAAGTCATAAAGAGCAGAGCACAGCAGGGAGCATACATTTTCATAAAATGAAGGCACCACCCGCTGCCAGTGAGACCTGGATAAAGATAATGATGAAAAATATTGCTCATGAAAGCACTGAGTGCCCAGGAGAAGTAAATTGAGTTTAGTCATATTCTTAACTTTTACTGAGAGAACAATCCTTCACAGATTGTATAAATGTTAATGCTTTCTGCCATTTAGAGGAATTCTGAAGTATTCCATTGCTGTGGTGGATTGAGAGGATTTTCTGAATGTGGTCTTGAAGGAAAACAGTCTAGACAGTACCAGGGAATAGCTGTTTAGTAGGAGCGCTGAGCTGGATCTTTTTGATCTTGTAAGCCAGGTCCGTCTCCTCCGTGCCCCTCCTGCTGGTGCAGAGACCAGCCTCCAAGGACACCCCCTCCATGTTCTCTGACAGCCCAAGCGCTCGCAGAACATCAATGGGATCAGCTGGGAATGGAAAGGAAGAGAAAATGAACCATCTGGCTGTAGCAACAGAGCAGATTGAGGAAACATGGTGTTCTGTTATTTCTGTGTTGCAAATTTACGTTAGCTTTAGTGGATTATTTATTGCTTTTTGTGCAATCTTTCTAAACTTTGCATGTAAAACTTGCAACGCTCATAGCAGATGATGGCAGTGCGTTCATGCTTTTGACAGTTTCATTTGATTTCTGCCAGTGTGACAGCCCTTTTTTGTCTGGCTCACTTAAATGCTGGTTGATACTGAGCTGAAGTGCAGGATTTAGTGCGGCTGGAAGCTTGTTTTAAAGTTTGGTGCCTTCCTGCTTCCTTTGAGTCGGAAGAAACGAGCTCCTCTGAGATGTGGCGGCAGGTGGCCTGGCTTCTGTGGTTGTTATTATAGGATAGGGGGCGGTGTGCTGTCTAACCCATAATCCTCCGGTAGTACACCTAACAGCTGACACCTGCACACTGCTACATTACAGTCAGCTACAACACATCTGCATTACATTCATCACAATCTGAATTAAAACTATGTTTTTTGACAAAAAGGCTGCTCTTTTGTAATAAAGCAAATTTGATTTCTCCTACAAATTCTAATGAAAAGTTTTAAACTGTTGACATATCCGTTATTCCTTTTATTGCAAGCCTGAAAACCTGAATTTTCCACTGTTTAGATGAGTTTTCTAGTGCATATAAACCAAATATACATAATCAAATCGGGTTCACTGCAGCAATTGTTGCCCCCACAGATAAAAACTTTGTTTCAGTCAATAGTTTCTCTCCTTCCAATGAGTCAGTGCTTTGTTTGCAGTCCGCTGCTCGTGTTATTAGATGTCTGTTGATAAAGTGCTGCCGTGGGCATTAGCCAGGATCAGAGCTCAGTGCAGAGCCAGGCTCCCACCAGCTGCTACAGAGAGCCGCTCAGCACTTAGCATTCCAGGCATCTGAAATGAGGATCCTAAACCCAAATTGCCTCCTGAAGCGCTGGCTGCTCAGAGCTCGCCTTTTATTCTGCTTGTTAATTAAACATGTGGAGAGAGTTTACGACTGCCCAGACACTATTTTCAATTTTTTAAAAAAAGTAGCATTACATTTTATGACTTTATTTATTTGCAAAGCAGACATTGTTAATTTTTTCCCCCCAAATAGTTTTAGCAGCTAACTCTCTGAGCTACCTCTCCTGCCTTATACTTTGGACACATATAGCGAAAATAAATGATATTCAAATTGAAAAGTTACAGAAATGACAGAAAAATAAACTTGAACACAAAGCTGTTATATGCAAAAGTCAGCCCATAAATGGACATACAGATATTTAGGACATTCAAAATGCCTCCAAGGCTGCACAATATATAAAAATGTATTCATATCACAATAATAACATGTGCAATATTGAAATCAAGGGCTTCCAGTAGATCACAGATTCAAAATAATTGGCAATCAGACAGACCCCACTTCAGATGCCCACAACCAACACACTTCATATACAGTAACTTATATTGTCATCACACATTTCAACTATTTTCCTGCAGCCCTCTGCAGTCTGACAGCACAAGACCTGAATGTTGAAGTATCAGCTAT
This sequence comes from Callopanchax toddi, assembly GCA_006937965.1. Classification (NCBI taxonomy): domain Eukaryota; kingdom Metazoa; phylum Chordata; class Actinopteri; order Cyprinodontiformes; family Nothobranchiidae; genus Callopanchax; species Callopanchax toddi. The sequence continues at coordinate 686,811 of SSNR01000030.1, read as the reverse complement.
ACTGAGCATAAGGGTCTTTTTCTATTGCTTGAGCAAAAAAAAAAATGGATCAATTCAGTTATCAACTTCTCTCAGGAGTTAGATCAATCCATCTATCCATTTTCTGAACCACCTCACCCAGTATGAGTCACAGGGAGCTGCTTATCTCCAGCAGTCACAGGGCATGAGGCGGGGTACACCCTGTACAGAACACCAATCCATCACAGGCCCATTAGACTTGTAATCATTCACACACACCTAGGGACAATTTAGAGTCGTCAATTAACCTGGAATAAGAAGATATTCTGTAAATTCAACACATAATCATCAGAATGTGTTCTGAGATGGCCGTGGAACATCACAGTCCAATCCAATCATTGTCAGGGAGAAACAAACGAGGTTTTTGTTTAAAAAGGAAAATGTTCTCGCTGAGGGAATACAAGCTGGTTGAGGAGTACAGACCAATAAAACCAGTTCCTATTCACAGTAAATTCACAACATTGCTTCCCAACCAGCTATTTGTCTTTTTCTACTAAACTTGTTTTTTTCTAGTATTAAAACCAGATTCTAAACAACAGCGTGGCACAGCAGAAATGTCCATTATTGTAGAGCACATTCCTGCAAGCAGTCAGCGTTTTGGTGGCACTGATAAATTTATTGACACTTGATGAAATGTTTTGAGTGAGACGCTGTTTGCAGACACTCTGTAGTGCTGTGATGTCCCCAAAAAATTGCTGTAGTTCAGCAAAAAGTAACAACAGGGTCCTCCTCTCAGGTCAGTCATAGATTTTCAAACAACGCCTGCCAAGTAATTAGCCAACTCAGCAAATGTGGAAAAATTGCATGAACCTGTGAATGCTGATGACACAGTTATTGATCTTTTGCAGACTTTTGCTTAATGAGTGAGCGATTCAAATGTGACACAAACCAATAAAAAAAAAACTGTGCTGAGATTTGAACGCTGTGTTTGGAAAAATAATTTGAAAAATGCAACAAAAATGCTTCTCTCAATCTTTTTATTATACATGCATTCAATGCAAGGCTGCACAATGATGCAGTTGGTTAACATGGTTGCCTTGCATGGTTGCATCAAGTTTGCATGTTCTCCCTGCATCATAGAATCAGAGAATCTATATTTTCTTTACCTTCTACTCTATATTGAGTCTGGTTTCTAACTTATGTTTCTATTTTACTGACTTGTTGATGATGTTGTTCTTGCTTGAACCCAAATAAGTCTCCTATCATTCTCTAATGGCTTTATTTGATTCCTGACCACAAATCAATGTCCGTTGGGTTAGCTAAGTTGAGTTTGTTGTTTAGTCAAAGGTCAGAATCCCATACACACACATTAAGCTGACTTCTTTCCTCATATAAGCTCATAGACAGAGAGGAAGACGATGATGGTCTTTAACTGAAGTAATGTGGGTTTAATTAGACAGGGTTTCTCTGTAGTCATCCACAGCAGCGCCTGACAAATGCAGACAGAATTCTTTCATTTTGGGGAAAACATTAACTTCAGTGCAACCCTTGAATTACATAAAGAGGATTTCAGTAGTGTGTTTATAAGTGTAATATCCAGTTTTCAACATGTTTCAGCTCTTGGCTGAGAAAACTGATGACCTCTGACACTCGGATAACAAACAATAAATGCACACAAACACCACAGGCTGAAATCTGAGACCTGCAGCAGAAACTCACCTAACAAAGAGATCGATTTCACAATTAAGTTCATATAAAAATCAACCACCCTACACCCAAATAAACAAAATAAAGTATTTTAGTAAAGTGATTCACAGGACATGGCCCTGCGATGGACTGGCGACCCGTCCAGGGTGTCCCCCGCCTCTCGCCCCTTGACCGCTGGAGATAGGCACCAGCTGCCCCGCGACCCTCTGTGGAGGAATAAGCGGCTACAGAAAATGGATGGATGGATGGATTCACAGGACAAGAAAAAAATCCAAAATGGACGCGAGAAGAATGAACCCTAATAGCTGCTAAAACAGAATGAAAATCCCATCTCATACAAAGCATCAGGAAGAAATGCCCAGAGTCATGGAAGGCTGCCATTAGCAGGCTGGATAAATGCAGCTATCAGTGAAAAGAATGTTATCTTTTCCCTGCTTTAGATCAATTAGCTCATTTAGAGTTTTGCCAATTTTCTCAGCCTCTTTACCTTTCCTGCAGCACTGACTGTCTGAACAAGTTTTTCTTGCATCTCATTAGGTTTTGTATTAAAGTCCTTACCTCACCTCTCAAATTATATCACTTCAGCAGGAAGTCGGGAAGACTGGACAAGCATATTTTAACACTACTTATGAGCCAAAATGCACACAGCATAAAATGAGATGTTTAAAAATGTTTAAAATATCAGAAATAGCTCCTAGTTTTTAGTTTTTTTTTTGTTTGTTTGTTTTTTTTTTGGTTGCATCAAATGTCAGCGGATTTTCATGGATGTTCAAGAAACCTTAGTGGACATTCAGATTTAAATTACTGAGCAACATTTGGTTAGAATATATCCAAAAGGTTGAGCTGAACATGTGCATTTTCTTGGCTATAAGAACCTTTTCTTTTTAGACTTTTATCTACAAAAAAGACACAACTACCAAGTCATTTTTTCCAGACATCTCAGAGTAGTCCATCTCACAAAATGAGTTCTGTCCCCACGAAATGACATCAGTTTTCATGTTTGCTTCTTCTGTGTCTCTTTTCCATTTCTCTCCATGCCCTGTGGCCACACAGCACAGCACCGTTCGGTCATACATGGACATAATGTGGTCACTGTGTTTCTGAAGCAAGCATCTCCGAAGACATTCTTGATGACTCACACCACCTACACTCCAAGCCCTGCCTGAAAATACCCCATCTCTCTCTCTCAGACAGTACTACACTGTCAAAAGCTATTGCATCTGGGAATGGAGGGGAATTTTAACAAGAGATGAAGCCAAAAAGAAATCTGTGCACTTAGATATTCCCATAGTATCCCAGGCCACACCCTGAGAAGAGTGTAGGAAAAGAACTAACAGTTGAATTTCAGTATGCAAACATACGTAACATATATTAAATATGAAAACATGTGTTCACATCAAGAAGAAACAAAGATATGCTCACTGAAATAGTACTGATGAAAGAGAATTCCTTCAACACAAGGGTGCCAAGCTCTAAAAGATGGTGATTAATAACAAAAAATGATGAAAGATCCAACTCAAGTGGTTGAATGAATCCAGACACATTTTCTCTCAGCTACTAAGAGATTATCTGATTAGATGTGACTCTTTGTTTGGGTCACAACTGCGTGCAAAGCTGAACACTAGGAGTTCATAGCTAATGCAGGCTGCACAGATGCAGAATTAAACTCACAAATGAGATTGATAAACTGCACCGTCACACCAGAATGAGCAAATAATATGACTTGTTGTTTAGCTGAAGCTCAATTTCATCCACAGGGGACACAAACAACCTTTTTGACCTTTAAAATCTCCCTCTCTGAATCACTGTTGTGTACTGGGTCAAAACTTTGCTTAATTTTACATATCTGAACATATTTAAAGCATGCATTATGTTGAAGCAATGGTATCATGACTGTTTCTGCAAATATTTACTGGAAAAAAAGGCTAAATAATAGTAATGTGAGAGTGTTTTGCTGAATGTGGGTCAGTGAGTGTTCTGTTGTTAAGGCTACCAGTTTGGTGCAGACGCCAGGAGATTTGGGTGGAATCAGGTTACACATTTCCTTCCAGTTCGCATCAGCACCACATTCTTCAATCTCCACAGTTTGTTCTGCTCTTGCTTGTTCACAGCCTGATGAGCTGACAGGCCAAAAGCTTCTTGGCTCACAGAGAAAACACCTGCCCCTCAAGGCCTTGCACCCAACAGACGCTCTACACAAACAGACACACATTTTTTTTTAAATACCTACGAGGACTTTCCTTGACAACAGCTTCTATTCTATGAACATAATCTCCTTTGCACGCTAACATTTAGCTAGATAGAGTGATCAGACATCATTTTCACATGAGCACATGAACAGCACACACCCCAGTCGCAGAGGATTATCTAAATTAAAACATGCAAACATGTGTCTGACCACTTCCCTTCAACTTTCAACCCCAAGCTGTGATTTAGACATAGCACTGAGGCATTTATTACACTTAGATGTGTAACTAGGGTTGCTAAAATCAAAGCAGAACCTGCCACACACAAACACATCAATGCCATCTAAGGCCTGTGAGTTGAAAGATGCTTGGAAAGTTCAGAAACTTTATTTGGACTTATCTTATAAGAACTTTAACAGCTTAACCTCTGCTGGATTGTGCATATGATGCGCTAAGCTAATAAACTGGGATTAGGTGGCAGTTGATGACTTATAAAAAGGACATTAACAACAAATGATGCCTCCTCATTGGCAGTTCCACAGGAAATATCTCCACATAGTCCCATTGAAAGCTGCTTGGAGCCTCCAGTGATCAGAAACACAGAGGTCTGCAGGGAAAGGAAATTTCTGGGAGCCAGATGTGTGTTGAATACTATGGATTTCAGTCGGGCGCCACAAAGTGTTTAAGCATCATTTATACATATTAAGGACTTGGGGGAATTCCAAACTGTTTGGCTCATCAAAAAGTCTAAGAAGCAGTTTGATGTGACATTTGCAGCATCAGCAACTAGGCTCAGCACATCTGACACTTCTGATGTTTAATGTTTTCACCGCAACAACACAAACTCACAAAACACGGGGGGATACTCCAGCTGCAATGTTTATAAAACTCAAGTTTTCCTCTCCTAAATCCCTTCCAAAATCAGCTGTTTCGTTTCATTTGTTTTCATTTGCTACTAATCTGTTGATGATCAAAGGAAAACAGGAGTTAATGAGTCCCTTTAAGGATCCGAAGCAGGACTGGCAATGAGCCTGGATCAAACAGGACACACTGAGGGGTCTGTATGCACAGTCTGCACGTCAGCGGTGAACGAGACAGGGTAGGAGGAGGCGGATGGTGTAAACAAAGAGATAAGAAAATAAAAACAAACGTATCTGATTCCAATATTTTCAATGCAACAGAAAAGGGAACAAAGGAATGGAAAACTGAACACAAATGTGTTGAGGCGAAAGAACAAAAGGTTTCTGATTGAACTGTGCACAAGTGCAAGAATGTCTCACTTCCTGTCTGTAAACATGACTACAAAGTGCTCTCTCATCTGTCTCGAACACACACACAAAGCATATGGGAAAACATTCCTTCACTGTTCTACACACATTCAAAGACCCATCAGACTCAAATGCATTATCTACTGCAAGCACACGAGGAAGACTGAAATATCTGCATCACCATATGTGATAGGAGCTTTGAAATCATCCTCGTCTCTCCCTGCACAGCCTCTCATTAGGAGAGGACTGGCAGCCACTGCACCACTTCGGTCACTCGGCTCAATTCTACCTGCTATCGTTTCATTTCAGTCAGTGAGTTTCAACAAATCCTTGCAGCTATAAGCTGGGTGCATGTGGAAAGCATGAGTGAAATGATACATCTTAGACCGCCACGGGCTTCACTTCTGCTGTTAAAGCATCTCACTCCATCAGGGACTCTCTTAACCGAAGCACCTGTGAAGGAAGTCGTTTGCACCTGTTAAAGATAACCTTACATGGATGGCCATGGGGCAGGAGGACAGGTGACAGACAGCAGTGAGCCAAATGACTGGACACAGAACTTGAACATAACAGAGGCAAACAATACCAAAACATATCTAAACTCATCCTGCTGCAGGAGCGTGGTTATAAAAAGTCCCTCCACCTCTGCAAGTCAGGTAGATATGTCAAATATTTAACTTGCATGAATAATTATGACTTAGGTGGTGGGAGTGTTGCTGCTTTAAACGCCTTCATGTCAGAACTCTGCAAGCAGAGGACACATTAAACAGATCCATGACAGGAATTTTAATCTACTCAGCTCTTTTCAGAGGTCAGTCATTCAGCTCGTTCTCGAGCCAACGTTAAACCTTTTCACGGTAAACCGACGCCGGTCACAGGCAAACTCAAACATGACATCACAGGCTGCAACACCGATACGCAGCAGGAGCCTGAGCAGACTCAGTCCAACCAAACGTGAAAAAAGGCTGCATTAAAATGCAATTAGAGCAGGAAGTCTAATCAAATAACCAAATGCTTTCAATCAAACTGATTTCATTTGTTTTTAATTAGATAAACTTGCAAAACTCCTGTAACCTTGATGAGTTTTTTTTCCCAGTGGCATCCTGCAACAACTCCGTCGAACAAGTTTCACCAAAACATTTACAGCGTCTAATCACTGAAATCACGCCTCAGATTTCAGGTTTAAAGTTCGCCGTAGAGGCTAAATGAGAAGTTTCTGCAGTAAAACTTTGCCAGAGGCGAAGAGAGGGATTAAGATGCCTGCATGAAATCAGTTTGGACTCAAACGCATCATATAAGCGCGCTGACGTGACTTTTATTGCTCCATCTGTCTAAAACCTGCCTGACATCCTTCATCTTTAACTGATTTAACTTGATACTTTACCAGTTTGAGCCGTCGTTAAATGAAGTGAGATTAAAAGAAATAGATGTATTCTTCTGCGGAACCTGGTCCTTATTAAACTGTCCATCCTTCAGAGCGGAGCGGGGACCCCGTCTGCCTCCGCACCCAGAGTTCAATTCTGCAGAAGTTTTTGCAGGTTGGAACTAGACAGCCATGCGTGGAGACAAAAAGTCGGTCGGTATTTCCACTTCCCTGATTGTTGAAGATTTGTTTTGATGTCTCCACTCAGTTTCTCTCTGTGTCCTCCTCATTCAATCTCCCCTTCTCATCATCACACCCTCCCTCTGTTCTCCACCTCCTCCCTCCCACAGGACGGTGTCCTGGGACGCATGGATGAGCGGTGCGCCTGCAGAAAATTCCCCCATAAATCAGCCTGATTACTTGTGATAATTTGTTAGCTCTTAATCTCGAGAGGCGGTTATTACACTCAGGTGTGTTCAACACTCTTAACCTCTTAACTTGTCAGAGTTTAGATTTGTTTTTTGTTTTGTTGTTTTTTTTTGCAGAGAACTGAAAAGTGAAACAAGAAGAAACATGATGTTGATTCAACCCCCTACAATTTTAAAACGTCATTTTCTGTTTACTTTTTGTGACATCTGTAGTGACCTTTACCTGCAGTGGAAATTAGTTTTGCTCAAAACATCTGAAGCTGAATGTTAGATCCAAGCTTTGATCTTCAAATGCATAACTGGTCTAAATAATACAACCCTGGGCCAGTTAGGGTTCCTCCAGAGGAAGGAATCTCTCAAATATGGTCACTATGAAGCTGGAGGCTGTATCAGCTTATCGTGACAACATTTATCATTTCACTTATAAAAATAGGAATCATAAATCTTCACAAGTTATCATTGAAAAATTGTATTTGGGTGAATTTTAACCAAATTCTTTATCAGAAATGTAGAATATTCCAGAAATGTGTTTTTAGATGTTCTGTAAAGATTTGTGTCATGTGGGATTTGTCATGTTTTAGCTATGTCTATTACATGTTGTGGATCTGTGTTGGGTTTTATCATCTTGTTTTTATATTATATTATTTTTAGTACACCTGCTGTTAATTCCATCCCTCAGAACAACATTTCAGAATCCTCCCTTTTCAGAACTTTGTCTTTTGGCTGTTTCTGGTTTTGTTATACATCATCAGCCCTTAGATTCTTGACTTTTGACTGAGCTGAGCAGCTTTCATTCTGTTTCATTTTGAGTTTGAATCGCAGGCTGCATTCGTGCATTCGGTAAAACTTAAACCAAACCAACTTAGACCAAATTACATCAATAACAAAATATATCTGTGCAAAAAAGTGATCTTTAACTACAATATCACAAAAGAATGGGAGGTCAGAAAAATCTATACGCAAAAGCCAACTTTCATCTTTGAGCTTTGAGGCTGCATGAGGATCCATCATGTTAGCATGATCAGAACAGCCAGATGGTTTGAGTTGGAAAACCATTGTCTCTCATAGACTGTAACATTTAAATATGCATGCGTTTAGGATTCATAGTGTGTGTGCTTCACTTGCTCTATCAGTTCTGACATCAGATTCTACATTTATTTTTGGAAACGGATACATTTTTCTAATGATAAATTAAAAGAAAACATTTTCTGGATCACCTGCAACTGTACGTATAATGCAGGTGGCATATTTACCAGTCCATTGCAAAAGGTTTGAACCCCCAGCCCTGATCATCTGTGGACTGAATTAGGTCTGCCAGGGATCTAATTAATTCTTAGACAACTCTACTCAGTGATTCAGTTGAGACATGCTCCAAGATAAGACTTGTAAAGACCTTTACTAATTGGAAAATTACCAAAGATAATATTTCCAGAGTCCAAGCAACAACAGGCTTTATAAAGTAGCTGAAATGAAATCCAAGAGAACTGAAACAAAACAGCCAAAGCATCCCAAAGGGGAAGATTGAGAGAGAAGAAACTAATAAAATCCAAACCAAACAGTTGGTCACAGTCATTTAATGTGAAATTTAATTGACAGCCCTCAAGTTTTTCATCACAATGAAAGCCTAGGAATACAACATTCACATTTTAGTTTGCTAAACACAACTGAAAAAACAATTGAGCTCATTAGAAAGTCTGCAGAGAACTAAGATAAGAGTCGGCCAACAGAGAGCATCGGATCATTGAACAGATTGAAATTAATGTGGTTGGTAAACAACACACCCTCTGACCTCCACCATGTTCCTTCTCTTTGCAGGTCTGAGACGGGGCCACATTCCTGGCATTTGGCAGATAGTTATTAGAAGTCCAGGTTATCTGAGGATTTAGTGAGAAATACTTCCAGAACATTTCTGTGGAGCTTTGTCCACTAGACATGTACAAATATATTCTAAAAACATCCAGTTTGAGCTTCTAAAGGGAGATCAACCACTCCCAGAACTCAGTTTTCTACATGCACCAGTATTTTCAGTGATCATGTTAAAATACACGTTTAAATTATTAGTGTGACTAATAACAGAAAAATTCAAATAAAAATGCATTTTGTGCTTTTTTTCCCTCACATTAACCATTTGTTTTGTATTATTGAAACAAGCTGATCTATTAGTCATGTTAATGTGAACACTGAATGATGAAAATATGTCACCATAAACTCAGACCACGCTGGCAGCTTTTTATCCTGATGATCAATCAGCCCAAACCAACAGAGACGTTTTATTTTGCACTCATTAACAATTATAGACCACGACAGTAAATTATACCCCGTATGTGTTGACACGTCATGGATTAGTGTTTGGAGGGAAACATTTATAAAGTGTAGAAGAAAATCATTTTTTATTTTTTATTCCTCAATTCTGAAAGTGATTAAATTAATTTAATTAATACATTTGGAGCGACACATTTATTACACTTGAATTATCGTGTTATAAATTGGAATCGGTTCTCTTTTTCTGCACATAAGTCAATGCTGATAAATGAATGTGGACTTTCCATATTATGTATTCACTGCGAGTGTGGAAGTGAAGTTATCTGTCATCACTACGTTTTTAGGTCCTACTGTGAACCCTCCTGCAGAGGAGCAGATGAGTAAAGATTAGAGTCTTTCAGCTGAGCCTGCGTGCAGTTTGCTCACTGCCTGGAGAACGTGCCAGAACAGGACAACAGGCGAACTATTAGAACAAAAAAAATGCATGTGAGGTTTCAAAGATCCTACTGACGCTTTAATCCTGCCAATTAATTGATTTATGCATGACAAAAAAAAACTTTTGAAACTTTTCTTCTTTATAGTCATGAAATAAGGCCGTATAAATCATGTGTTTGACCCGACTTCCACTGACATTTATTCACATGTTTTCTAATGAGTGTTTTAACCCTCTGTCATTATGACAGTTTAAAGATGATCCAATGCAGTTAGTTTTTTTGTATAGTTTAGAAGAATTTTGAACAAGAATTTGTTTCTGCACATTGGGAGTTTAAAACTCCAACACATTTATGTGTATTCTATTTTAATTACACATTTATGTATATTTTTGTCAGAAAACAATAAAATCAATTTGATGATCAATAAAAGTTTGAACCACCTGACCTGTGAAAGCCTGCAGGGAAATGAGACTGTACCACCCAGTCGGAATAAGATCAGCTGTTTATGAGGTAGCACATAAACCACACCTTCTCAAATAAAACCCAGAGGAGCAGAAATCAGCTTGTTCTAGTTGATGCTCTCTCAATAATACTGAACAAGAACCAAACAGAATCACTTGATGTGCTACTAAACTGCACTTTTTAAAAGTCATGTTCTAAATCCAGCTGTCAAACCAGAGTTAAAATCATCATAAAGTTGCAGAATTTCTCTTTTGTTCTGGTTTTACAATAATTAGAATCATTAGAGATAAAGACGGCTCAGCTAATTACATAAAGACATCTGATGAACAAACAGTTTAAATAAATAAACGAGCATCCACATTCATTTATTCCACACTCTGTTCCTCACTGGTTTAAATAAAATTTACCATTATTGCTATTGATCTTAAAATAAAAATTAAACTCATGTTTCTTCAAATAATAATCAATTTAGAAAAGTTCTGCAACATCTACAACAGATAATACGAATCTAAATATCTTATTTCATTTGCATCTTGTGACTGCTTTTATATCCTATATAGTGTTTTAGTCTGTTTCTGTGCAAAAACAGACGTTTTTGAATGATGGTTTGGGGTTGAGCAGTCTTGTTCCTAAAAATATACAAATAATAAAATAAATATTTCTAAAAATGTGTTCTGCATTGTGGTTTGTTAGATAATAAGACAAGTGAACAAAATATAGGTCAAAATCCAAGAGTGAGGAAAAACATCACCAGGATAACAAGAGAGGATGCCCGAGTAACAAATATATCATGGAATATGTAAAAAAAATAAATAGAAAAGCAGAACTTTAAATACATGAGAAATGAAACACCACAGAGAATGATATTTACAAAAACTTGGACAAATAAATAAGAAGTTTAAATAAAAAATGGACGTCAGGAGTAAAACCCACTTACTGAAAACAAAACATAAAAGCCACAAAGTGAAAACATGAAGACGGTGCAACCATTGCCATCAGGGTGATCTTGATATTTGGGTATTTTATGAAATCGTCATTAAGTTATTTCTTTAAATATAAGATAAATCATGTCTTATCAGAGCGGTTTTCTTCTTTTCTTTGCACCAATTCCTCCTCTCTCTCCTCTACAATAACCCCACCTACTCTCTCTTTTTGCTTCTATTCTCATGTAGTTTGCATTCCACACCTCCTCTGCAGACTGCACACAAAAGAGGAGAAAGTGCCATTCCTGCTCTGTCGCAAACATTCCAGTGTTCTATACCAGTCCTCCCAATATCCAGAATCTGTCTCTTGTCCTCTTGTGACAAAACCACCTTTACAAAGGAGACCAGCAGCTAAATGCCAAAAAACAAACTCACCAAAATCTGAAAGTGATGAAATGCTGGTGTACAAATTAAAGCAATTATTGAAAATAAGTGGAAGAGTTCTTTATTTTGACACATTAAAAGTATGAGGGATTGCATTCATTTGTTAAAACAAACAGTTCTAATTAGCTGTTTCTGTCCAGGACAGCATCTCTAATCACACAATCCATCTTTAATTACAGCAAATAAACTCAGATGTCACCCAGTCAGCTGGAAAAGCAGCGAACGCTCCAAGTGCATCTGTTCCTGTATTCCAATAATCAGAACACAGGAAATTGTCTGTGAAGCTATGAAAATGGACCTTAGAGAGGGAGGGCGTGTCACTGTTCAGGACTTGGACTTTTCTAATAAACTTAGAAGTTATTTGGGTCTGAGGCACAGCTGGAGTTTGTTCAGAGGTGTCAGGGAGCGGTGAAACGTGTCTGAGGAGGGATAATTAAAACTTACATAAGTTGTATTAATACAGATGTTCATTAGAGAAAATAAAGTTTAAAGTGCAAAGAAGAGGAGGGTTTATAAAAAACAAAAAAGCAAGTAACGACTTGCAGAATTCTCTCCTCTTTGTCTCTTAGTGTCTGAAACTCCTGGAATTCCAAAATAAAAGTTTGAAGGCTGACAGACATCAGTGGTTGTCCAGTTTTCCTTCTTATTCCAAACCTCACCTGTCCACTTTATCCACAGGCACAAAGGGAAACCATATCAGGATGTTTAGTTGGTGCAGAGATCCAGTCTCAGTTTATGTCTTGAATCAAAGCATAAATCAAAAATGACTCCAGCTGAAGTATTATTGTGATGTTTCTGTTCCCAGTTAGTCATTTTGACCAGGTTTTTACATTGCAGTGTTTAATTTCTCACAGTTTAATGATTTTTTCCAACACCTTGTCCATAATTTAAAACTATTAGTGTAAAATGTTGACAAACTGTACAAAAATATAACTCAAAACACTGATATGGTGCTTGCTGTTTTGCACACTGTCAATATGAATTCAAATCGTTGTTATTTTGCAATATGCAATTCCATTTTTCTATCTTGTTTTGACTTTTGAGTTTATGAAGAAAAATTGGTCATATGGCTCAGGGATGTTCAAATATTATCAGAGCTGTAAAAAAAAAGTCAGATCTCTTCAGTCTGGAGTCTGTTATCAGAAAATTCCAGTTTCTCTCAAGAACTGATGATCAGTGTTTTTGTTGTCCGTTTTATTTTAAAGTATATAGAATTTTCTCAGAAACATTCACTATTTACACCTTTTTAAAAATAGTCAATAAATGACTATAAAGGTAAAAACAAGTATTTTAGGGTTTTTACTACAAAGTGAACATTGATTTCTGTCTCTGAGAACCAGACTAGGAATAAATAAATGAAAGAAAACATTTTTATTTCAAAGCCAAGAATAAAAATGAAGCACTAAAGAAATAATCAAAACAACCTAACCTTTTCTCCAAAATATACAAAAAACGGCCAGGTTAAATGCTGCATTCTGCTCAGAGTTCACCATGACAGGGAGACTTTTTTCCTTAAAATTTAGTTAATATTTGAGCATGTTTCAAGAGCAGTGGGTTTAAATGGTGAATTCAAACAAACGTTATTGTAGTTTTCAGTTACCTGTTTGTAGTTTTGCATTCGGTTTGCTTCCCTGATTACTCTGCTCTACACACCTGTTACCCATCTGCCTTCTAGTCACCTGCTCTCACTCATTTAATCACATCCCTATTTAAAATGTCCCTTGTGTTTCTGCTTTACTGTCAGATCCTAGAGTTTCCTGTAGTCTGCTTGCTTTCCAGTCCCAGCTGCTTGAGTTCCTGTCTTCTATTCTTTTTGTTCTGCTGCGTTGTCAGCAGTTTTTTATTATTATTATTAAAGGCTTGATAAAACTCCAGATATCTTCCTCCGATTCTACATTTTGGATCCTCCCAACAGAACACACCATATGTGACAGACCAGATGACGACTAGTTCACTTGTAAATTAATGTTAATTGATGTTATTTAGATCAACTTATTTATGCTTGTGGGTTACAAGAATCCCTCTGAGATCAAACCATAAGAGCAACATCTTTCAAAGAAAACTGCATGGTGCTGTTTGCAGGGAGTTGCATCATATTTAGCTACAGGCCCAAACAAGACAGACTCTTGTACTGCTGGATTTCATTATAGAAGGAGAAAACATGTCTTATCTCAGCTCTTATCTGAGCCACTTTTGACCCCTTGTAACATCAGAGAACAAAGTCCATTTGTCAGCAAGATGTGCAACATAATTGCGCAGTTCCTCGTTTTACCACAAGATGGCAGCACATCTCAACGAACTGAGTTAGATTGGGAGGTTTTTTTTTTTAAATCAGCTGGGAAAATTCTAATAAAGCAAGGAAAACCATAGCCCACTGCTTCTACTAGAACTACTACTGATAATAACTAACTTATGACAAAAATAATGTTTTTAAAAAGTTTATTAAATGTATTTTAAAAAAAGAAATATTGCATGAAAGCTATTTTTCAACAGTCGACTAAAACACACCATGTACTGGAATGACATGGTGTGTGTGAAAATTACAGTTATGTGTTGGAGGGGTCAACAGCTCAGAAATCAAATAGGCTCTGCCCCCTCCGGGTCACGCACGTCGGCGCGTGCACGTCCACTCTTTTCTTTAAGAATTAACCAGACTTCATTTCTGTGACCAGGCGGCTCCTACCCGGCTTTAACCCTCCACAGAGGTTATGTCACATCTCTCTTTTTTTTTTAGGGGGTTCTAGGTTTTAGTCCGCAGGAACATGTGACTGAACTGAGCGCTCACATGGCTGCAGTGGCTTCATGATCCGCTTTAGTTTTTAGTTGTTGTTGAAGTCCGGTAGCTCCAATCCGTAGCAGAGGACCGCTGAGGAACACAGCGCCTTTCCCCGGACGGATCATGGCGAACAGCGGGCAGAAAGTTGTGCTGATCACCGGCTGCTCCTCCGGCATCGGGTTACGGATTGCCGTCACGCTGGCCAAAGATGAAAAGAAGCGTTACCATGGTAAAATGTGCTTTATTCAGCCTTGTTTCTTTGACCCTATCAGTAGCGAGGCTGTTGGAGTGAAAGGCTGCTGTTTACTTTTCCTGCAGCTCTCTCCCTCTCAGCTGTCGCACCCCCAGAAAGTTTGACTCATACGATACGTGATTTCATGTGAACTAACAGCAACATGGGAATCCTGTTCTTTTGTCTTGGTGGAGATTGGATCTTTTATTGTCATCTGAAAGCCTTCCAGGATAGAGAGCTCTGCGAGGATGCAGCTCTGCAGGCAGGATCCAGAAAGGAGTCTTGTCAGTTCTCTTTCAAGTGACTTCTCCTGCACAAAGCCCCCTTTTATTGCTGTGAATTGTAGAGGGCCTGCTCCAGTTTAGTGCCGTGTCTAATGTGCCTATAGTCCCCTCAGTGGAGCGAGTGTGAAAAGGGGGACAAAGTTTGAGACCTGTACAAGCATGGGTTCACTCTAAAGCAAGGCCCTTGTTTGAAGTCTTCATTGGTACACAGGGGAGTTGTGAGTCGCTCTTTGACATTGTTGGATTGTGTGTTTCCTCCCTGCTTCCCAGACGTCATCATTGTCAGTTTGGGAATATGAATAGAATTCCAGATCTCTTTGCTTCACACTGTGTGAGACCACCTTACCCACCCTGCCCCTGTTGGTGGGAGCTTTTCTCCACCTCTACATGGAACTCAACACAGGAAGGTGTAATTGGATGGAGGCAGTGAAACTATTAATTGCTCCTATAAGTATCCTGTAAATAAAGTCATAGATGAGAGAAAATGTGGCCTCTTTGGGGACAGTTGTGTCAAATTTGATTTCTTTTTTCTCTTTGGGCCACTGGGATCTGATGAAGTTTATTACCGTGAAATAGAAGAGCAAAACAAAAGCGGGTAGCAGCTCCCTCCCAACGCAGGCTGAGCTGCTTTCAATAGGACCACATCTGAGACATGAAGCTGATCTGCTCTGTTCATTAGGAAATCCAGCCGAGATTAGATATTACGTTGTGCTCTGAGTAACAATTAGTTGCAGTGACGTGTTCAGAACTCTAAGAAAGCTCCCGAATGCCTTTTTGTTTCCACTGAAATGTGTTTCATTCAAGAATGTTTGAGCTGCTGCAGGGCCGTTTCCTTCAGGAGCCAGAGGAACAATAGAGCCCTTGTTTACCTCTCTGACAACATCTAAATCTTTCTGTTACATTCTCACATCAAAATAATAGCTTTAAGTAGAATGCACAAGGCGCCGTTACGTGTAAAGACAAGTAATACAACTTTATAACAAGCAGCTTTAATATGCTGGATGATGTTATGTTCTCGTGAGAATCAGGTGAGACTTTATCTGCAGAGGAAGGATGACAGGAAGGTTTAGCAGAACGTCGGATTAAAAGATTGTTTGCTTTATATTATTGCTATTGTGCAACAGCATTGCCTCTCTTTGGTCTGTTAGGTAATGCCAGTCAGCAAAATGTAAGCAAACCACACAACGTGGAAGAAGCAGGGTCAGAACTGAGCTGATAGATGTCTGTTGTATGTAGGTTAATGTTCCCCTCTGTTTAAAGTTCAGAGGAAATCCATTCTGTGTCCTGTAACGGGCTTGGCCTTGTCCAGGAACTTTGACCCTGACTGTTTCACTGTCGCAGCTTGTGTGTGTTCCTGGTTGTGTTTTCATTTAGATGGTTTTATTTGCTGGTTGTGCAGTTCTCTCTGTCACTGTGCTGGCTTTAAAATGAGTCATAGTGGTTTTTTAGCAACATAAAGTAATAATTTATTTCTTTAGTAGTTTCCCATTAAATAAGGGAATTGTGTTGAAATGACCCAATCATCAGAAAACACTGGATTGCGTTAGGAGTTATGGAAATGTGTCATCCTAATGCATTTCAGCAAATCAGCCCAACATCACTCCTTATCATACCTCATAGAGATGCTCTGAAGATTTTTCAGTAAACCATGATTTCCATTTATCTCCACCCCAGTGTTGTTGTTTTTTTTTTGTTTTGTTTTTTTGCCAAAACCTAAACATGTAAACTTGCACAAGACTTCCAAAGATCAGGACCTAAAGATCTCTGAAAGCATGCTGGTTGCACAGTAAGGAAGTGGGTTAAAAATATATAAAAGAAGCAACTTTAAAACACATTCAAGCAAACAAACTAATGGTTTTTAACAGAACATTTCAGGGGTTAAACATTATCTTTTCTTTCAGAAATTTACCAAAACAGTCATCTGGTGATTGGGTTGACAAATATTCAGCATAATTGACTTAACTGGCCAGTTTACTATGCATCTTTTGCCAAGCAGCAATAAAAAGTCCAACATTTTTTTAGGCCATGAACTCACCATTGATAGATCTTTTATGTGGAGGTTTAAAACTTTCAGAATCACAATTTTAAGTCAATTAGAAAAATGATTGTAAACCATGTTGTTTGATATATTAGCAGGTCAGAGCTGTACAAGAATTGTAAATCAGTGTTGACCATCACCACCAGAATCGGTGCATCTGTCCATTTTTTTCTTTTTAGTTTAAAAAGTTGATTTAACGACATTGTTCATGTATTGTCTCTCTGCCAGTCATTGCCACCATGCGGGACCTGAAGAAGAAGGACAAGCTGGTGGAGGCAGCTGGAGATGTGTATGGAAAGACCATGACGTTGCTTCCATTAGACGTCTGCAGCGACGAGTCCGTCAGGCAGTGTGTTGACAACATTCAGGACCGCCATATTGATATTCTGAGTGAGTTGACCTGTTTTTTCTGTTGTTCTATGTTGTTTAAACATCCTATTAAAAAAGTGTCTGATTTTAATAACCAACCTTCACCTCAACTGCAGAATCTTGTGTTCATAACAAACTTTTCTCATTCTAATGTGGAGAGTATTTTTGAGGCAAGTCAAATAAACACTGACTAATATAATAATTTTAGGACAAAGGTTGCAGAGACTGCAAACAGCACTGTTTTGAGACTGTGGTTGTGCTTGCTGTGGTTTTGCAGTTTGAGTGGGTGGAAGGAGGGGATTGGGAGTCTTGAAATTCCAGTGGGCAGATAGATTCTGCACCCAAACAGAAAAGGCCATCACAGGCCATCACAAGAGGGGAATAGCTGACACCGAGTCATGGATCTTATTGTGTTCATGAGAACCTCTTGGTCTGCACTGGGCTTTTCCACAGCTAAAACAACAAAAATGATGTCTGGAACTCTGCAGCTTGAAGGGATTTTGTGGCGCAACATGCCTTATGTTTTGAGATTAATAATTTCTGAATAAATGTCCCCTTTTGGCTGTTGTTTAAACCTTTAGTCTGGATAAAGCATTTATTTATAAGCATGCTTCCATCCAGCTTTACACCCCCTTCACATAATTGCTCAAAACCCAGTGGCCCCTCAGCATGGACATGTGTGTTACATCACACCTCCCTGAAGCTGTTACATACTGACATCTGGTGGTTTTATCCAGTCATAACACAAATAATCATCAATAGTTTTCTTCTTTTTTTTTTAAAGAAAATAGTAAATAAACATTCAGCTTGATGAATTGGGGTCCATATTTGCAGAGTATGATCTGATACGTGCTTCCTGTCAGTCAACAATGCAGGTGTGGGCTTGCTGGGACCCGTGGAGAGCATCAGCATCGAGGAAATGAAAAAAGTTTTTGACACCAACTTTTTCGGCGTAGTTCGAATGATCAAAGAAGTGATGCCCGACATGAAGAAAAGGCGCTCAGGACACATCGTGGTCATGAGCAGCGTGATGGGCCTCCAGGGTATGAGCTGCTAAAATCTCAGTGTTCTCCTATAAAAGAAACAGGAAATGAATCGCCATGATTTAAATAGGAAAAATGCATATTTTACAGCAAATCCAGTAAAAATAAGTGTTTAGTTCTGATATTTTAGTGTGTTGCAGTCTGGTACACCAAGTGCCAGAACTCCTTCTTGCCAGCAATAAAAGTGCTGACAGTGTGATGAAGGGAAACTTTTAGGTCTTTATTTTGTTGCTAGCTTGCATTCCCAAATTCCAATAAGAGAACTTTAAAAATCTTTGGTCAAACAGCAAATTCCTGCAGAGAATTGTAGTGTTTACTTTAGTTGCTTTAAAGTACCTTGTGGTTAGAGTTTAACAGAACAAGTTAAAGAGTTTCTAAACAAACTTTTCTGTCTAGAATTTGGAGAATGAACATAAATACTTTTGGTTATATTTTTTAAACTTAACGAGAAGTCCCTTATTTTCCTTGTGTTTTGTTCTTAAACCAGGAGTGGTGTTTAATGATGTTTACACTGCCTCTAAGTTTGCTATGGAGGGGTTCTGTGAGAGTATGGCTGTTCAGCTGCTGAAGTTCAATATCAGGTAGATTAAAATTTTCTATCTTCACAGCTGCCTGTACTTTTTCACGGTGCATGCTTCCTCTCAGAGCTTTTCGTGTCTGTCTGTCCTCAGGCTGTCCATGATTGAACCTGGCCCAGTGCACACCGAGTTCGAGACGAAGATGATGGAGGACGTGGCTAAGATGGATTTTCCAGGGGTTGATGCAGACACAGTTCGATATTTTAAAGACGTTTACCTGCCATCATCTACAGATATATTTGAAGCCATGGGCCAGACGCCAGAAGACATCGCTAAAGTAAGGAAACGAGTGTTCAGATCTGACCAAAGCTGTCTCAGGATTTATAAGTTTGATCTTCTCTGCTTTCAGGCTGATACAAAGTTTATAAATCACTCAAAACTTTTCTGTTTTTTTGTTTTCTCCAGTGCACTAAGATGGTTATTGAGTCGGACAGCCCTCGCTTTAGGAATCTGACCAACAGCCTCTACACACCGATTGTGGCCTTAAAATATGCAGATGAGACGGGCGGCCTGTCCGTGAACACCTTTTACAACCTGCTCTTCAATTTCGGCCCTCTCATGCACATCACCATGAGCATCCTCAAGTGCCTGACGTGTAGCTGTCTGCGCCGTCGCACCATCTCTCCTAACTGAGTACAGCGATCGGTCTTGTCCTTCGCCCTAACCTCCCAGTCCCCTCTGTGTCTTTCTCTGGGGGGTCTGGACTGAGCAGGTAGCCTTCAACTAGTAGCTTGGAGGGAATGATGAGCTCCTTTTAGTTCAAAGACATCACCATGATAAGCTTTGACAGACAACATGCACAATTGCACACATTTTTTCCACACAGATGATGTATGCAGGGTGTCCTGATGTGCTGACAGAGAAGTGTACGCCACAATTCAGGAGAAATAAGCATTTTAAGAGCGCTACCACATGAGAAGAGCTTATTTAAAATTTTTGTGTTCTGTCAGTGCACAGGCAGAACATGAACTAGAAGTCTCATGGACAAACATTAAAAGCACAAAAATTAAACTCAGCTAATATGTGAATTATTGAAAATATAAGACAAATATAGAAATAGAACTTGTAGCCTAGGACTTTACTCTCAGGCTCACCAGAGTTATGACATATATTACAGAATATATTAATCTGCTTTTATTGTCTTATGTTTTTAATTTTATGTTTGCCTTTTTGTAGTGTTCTCATGGTCATAACTGCTGTTGAATCAACTTTGTAATTATTTTTATTGATAAATGAAATGCTTTGGGGTTTTAAAGGTTTACAGTGTGGGTCAGATATTTTTAATCTTGGGATTTGATTTAGAAATAAACAATTCTGACTTAACCAAAAAGTTTTAATCCAGTTATTTGATCACCATAAGGACTTCTTCACAAAACAACTGTCTGTAAGACACATTTATTACCAAGAGGGGGCAGTATTTTACTGTTTTTTCTCTTCCTTTTGAATGTTGCACACTCAATTTCCACTGCAGACATTTTGATGTGTCCCCGGCACAGAAATGGCAGGTGGTCATATTAATAATAAACCTATCAGATTCCATATTGTGACTTTTTTCAGAATCCTGGTGTTTGGGCCCACTGTTGAGACACCCATTCAACTTAAAACCAATCAGAAATAAGTTCACTTTTTAAATTGTTTCCATGTAACTCTCCATCCGTGAGCTGTGCCCTTGACCAGGATGGACAGGTGCCGTCTTTAGGTTGTGACCATCATGTATTCATAGGCAGATTAGTTTCATTTACTGCTTTTCTTATCTTTCAGAAATGCAAGCTCAGCAGTAATTCATGCTGAACACTTTGAATGATAAATTAATGAAGATGGATACTAGTTAGCAGCAGATGTTATTAACAATAATTTCTCAGTAGACAAAGGCATTTGGTGGCATATTTGCATACAAAACACATATAAGGCCACCAGCAGAGCACATACTAGTTGTTGCATATGCATTTTGTGAGTGTGCCTGTGCACATGCGCACGCATTAGCATGTGTTTGCATGCATGTGAATATGTTTGTGTGTGAATGTGTTATATGAGCATGTCTATGGGCCAAGTTAGTGATCTGTTGATGGATATAAAGAGGTCATGGCCTGCCCCCCCTCATCCATACCCCTCCCTTCACACACACACACACACGGCTTTGTGTCGTGTGAGAGAATGTGACCTGGTTCCCATCCCTGAGGAGGGGTGAAAACTAATGACAACCTCAGACACATTGCGCAGCCTTGAGCCTCCCTCTCCAGCTGGCCCCCTTAGCCCGTCAGGCCTGGACCCCCTGGTCCTGGTCCACTCTGTTAGGGACCTGCAGTCTGGCCTGTGAGTTGCCCAGTTTGTTTTACACACTTTACTCCAACCAACACCACGTGAACGATCCCTTCTCTGCCCAAACCAGTTACACTCAGCAGTCAGGATGCTGGGAGCCTATAGTGCAACTGGTTGTAAACCTGTGGATTCTGAGCTGTGTACAACGATTTCATCCCCTCAGCTCTGTGTACGTGTCTTCATCAGAGGCGACAGCTCCACACAATGGAACAAAGACACTGTCAATCACAATCAAACGGGTGTGTGTGCGAGTTGGTGGGGAAGGGAGCTAGGAGATACGAGAAGGATGGGGGAGGAGTCTGTGTGTTCTGAGTGTTCAGAGGGATGCCAGCACCCAATGTGGGACACTGCAGACTGTTGGCAGGGGGTGGGTAGGGCGTTGTGGGCAGTAAGGGGTGGAATGTGTTGCAACTTGGGAAAATGAGAATTTGTATGCCGAGAACTAAATGAAAGACCTATTTACTAAATGAATGAACACAGGAGTTACAGCAAAGTCTCATTAAACAAGAGGTCTTATCAAACCATTGTTTGCATCTTTGTTTCACAATCAAGAACTTAATTGTAATACAATGAGGCCAATGTAATGTTATTAGGTTTTGTCACATAAAGAGTGTCTGCATGCTAACATACCTAATAATGAGCCTCTTTCATTTTTAATGGAAAAAAAACTGGTCTAATGGTGAGAACTGACTTGTGAGAAGGAGACGGATGAGAGGAGTGCAGAAGCAAAGAAAGATAGTCACCAATGAGTGGATATGGTGTCTAGACAGAGGTGCTTCAAACTGATCCCAGGTCTGAAGAACACGTCATTTATCTGTTTCTGTTTGTATTTCATTTAAAATCTTCTATTATCACAGAATAATAACTGTGGTGCCGTATACCTTTTTAATTAGGAACAGAACCATGTCCAAAGACAAACAAAACGAATGAGAGCAGAAAAACAAGATGGGGGTGGGTCACCACTTCACCATGCCTTCATGTGACTACAGATGTAGCCACATGGGACGTTTTACTATCAGCAGGGCTGAGCTCGGGTCTGAGGGGAGCCATTAATCTTTATAAAGTCAAACGGGAGAAGCCCAGGCTGTCCTGTGACAGCAGGGTCTATTAGACTCCACAAGAAGAAACAAACACACAACTTCTACTTTCTCCTCTCCCTCCATGATTCATTTCATTTTTCCTCCTCACTCTCTTTGAGGGTCATTTCTTCTGCTTTCTCTCCTGTCCTCATACCTCACAGCCTCAGTGTGGGTCACTTGTTTTTTTTTTTTTTCACTCATACAGAGGGTGGCCATCATTTCTCATTCTGAGTCCAGCTGTTTGTTTGGAAAAACCTTTAAGATTGAGTGGAACGCCAATAAATCAGAGGAATCCTTACGCCTGCTATCCAGCCACACAGAGCTGGTATTGTCACAATCATTACATTAGTGCAGTTCTCGTTCCCTACTGCTTCTCCAGAACACAAACAATTCAACTGGAATTTCCAGACTGGGATTTAGTTTGACCACTACCATTTAGTTTTGTTCTGCTCCTTTCACTCTCTCAAAATAACCAGTTCAATTTACTGTGAAACTCTGTGATTAGAGGTTTCAATCTGTGTAAAAGCATTTTAAATCCCAAGGAGCATCGGTGGTTGATTGTCCAGGGTTTAAAGGTGAGGTAATCTGAGTTGGGGTAACGTGATCATCTTTCTTTGTCACGGACAATGAGCTCAGATTGGTGTAATATTCCTTTAGATGTGTCTGTCGAGGTGATATTACACAAAAACCGGAAAACCCTGTTTCCGTGCAAGACAAGACAAGATGCATGACTGAGTCCAAAAAGCAACAACACAAAGCAAAACTTGGAAAACATGAAAATAAAACCAAAAACACTTAAGTGGACATTCACACACACAAGCACTACTTTCTCAACATCCCATGCGCTCACATTTCTCCCTGAAACATATCATTTCTCCTTTGGTTTTCAGTCTCTTCTAACATGGATCACTTGTTTCTCTCTTAGTGTTTGTAATTAAATGTCTGGGAATCTCATGTTTTTTTAATTTATGGACAAATTACAACATACTTTACTGTTTGGTTTGACCAACATCAGCAAGGGAGTATTTCCAACCAGGGGATGATCATCCTTTTTAATTTGTTTCCCAAGGATGGTGGTGTTTTTTCTCCTAGGCCTCCGGCAGCGTGAGAGTGAGTTTAGTGGGTGTCGATGTGCATGTGCGTATGAATTAGACAGCGAGAGGACTCAAAGGCAGACACCAATAGGAGTGTTGCCTTGCCTGGCAACCCTGGCTGTATCCCAGCCTCAGTTCCCTGCCAGAGAGAAAACCTCGCTCAGGAGCTGATCAACACCGCCGCAGATTTGATGTACTCACTGTCGCCAACCATAAAGATGAGAAACCAAACAGGGTGAAGGCACACCCATGCCAGGAAGCCTGTCTTAGTCCAAAGAGCCCGCATCATTGTTTATTCAGCTTGAGTGCATCACAACTTGGCAGCCAGGGTGAGAAGGAATAGATATTCAAAATATAAGTCCTAAGAACATAATGATAGCTCAGCTTGTGGGCCCACCTAAACATATGGAATAATGAAAAAGGTTCTTCTGCACTCATATTCTCCCAAGCTGGAAAAATAACATCAAAAACTCCTCTTTTTTTTCATCCAACTAAAGAATAGCCACTGCTATTGACCGTGAAAAGATGTTCGCAGATTTGTCCCATGTGAAGAGATGTCTTTGTTGGTTATCTCTATTGGTGAGCCGCCTTCATTTAGCTCAGCCTAATCAGAACACAAACACGCCTCTGTCATTTGGCTGCTCTCCCTCCACTCCCCCCCATTTCTCCCTCTCTCTCAGTCCCATTTACCAACTCTACAAGCTAGACTCTATTTTTTTCCCTCTTCACTTCATTTTCACTTGTTTTGTTTCATTGTCGTGTCACATTCTTGTTTCAGGGTCTCTGTACGGTAAAACATCACGTATTTCTGTGGTCCTGTTCCTGTACTGTGTTTTGTGCCTTTCGTTTTCTATTGAATACCCTCATCTATATTGTATCTGTCTCCCCATGAGGCTCACACACTGAGGCGTGACATACATCACCTCTGCTTGTCTGTACATAGCCTGGTTTCACTTGCTGAAGGGGAAGAGCTGCTCCCCTGAGGGAGAAGGCTTGTGCTGTGCTCCAGGTGAATGTTGGGTAGTTTCATCACGAATACGTTTCCTTTCATGCACAGAAAAAGCACTTCCACCATTCTGCTCACCATCAAACTGATTAATATGTGCAGCAAAACATTGCTGAAATATTTTGTCCTTTTCATCTAGTCTGTTAGGATTGTAAATCATTACTGTTTATTTGTTCTAAGGCCTGAGTTTAGATGTCTAAAGGATAATGGCCATGTTTGTGTTTTCTCCATATTTTCCTTGTTGCCTGCAAGTTTTCTACTTTTTAACCACAGTAAAATCTTGCATATCAGATGATTTTAACTAAACAAAGTGACATGTTTGATTAAAGATATTGAATCTAACCTCATTTACATGTTAATTGCAAAACACAATCTAGACAATTTTTAAAAATCTATTGTTTTGCATACCTCTAATGTTGTTGTCAAAGTATCTCATATCTGAGATTTAGGTCATAAAACATTTGAAAATGAAAATGTTTTTGATAAAATAAGAACAAAATGTTTTTATCTCACTGGAGCCACTCGACCTTTCCCCTCAGCTTTTGGCCCTCTCCATATTTCCCCTGACCTGCAAAGAATGGCTTAACTGTGGTTCTTGCTGGAGGTCAGGTCTGCCGTGAGTACTGGGCAGGACCCCACTCATGAGATCGCCCACTTCCTTGGCTATAAACCAGGGAAGAACAGAGTGTTGTGTTTGGTTCACGATGGGAAAGGCATCTGTTGGTATGTGACTTTCAGAGGACTGTGTGGGACCAGAATAGGGGTCTTCCCTTTCTCAGTAAAAAAAAGCCTCCCATTTTGAGTCTGTGGGGAGGTCGGGGGTCAAATGTACTAAGTACCCACTCTCTGCAACACACAGACCCCACAGCTGATGGTGCAATTCCATCAAGAAGCCCTGAAGGCAGCAATGAGAATATCTTACCACCGCACACATCTTCTTTCACTCCAGCCTTTTACTTGTAAAGATTCTTGGTGCCTAAAGATTGTGTCAGTTGTCTTTTAAGCACCTCACAAAATCCATTAATCAAAATCCAAAACTCTCAAAACAAAGGCCTAACTGGGAGAGAGTCTTAATCAAAATCTGCTCCAGAAACATCATGTTTCACAGTGAATAACTCATATATTTATGACTTGTTCTTGTTCTAAACCCCTTCATGCAGCTATCCAGAAGTATTCTCAATGAAACATGGGAGAACATTCCCTCCAACTTGACCTCCGCCAACCCTGCTTTTTGCCTTTTACAACACAAGCCCTCACAGGAAAATAATAAACAGATGAGTATATGGGAACAGCTCCCAGTGAGAGCAGCCAGGCACTTAGGCAAGCAGGCATCACTGCTCTGGTTCCCAAGCACAGAGGAAGAGGGCAGGCCTCAGCTTGACTGTCACAGTCACGGACTAGAACCAGAAAAACTCGACAGAAATTACCGTTACTTGTCACTTCTATGTCAAGTCTTACTAACTCTACACACCTCTTTTTTACAAGTCTGGACACACACACCAAGAACCTGATATGAACACAATAAACTCCATCTTCTGTCAGTAATAGTTTGAGTTTTGTATTATAGCTTCTCGTGATGAGTTGTATTCTGTAATCCTTACGTTTATGAACCCAGACCTGTGCCAGGTTTTTGGAAGACAAATACAAGCCAATCCTGTCTTGCAGTAACTGCCCTTTCCCCCCACGCTCACATACACAAATCTTTTTTATACAACTTTTTTTTTACACAGACGTGCAAAAAAAAATCTCCTTAAAGACTCAAAATAACTCTGTCACATTTTGCAAAGGCGTCTAGCCTCGAGCTAATCAGTATTCAGAAACGCATTCAGAAACACAGAAATGTTCCTTCAGATACAAAGGAAAAAGCACTGGCTTCGCCCCCTACCCCCTCCACTTCTTCCCTCTTTTTTATTCTCTCTCTGTATTCTGGCAAAGTCCGCTTTTGCAAATTAAACACAGATCACCCATAGATGGTGGGCTGACGGTTCCAGCTACGTGCCAACACTACAAAACGTCTCAAGGTCGGAGGGTCTAGCAACACAGGATTACCCCTGCTGACTCTCTTGGGCCTGACCAGTATTTCTGTTGGCTCTGACTGTATACAAGTCTCGGGTCCATCTGCAGGTAATCAACAGGTAAACATGGCAATCACGGTTGGCTGATTATGTTTGCAAAAACTGACAGAAGTATTGAATGACTGATTGATGCACAATGGTGTGCTGGCTCACGAACACACGCAGAAAACTACACACACGCCACACACAAATTATATAAACATAAACAAAGTGGGTAATGGTGCAATGACATTACAGCAAAGTGAAATGACAAAACTAAAGCTGCCTGAACTTGATCAGTTTGTGCTTTCTGTTTGGATCTTAAGATTTTTTTTAAAAGGTTTGTGTGTGGGAGTCTACAGTAAAGAGCTGTTTCACTCCTGCTTGTGCAGGGTCAAATGACTCTTCAGATTACTCCCAAAACACTCACTCCCTTATCCAAGACTCCCAAGCCATTTGCAACCTGCTGCCATTCGTCTTTCTCCCTCACGTCTCGGTTTCTCTGTTGTTTTGTTGAGCCTGTTTATTCCAGAATGCACAAACATAGAAACAAGAACATCTTTCAACATAACCAGTCCACCAAATGAGTCAGTAGAAACTAGTAACATACTGCAGAACATAAACTGGACCCCCTCCATCAAACATGGCTTTGAGTGCACACACAAAAGCCAATGCAATGGAACAACAGCACAATGAAAATGTGCAGGAGCCACAGCGGTGTGTGGCAGCAGCCTGGTCACTGTGGTCAACATGGCGCAACATTTCAGCAGGAAAATGGGTACAGAAAACAGGCCCATGTATGGTGAAAAGCTGCAGACCCTCATTCCTACATCCTTACGAAAAACTATTTTGAGGCATTCTGAAGTCTCCCACGCAAGCACAACAATTTGGGGGTTAGTTCATTTATTTATCTTTTATGTTTTTCCATCTAATGAAGCCCAAGAGAGGGACTTGTAGTTGTTTTTGGCCTTTTGGTCCGAGAGAGGTAGGAGGAGGGTTGTGAGTGTGTCTGGCTGTTTGCTGTTGCTTGAACAATTTTGCATTCTGCAATTTTTGTTTTAACCCAAAGCGACGTGACTCAAGCTTCACGTCAGTAACCTGTTCTAAAAGGTGTGTCTGCACTGTAACACAGATGAGACGAACCTTGGCACCACAGCAGAACAAATCTCTGCATTTGTTCTGGTAGAGGCTGAATGAATTTGTTATTTAGGATTATTCTAATATACAGAGGGAGGGGGTGCAGGGAGGGGGTCACATGGGAGAGACCTCGTGGAATGAAACATTTCTCACAACCCCAGTGACAAGGGCCAAGAATGAGGTTATAACCCACATTTCCTTTCTCTTTTTTCCCTTTTTTATGCAGGTGTGAGACAAAAACTTCTAAACACACACACATGCAGATTAAAGGGATGATGCATAACTATACAAAGTTGAAACAACAGCTTTTTTGTGCTTGCATGTTGGCTAATAACAATGCTTTACAGAAAACAAAAACTTTATGTCATTTCTACTACAAAACACTGTTTTCATCATTTATGTTCATTGTCCTTAAATTGTTAAACAATTTGAAATTATTCTGTTTATTTTGGCTGTAATTTAGCTCAACTGCTTACATAATTTAAATGCTTCATACCCCATCAGTTCTTTAGCTTTTATGGACCTAATGGTGTTATCTTAGCAGTGCATTTACGTGTTGAAGTACACAGAGGACAGGGTCACTAAGGGCCGTTTGGATTGTGGGCTATGGACCATGACAGAGTTTATTAAATATTTCTATTGGACTGAGACCCTCATAAAGTTGTGTGTTTTTAAAACAGCCAGCAAGATGAAACTAGGGCTTTTCAGCATCAATGATGTGTGACACATTGCTTTTGGGACTGTTGACAGTTGTACTGTGGCTTCAAACTCTCAGATCTCATGGTTTTTGAAATGGGATGGTTTAACTCAAAGGTTGAATAAAATGCTGATTTTCTCACCTTAAATTTGATTTACGATTCTCAGAAGACCGAATGTTGTTCTTTTACTTCCTGGTTAATCTCAAGAGGAACAGCCATAACGACTGGTTACCATTAATATGTTTCCTTTAGGATGTCTGTGTGTATATAAAAAGTGTTGAAAGCACATAAGGCTGATAATTCAGCAGCTGTAGCATTCCTTTTGAGACTACTTTTGAAAAAGAATAAAGTTCTTTAAAATTATTATTTAAAATTATTATTATTTCATAAAATGAAAGCATGCCAGGAATCCCCAATAAGACTGTATTTTACACGTTCAAGCTGAGATAAAAGATTAAAGCTTTCAAAAAATTTACAAAAAATTAATGTGAAGTGTGATGAAAAAGAAGTTATTTGATATTCTTAGCATTCTGTATATTTACTTTGCTAAATTGTATTTTTATTGCCAAACAATTACCCAGGTGCACATTGGTTTTCCACCATATGCCGTGTGTCTGCTTCATCATCCTCTCCTGTCAGTTTCTCTTTCTCTATGAAGCACTTTCATGGACCCTGATGTGGGCCCGACATTCAGGTGATGAGACTTTGGTTGTGGTAAATTCTTTCTGATACCAGCCGTATCTGAGGGGCCCCTTGAATGAGCCAGCATAGCTCTGCTGAAAGTGCAACAATAACACACCTAACACACTCCATTCCCCCCCTCGTTCTCCATTAGAAAAAGTGTCAAGGATAAACTGTCAAACTATCTCACAGAGATCAAGTTCCACACATTCAAGCCCCAAAGAAGATAACGCTTGCAGTGTAGATAAATGTACAAATAAGGCCACAATATTTGTGCAAAAATACATTTGTGTGGTTAGATGAATTGCTTATTGTGAGCCAAACAGAAAAAGTTATGCTTCTTGACTAAAGGTCTTGTAAACCACCAGTAATCAGTGACAGGAAGTTGTTTTGCTACAGGTCTAATAATGTGGAGGAGTTGAGCTCATGTATCTGCATGAAAAAGTTCTTCCTCCTTTGTGCAGTCAGCTAGAAGCTTCCTCCTTTGTTTTCTCACTGGAGGCTCCAGCTCAGTATGCATCCCACAGAACAACACTGCTGGCTTTTCTGAGTGCTGCTGGGATTGACTGGCGAAAAAGGAAATCTGACTAATTTATTCACTTGAGAATTGAGTTTCCCCAGCGTTCAGGACCCTCATCAGGATTGTAAGAACATGTGTGTGGGAGGAGGAAAAGAGGGACAGCTTATGGTTGCAATTTGAAGATGCTTTTTTTAGTTACTCTTAAATGTGGGAAGTCAAAGTCATTGAGCCTGGGGCGCCTGCGAGAAGGCAAGCTTGAAATCTGGGAAAGAGGGAAGTTTAGATCTCCTGGTGGAATTCTCTCACTTTTAACCATGAGGGGGCTTTCGGTTTTCAGGGGCCATAGGTTTGTTGAAAGTTAGGAATGCTTATTTACATTAGACTGATTCAGTCTGTCACAGTGAAAAGGGATGCATACAAAGTTAATCTGCAGGAAACGGAACATGCAGCCCACACCACATGCAGTTCTCTCTAATGTGGGAACCTTGAACCACATGATGCTGCAAACGCTGGAAGAAGGCCTGGAACAGAACCACAGATTATAGTTTAACCAGGGGGTAGGAGGGAAAAAAAATCTGTGCAATCTTGCTGTGCACTTTGTGTGTGTGAAAGACAGCAAGATATGGGGTAAAGAGTAAGTAAGAGAAAGAAGCTGGAGAAAGTAATGGTGTAAAGTGCATTTTAGTCTTTCTGACTGGTTCCCAGAGTCTGAGCCAGCTGGATGGAAACTGTCAAGTCTTTGCTGCACAGCTGCCCTCCGAACTGATTAGAGCGAGCTGGCTCACTTCACCAGCATCTATTGTGCTTGTTCATTCAATCTAAACTAGGGGAAAACGTGAAAACACAACTTTAGTGCTGTTTTTTGCCATCTATTGTAACCTGATTAGATCAAATGTAGCCAGACAAGCTGTTAAATAGAGCAAATGGGAGCTGGGGTTAAATAACTGATATTTTTAGGCATTAATTTTCTTATAGTTGAGTTCTTAAATGTGGTAGATGTGACAGTTGACACAAGACAATAATTAAGTTTATTTGCAGTTTGCATAAGTAGCTGAAACACAATCTGCCCATCTGTATGCTGGCCAGAGCAGTCTGTCCTTGCAGGAACACAGAACCATGGAAAAAAAGCCTCAAATCAGCGTGCTAATTCACAGTAAATCCTCTCAAAAGACTCTGTTCCTCCTTGTCACTCACATGCATGCAGAGGTCGTAACCTCCACAGCGTACGGCTACAGAAGTTTTAAAAACCAGAACGAAAATGTCACAGTCCAGCCACATGCCTCAAGCTGCCGCATAGGAAACAGGATACCCATAAAACAGACCTGCTGAAAAAATTAAAGCACAAACACAAGCTTCAAAGAAATAACCATGTAGATGAGGAGTCGTGTTAAAAAGAGACCGTTAGATGTTCTAATGTGGAGGTCACACAGGCTTTGTCTTAGAGAGCAGAATTGGGCTGAAGTGGGTGGCAGCAGGTGGCTCACAGATTCTGTTACCTGGCCTGTAAATTGGGCAAAATTGCAAAGTGCAGATGGATAAAGTGATCTCTAAAATCAAATAAAAAGCATGAGTTTAAGTTAAATTAGGTCTACAGATAATAATCTTCACAAATTAAACTTAACTGCTCTGGAGGTCAAGTAAATAATCATACCAGATTTCACATGATGACAATCTTTTCAAAGAAAAAACAAACAAATACTTTGTTAGCAAGTAAACATTTTATGCGGTGGGAATCTAATTTTTAAGGCTGAAGCAAAACTTTGCCGAACAGCTGTTACAGTGCACGGTTGATTTCAGGCTGGTTAATCAGATTCAGCGTTAGTCGGGTTGTTATCTGGGCTGCTACGGTCCACCAGTCTGCCCATTCTCTGAGTTCTTAGTAGGAGTGCAGTTTCCATGCAGTCATGAACTATAAAGGAGAAGTCGTGTTGTGCCCCTGCAGTACTGTGGGAAAGTGCAGAGTTTCCTCTGCTTATTTAGACCAATCTGGTTATAAATGGACATTCACAAGCAGGCAGCCATTGAAGGACAGCCCAGAGCCCTCAAGTCACATTAGCCTCTTTAATATTCCCAATCTCAAGAGACCAGAGTTCTGAGAAAGAGGTGCTGGGGCCACACATTTTTCCATTCAAGACAGCAGAAGAACTCCACAAGTCTGTTTTGACTGGATATTCAATTTGAGTTGTTTACTGTGCTACTTCAGTCTGGCTTGCATACATGTTGACACTGTCAGGGCTTTGCTTTATCGTGTTTTCTCCTGCAGTATTTCACTTTGTGACAGTACTTCTCCTTATATGTTTAAATGAAGAGTCCGTTAGCTGCAAATAACAAAGTGGGGATTTTTGAACAAGTTTGTTACTCACTCAAATTCACAATCTATTCTTAACGATTGCAAATAAACAGTTTTGAAATCAAGTACTCTTATGCAAGTTGCATTCCAGGGGCTACTAGATCACCACAGGCATATTCCATATCATAAGATTAGAGGCTCGTTGAGGTCAAAGCACCCACTGAGGAGCTTCATTGTTGTGTGTGTTGTCAGATCAGAAGCCAAAGGGAGAGGAAAAAGAAAATGTTCTGGACGATGTTCCTGGCTGAGGCTTAAGATTGGGCCAACAGCTGCAGAATCTTGGTCTTGCAGATTTCTGGACCTAAACTGAGCCCTGACAGGTGCTGTAAAACTGCCCTGAAACCTCTGTCTTACTGCTAATCTCCATTTGCAGACATCCAATGAATGACACTGTCTTTGGTTTGCTGTTAAACCCAATACAGATCTGTGGCTAAAGTTGAAGCTGGTGCAATCAGACATTAAGAGGGTCGCTAAGTAAAGAAGATCAAAACAAATGAGTGGATTCGAGAATAAAAGTGATGCCATAACAAGATCCAAGACTCAACTTTACTCTATTTAACTCATTTTTTATTTTTTTCCTGTATGTCTTTTACTAATATTCTTTTCCTCACTTGACTTACACTTGCATGTAAACACAAATCTTAATTTAATATCATAAATGTCTTTAGATAAGAGTGATGTGGAGTTTAAGTTGGTTTTGGGGATCCTTCAGTTAGACGTATAGCAGCAGCAGCTGCTGTCGCTCTATCCTGCCTGGCATGAACAGAATTGGAGTTTTAATGGGTGATTAGTGTCAGATATCTAGCTGTAGCAATCTGGGCCTCCACTGTGGGAAAAAAGCTGGCTGGTTACACCTGATCCACGGCTCAGTTTAGAATTTCTTCCTTTCTGAAGTGGAAAAAGAGGATCTGGTCACAACAAACTTGGAAAACCAAAAACCTTTTCCTTTTTAACTGAGCTCTGCCAAAAGGGTCAAAGTGAACATGTTTATCCAAGGATTTTATTTAATAACTTGGTATTTTTATGTAAATCTTCAAATCCCTCATTTTTATTTATCCAGTTGTATTGTTACAGATCAGCTAATGTAAAACCAAAGAAGTCTAACGTATTTTTTAGGTATGGTTAACTTCTCAACTGGTTTCATAGCTGATGTCTGAAAATCTGCAGATACAAAATGAGAAACTATAATAATTCAGGCCTATTAATGACTAAAAATGTACATGCATATTTACCAGCATATTTCATTTTAGGTTTGGATCTTGCATCACAATGTTATTCCATTTCAAAACAGATTTTTGTCCAAGGTAATAGTGGTTCAAATACTCTGGTTCCACTTATGTCCAATATCAAATTTACTGGATTTGGCTTTTTCTCTTTTTGTATTTTGCAAGACAAACTCCGTCTTCCCCCCCAGTGTCTCCCACACAGCAGTGGGTTGAGTCAAACACATGAGCATTGTAGACAATGTGCAACAGCTCTGGAAAATTATTGCTACCTAATCACCTTCATGTTGCACAACATATTTCATGCAATTGCTTAGAGAACAGTGGGATATGAGGAAACACAATAACATTTGGTTGTACAATGATGCAATACATGTCCAGATGAATGTCTGTACTTCTTTCTTCTTTTTGTGTGTGTGTTTCTTTCTTTTGCTGCCTCTGGCACGGCAGCATGTGAATGATGCCCCTCACCGCAGCAGAGAGCAGCGGGTAGACAGCAGTCTGTGTGACGGCTGTGGTAGCCTCTCTAAGACAAAGGCAACTTGGCAGGCTGCTCGGCTGCGGCCGGATCAAACAGGCCCTGCTCATTGGACCTCTTCTTTATTGCACTCATCAGTGGCCATGTGTGAGACTGCAGCCTGAAGTGTCTGAGAGATCGGCTCACTCCTCGAAGACGGGAACCACTGGGACCACACACAGGGATTCTTCAACCACCACAAAGGACGACCAGAACAGAGGCACACAAACTGCATATGCTCTCATTGTGACTTCTTTATGTCACTCAGAATGTATGTGCAATGAATTAAGACAGCCTTGATTCCTCTTACTTCTGACAGGTTTCATGCTTTTAGCGGAAGCTGTCTTGGTCTCTGTGTTTCTCTCTTGCTTAGCTGTTGTTTCTGGTAATATGTCCACTGAAAACAAACTTCTGCTCCTGCTCTGTGTTTCCCATGGGGCTGGGGCTGGAATGTGTGCCTGCTTCAGGTGATATATATTTGCTTTTGGGCTCAGGGAGCGAGAAGGCCCTCATTACTGGTTGATAAGACAGAAGGTTAAAAAAAAAAAGGCTGAAAACCAGTTCCTAGAGATGTTATTCAACAAATTCATCTCCGTGTTCTGCAGTTGAATCTTTTCACACTAAACGAAAAATCTAACAGCAGCATGACAGCAGTATGGGTAGTGTGTTGGTGTTTTTGAGAACTTGACTGTGAAGAGTGATAGATAGCAATCTGCCTGATAGAAGTGAGTGGAGGATCATGTATAGGCAGGTTGCCATCTTATCATTACATCAACTGTTTGGTTCCCAGAGACTCACTGACACTAAGAGTTGGCACACGCACAGGGGATTTGAGTTAGAGTTATGATAGCAGGGGGAAAAGAAAAAAGTAAAGAGCTTAGGGTTCCTTCTCCATCTGTGCCTCTTTTCTCTAAATGTTAATGTGTTTCATGAGCAGAGAGTTCTTGTTCTCCCGCATTTTCCCTATCTCTGCCCTTGATTCCCACGCTAAGCATCCTCGGTGATGGGAAAAATCCAAAAATACAGGGACACTCTCAAATTCCAGGATTCTTGTGGTGTGTACAAATCAGTCGTGGTTTCACAAAGGAAAGAAAGAAGGGCACAATTACAAACTGCAAATGTTAATTTTTAGCTTTAAAATGTATTTGAATTCCAACACAGACAGAAAGATCGAATGTGGCACCGCCGTAGAAGTACCATCCAATTTCACACCCACAGTAATTTTATACCCATCTATTTTACCATTGTGGAAATGTAAAAGGTCTCAACGAGAGCAGTGTAACACATCAACACCATTTAAAAAACAGAGAATTGATTCATGCTGCTCTTCTTGAACCAGTTGATTTTTTTCATATGATGCCATTTTGGGAGCTTCTTTAGACACATTTGCTTCTCAAAACCCTTAAAATGATTATAACCTAATTCTGAATTGTCTACAACAAATAAATATTTTCCAATCATCCCTAAGTCACTATGGCTACTATTTGTAGTATTTAGGGAAGATGGAACAAGGGGACTTTGCTGCATCACCTATTAAGAAGAAGTAACAGAATGGGGAAAAGCAGTTCTCACACAAGAAAAGAATTTTCCTGCATGTCCACTCAAGGCCACAGAGTTTTCTTATCTCGCTCTCATCGATCCAGTTGCAGAGATACATGTTTCCCACATGAAGCCCCTGTACCCAGCAGCCTAAACAAACACACACAGCCTGCCATCTGCACATGGAGCAGCAAATCCAAGATGAGACACACAAAGAGGTCACTCATTGAAGACATCGGAGCTCCTGAAACCTTCAAGACATGGTTTAGCTGTGATGTGTCTTGGTTTAAAAAAGAAGAAGGGTGTAGAGATGGATGACTGAACATTGGAAAATGTTAGAATGTGTGCTGTGGAAAGCTGAGTCACTTTGCCATAAAGTCTGTCACTGGTCCAAACAGAGCACATGTTTCTGTCATTAAGAGGATTTTATGTCCAGAGTGCCTGCCACTTTAGGAATCCTTGGTGCTTTGAACATGCCAAGGTTTAGGCTACGGCCCTCATCAGAACAGGAAGATGAAACAGGGTTTCTCCCTGTTAAAGCACACTTACAGATCTTGTTTGAGCCACAGATGTGTGTGGAGATGACCAAACATGAAACCTCCACCTGTTTAAAGCTTTCTGTCAACCCCTTAAAACTGTACCATCAAAATTGAGTTTCTTCCTGTGCAGTTGTGCAATATCAGTCATCGGATTCAGTCATCCTCTCAGCTCTGCTTGGAGAAGACGTGTTATGATGGAGAATGTTTAGTGAGGACTTGTGGTGAAGAGTAAATCTAGGCATTAGTCACCCAGACCTCCTCAGTGGTGTCACATGAAAGACTACGGGTTTTTCAAAGTAAATAAAAAGATTTCCTGTCTCTGTGTTGCCTGTCTTTGATGCCTGCAGAGATTCAGATGTCATTACTAAAACTCTGTAGTAGATCTGTGGTACTTTTTCTTTTTGTGTGTTTTTGTTTGGACTGTTAACACTCTGCTTATCAAGATCACTCTGAAAGAGTATCCGTCAGATCAACATTGCAGGATAAAACCAATGAATGACAAGATTGTGTAAAATGTTACACTAAGGAATCCCTACAGGATGGTGAGGGTTACCAACATCCTTTCTTTGCAGCCTTCTCCCTCCCATGCCTCTAGCCCCACCATGATTTCATTGACCCTTTTCCTCTTCGTGCCCCTGAGGTTACTCTTTGCAACATTGGCCTTCAGAGCCTCCTCCTCCCTGTTTGTCCTGCAGGAGAGACAGAAATTAGAACAAGCTGTTGAAACAGCACTTTTATGGGAGTCAAAAAGACCCCCAAGATGGCTCTTCTTATATGTGTGGGAACTTCAGCTGTAAACCCCACTGCTGTACCGGAAGTGTCCCATATATTCACAAAGATTCTAAAAATAGATTTAAATCAGTCCAGCTGAAAAAGACCTACAGAAATGGAGTTGAGAATATTTAGACAGTGTGGACAAGTAAACTAGTGCTAACCATTCTTGAAAAAACATTGGGAAATTGTACAATCAGTCAACCGTTATTTGCACAGCACTTTTCATCCAAAACTTGCAACAAGATAGAAGCAATGAAAACAGTAAAGGTCCCTAGATCCCACAACTCCAGCACATATCCAAACAGTTGTGGTCACAAGAAATTTAACTACTGCTCAAAAGGTTGGGATCACTTGGAAATGTTCTTGTTTTCCATGGAAACACACAGCAGCTTAGTCTAAATTGGAAGTAGAGAACATGTAGTTTAGTGAGATTAAAATGTTAATGGAAGTGATGAATGCTTTATGCAAGTTTTCCTTTCATTAAAAAATCACATTTTCCAGCCTGACAGACCTCAGACATGCCAGCTGTCAGATTTTCAAGCTAATCTGATGAAATTTCCCCTCATGTTTCCTGGAGCATCTCTAGAGACAGTGCAGTCTGCTCCATTACTGTCAGATTTCTGACTGACTGCTCTTATCTTAAATATTGCTGACACATTTTAAAGGTGTGTTTTAGGGTCTTTATTCTGATGTCATTTTTGAAATTTGTCCCAATCAAAAGCTGTCCACAGGGTTCAGTCATTTTTCTGCTTTTCTTTCTAAGTATAACAGTAGATACACAGGTTTCCACATAAAGTGTAATGTTTTCTATTCAGTCAAATTTCATTTGTGTTTTCAAATCTTAATGCTCTAAACTTCTGAGCATATACCTCATGTTCAAATCCAGAGCATCTCCCAACATCTTGTTGCTGCTGGCTGCACAACAGATCAAACATAAACACACCAACACGTGAACATTTTTGTTATAGCACAGTTTTAGATTTTGATTTATAATTTACAAGTTTCTTTATACGTACACTCATGAACCAAACCCTCCAAAAACATGATGTCCAGACTGAGATGTTCTTTTGATGCTATTTCAGGTTGTCATTGCCCTTAATTAGCTCAGATAATGACACTGAAAACTAGACTGGAGTGTCCAGTTTTAACCAAACAGAAGATGCTAACTAATTGGTTTTTATTTGACCAGTCTGATGTGGTCCACATTTAGCCCCAAAGACATTGATTTTCAAAATTTTCTACTTTGTTTACAAGATGTCTTTTCACATTTCACAATTAATCAAATGTACACATAGTTTAGACAACTAAACAAACATGCATGTTGATTTTTTTCTGTCATTTCAACAAAAACTTGCTTAAAAAGAAGCATGAAAGAATTGCAAAAGTTTTAGGGCTAAAACTGAGCCTTGAGGAACACCACTGGTAATGTTTTACTTTTTAGATAAAGGCTGACAAAATATTTTCTTCCAGATGAACGATTTAAACCACTTCAGAACAACAAACATAGCCAGGCTGTGAATACTTTCCAAGAGGATGAAGTGGTTACAATGTCTTCCTCCTTATGCTTAGTGGTATGACCCAATCTGTGGTGGTCACTGTATAATATGCATGTCTTTGAAACTAACGTCTCTAAATGCATGTGCCTGTTGAATAGCATAAATATGCAATAGAGATGAGTTTAGGAGAAATAAATCAATTGGATACCACTAGTTTAAATCACAGACATATTCCTAGTAATTATGCCCCATAAGGGAGCCAATAGTGTAATTAGGGGTTAGTACAAAGCAGAGTGTGGCCCACATCTGGGATCCCCCGAGGACTTCATGTCTCAGCATGTTTGCCACAGTGTGAGAACCTCAGCCCATAAGCACACCTAAACACACAGTTCCTCCAAACACAGAACCGCATCATGATCTTACATGACAGGTTCAACAACACATCAGGACAGAGTTTATTGTTCAAAATGGGTAAACCTTTCATTTAAACAAGATTTCAGTTGTTTTTATAAAATGTCACTGGGTGGTTCTAAACACAGTTTGCTGTAATATAACAGCAAGAAGCTTTAGAAAGTGAGATCTTATGCCACAAAGCACAATCACAACCATTTGCAACCTGTTTCAATCTGATCTATCCAGTAGAAACGTTAAATGAAAGCTGTACTAATGCGGTTTCAGCACTAATGGAGCTGTCGGTGGGTTCAGTCATGCCTGTAATGATTGGAAACACAGTTTGAGGCTCAAACATGAATGAAAAGTTTTTAAAATTTGCTTTTCTATGAGTTAGTACCCGTCTGTGATTTTCTTAAGCTCAATAAAGTCAATCTCAATGAGTGAGTGCCCATGTTTGAATCACTGGGGTCGTCAGTAGATGTTAATCCATCCCATAAGCAACATCTTACTCACCGCAGTTTGAGATGCGTCAAACCTGGAGAGTGTAGAAGTGCATCAGTTATCCTCTCCTACCCCACCTCCTCACCCAGATCTAGTGGTGGAGGGTTTTAGGGCCTGACAGCTGCTCTCAAATTAGAGACTACAAGGAGAACACTACAGGACCCAGGAATGTCTGGATTGTCTGGATTGCCTTTCTCTTCCGTTAAGTCCTGGGAAGATGGCTGCACTCGACTCATAGTTTTGACAGGATGCTGGTTAATCCAGTGCATCATATCGTCGCATTCTTGGCCTCATACCATTCTTTTGGAAATTCTAACTGGTTTGGAACCATCAGGGGGGCACATGTGCAGGCAATGGACATTAGGAGATTAATTTAACTGAACAGCAGGAACAGGCGAATTGAACGTGTCAGTTTTTTGTGACAGGCTCAATAATCAAAGTAAATACCTCATCTCTCAGGCATTATCACACTTCTCTCATCGGTTGCTAGAGAGATGGTGACCAGGTCACTGGGGTCAGTGTGGTCAGAGGCATGGCTGTAAAACGGCTCACACAATGAAACCAGCCTTGGTTATGATGTAGCAGCCATTTAGAAAAGATTAGCAGGAAAACAACCTGGGATCCACCCAGGAATACAACCTTTTCCTAAAGCAGGAATGGTGTGAGGAGGTTTCTTCATTTTGAGCAGAGATAGTAAAACCATAAAAGACTAAAAGGAGGTGGAGGAACAAGAGATTAACATGGCAGGGCGGGATGATGGTTGGGTTAGCACAAACTAAGGAAGAGAGATAAAAGGAGTGGGCTGATTAGTGTTAGCTGGACAGCTGTTTGTGTGACTCAAGGTGGAGGTGGAGAAGAAAGATGAGAGAAAAGGAAAAAATTAAAGGAAGCACAGCCCTGGGAGGAACAGATGAAATGTTCACGGAAGCTTGGAAGGGCAGGCCTCCAAAATGAGAGCGGGAGGCTGGATCCAGCTGTCATGCTGGTTTTGTCCGTCTCCTGCCACAGACCAGCATGTTGTTTTTCTTCAATATGCTTTAATAAAAGTGGAATTACTGAGAGCTCCTTCCCCTTTGGCCCTGGGTGGTGTGGGGTGGAATGTCTGCAGCTATCGGCCATTTCTTTCACCCACGCTGTTCCACAACTGAGAAGGTGTTTTTTTAATACACTTGAACCAAGTCATTCATACCCAAAATGAAAAATCTGTAACAGTAATAAAGACTTGAAATTTCTACTAAACTATTTGTTTTAAATTCTGTAATTGTAGTCAAATTCTGAACTTTTTTTAATATTAGCACTGTAAAATGCCCAGTAACAACAGAAATGCTCCAGTTTTCTGTCTCAGCATGCATGAATGGTGTGTTTGGTTTAAACTACAAACAACAGACAACAATAAAAGGGTCCTCCGTGAAACAGCCTCAGGCTCACAGTACTAAAACCATCCTGACCCCAAACAGACCACTGTAGGCCCACCCGGTCGTATTTCAGGAGTCCCTTCCTTATCATTCAGGAGTGCCCCGAGCCCGACCAGAGAGTGAGAAAGGAATGTGCATCCGCCTTTCAATCTGTGTCCAGTAAGCCTGCCATTTCCCACATTCACCCCTTTATCTTGACTTGATCCCTGCTTTCACTCCCTAAAATGACCATAGAGCATCACTGGCCACTTTTAATGAAGTCCTACATCCTCTGCGCCGTGTCTGTGTACAATAGCATCTTTGACTGGATCTCGTTCTGCTCCACAGCCAATCTAGCGTGATGAAGGGGAGGGTGGTGGGGAGAATTACCACACATGTAATCTCACACTGCTTCAGTGGGCTTGTATGAAGGGGCCAAGGGCTTCCATAGTGGACACAGAGAGGACTTGGCCAGCAAAGAAAGCTGGCCTGTTGAATTTGGCAGGGTTTCAAATGCACGCTGGGCAGCATTTCTAAGATGTATGTTAAATAACACCATAAAAAAAACACTGTCTATGGAGGCATAGCACGAGAGAATTTTTTAGAAAAGAAGGACACATTTCTGAAAACATTACACGCAAAGTCTGCTGACCTTTTTCGGTTTCACAAATTTTGCACCCATGAAGAAAATTGGCAACCTCATCAACAAACTCCTAACGGGTTCATCTGGATTTTTATTTTATTTGTTTATTTTAAGTTGGGTTTTGTGGAATAGTTTCTCTTCTGCAGTGGTCAGAATGTTCTCAGTGCAAAAAACCAGGGAACTAGTCTGACCAGGACCTGGTCCAGAGAGGATTTCAACCATGTAAAAACATATTAGATTTAAAAAAGTCATACATTTTCAAGAGGGTGTTTTCTGTTCTAGTCTAGCTCTGTAGGGCATCTTTGTGTCTTATTAAAATTTTATAAAAATTATTATTTTATTTATTTTATTTTAGTTATTTAAATTAAACTATAAACTTTTTTTGTTTGTTTAGCTTCATTAAACCTTTATTTAAGAACTGCTAAGACCAAAACCTCTTTCACAAGAGTGACCTGACCAAGAAAGCCAGCACATGCCATAATTGAAAAGACAGATTAAAAGATGATAAAACAAACATCAAAATATATAAAATCCAACCTGTTTTAAAAAATGTAGACGCTGAAACATAACAGGTAGTGGGACAAAAGAAATAAAACTGTGCACTTGTGTGGTAATTTGGCAGTTACATATTAATTATCACATTCTTGGTTGCTTTGGAAGTAATAATACCTTAGTGGTAAACCTGCTTTGTTACACACTGGCTGTTTTGATTGAAAACCAGCCACATTTAGTGTTTTTTTTCCCTTCTTGCTCTTTACTTAATGAAGATCCAGGCTCAGGAGGGCTCTGCTGGAACATGAAGAGGCACAGGTGGGGCTGTGGGCACCGCCTCTCTCACCTCAGTGTATAAGTGTGGGAACCTCCGAGCCGCCAGTAGTGCATGAATAACAAGGATCCTGAGGGAGTGTGTCGTAATCTCCTCTAACGCTCTAGTCTCTTGTCTCTTTCTCACTGGAACACACACATTTAGTGAGAAGAGTGAGTACACTCGTGCCTTTATCTCAATCATCGCGTGTTGCAAACAGCAATCTTCGAATGAAAGCTCACTCTGAAATCACACACAGGCATATTTGTATTGTAAATGCAGCCTCAGTCACGTAAATACTACCTAGCAGTGATTGCGTTGTTGAAAAAACAGAAGAGGAAGATTGCAAGACAAATCACCTCAGACGTATTAACTGGTAGGACAAATATGTGACGTAAATTTATGGATGAAAGGTAACTCAAGAATGAACATGCTGATGATACACAGAGGTACAAATAGAAAATAGTGTGGGTGCACTTGATGAAACAAGTTTCTGGTAATATTGCTGTCTCTTGCTCTTCTTGCAGCATGAGACAGGGCATATGAAAAACATCATAAATAAATCTATATAATAACTCACAAAAAAATCACTTTATTCATTGTTTTCCTTTAAAATCATTTTTGGATAGTAATGAAATATGACTTCAAGACAACAGAACAACAGCTGCTCACTGGTTTTAAAAATGTTGCATAACAGTTGATTTAGAGAGCAGAAAACACAACAGGTGTTTCCTGGACAAATAACGACTGTGTGCCACAAAAAATGATCTCTGAAAAGTTTTCACAAATTTGTGGAAGTGTCGTGTGCTTAAAGGAAGAAAGTAGCTGTGGTACATGATGCGCTGGTGTTTGTAAAGGAATGTAAAAGAATGACAATAAATGGCTGTTCTAATACAGATTTTATAGAGACGGGTGGTGGGGTGATTGAGGGCAGTGGGCTGGCAGCTGTTGCTGCTGTGCGGGGGCCCTCGGGTCTTGGCCTACCCCTAATGGCCAGACCAGCTGTCGGAGTTCTGTCTGTAGGGGCGCGGGGCTTTAGGAGGCGGGGAGGGCATGAGAACTTCCACCCCCCTGTCCTGAGGGGCGGGTCCCCGCCTTGTCTGCCCTCCTCTGAAAGGGGGTGATTGATGGCGCAGGGTTGACACCAAGCTTCCCCAACAATTGACTCAGGAGCGATAGAGGATGAACAGAGAGCAGGGGACCCCTCCACGGCTTTCTCTTCTGGTTTTCAGAGGCAAATGTGGGATCAGTCGCAGATATAATTCACTCATTTTTCTCAACATGTCTTTTATTTGACATTTTTAGTGCAGCATATGCCACTCGAAGCACTTTTCAAGGCTGTCACTGCCATCATTTTATAGGCAATCTTGAGTCTTTGTTGTTTCCTTATATGTCAAATTACATGTTTTTAGACATTGTTTTATAAAATGGCTCAGATGACCCTCACTTTCATTTAGATAAACCCTCTTGTTGCAGAAGGCCTCTAGTGCCCTCTTTGTCAAACCAGTCCTATTAATCCTGACCATATAGAACTGGAAGCATGGTTCATTGAGGGTGGACAGTGTTGTGATCCTAAATGTGTGTGTCAGGTCATCAGCGGGTATCAACCTAAAGTCTCTGCACCAGGCCTGCTAACACAGACCTGACCTTTTGCACTGAACCTTAGGACTCTCTCTGGATCCCTTTCAGCAAGTCTCCAACACCTCTGTTCTCTTTTAAGATTTACAGCCTCATGTTGGGTGAGAGGACCTAGAACATTGTGTTGGGGGTGGAAGCAGGAGGGGAGGGGAGGGGGGGGGGGCACTGTCCTGCAGCTGTTTATAGTGGTTTCACACGGAAGCAGAATCATAGCACTTTGAATTCCTCCAGCTGCCAAGTCTCCAGCTTTATTCCAGTTGCATTCCTTCACAGAGATATCTGTTGCACTCTCGCTTGTGTGGCTGCACGTGCATTCAGTCCTTCCACTTAGTGGGAGTCCACAATCCAACAATACCTGGATTTATATCTGAAGGAGAGGAAAACTGCCTCGCCTTAATAGGTGACTTATTCAAG
The DNA here is from genome assembly GCA_006937965.1 of Callopanchax toddi. Taxonomy (NCBI): domain Eukaryota; kingdom Metazoa; phylum Chordata; class Actinopteri; order Cyprinodontiformes; family Nothobranchiidae; genus Callopanchax; species Callopanchax toddi. The sequence continues at coordinate 643,242 of SSNR01000030.1, read as the reverse complement.
TCTTAGAGAGAGGAGCACTAACCCAACAAATCTGAAGACATGTTTTACTTCTGCTGCATAAAACAACCATTTCTGCAAGAAACAAAAAGTTCAGTAAACAAATTACGATGAGTCAAACTTTATTTTCTTTCTACCATCTGTCCCAGTTTTCTGCAGCTACAAGACCTGTGCACACATCCACGATTTAATAGCCGTTTAGAGACTTTGTGTGAAAGTCAAACACTTCTTCCCACAATCCAAAGAAAGATCCATCATTCATGTATGTTTACTTTAGGCAAAAAGCTCCAGTATCCAAGTCACCCTGTGTGTATGTCAGAGAGTGGGTGGAAGGAAAATGGAGCAAAGGACCTCAGTGAATGAGGATACAGAATGTATGAATGCAAACAAAGCGGCATAAACTCGTTTTTTATTCTTCAATTGTGAAATGGGTGATTATAGTGTGAGCAAGCATTAAGTCAAGTATGTAAAAGCAATAAAACCACATAGATTTTAAAAACGCTATGTTTACATAAAGGATGAAGGATTTACTTCATACAATGAGCATCAGTACAAGAGAGATGTCAAATTATATGAATACACACTAATTGTGAAGTAACCTTAAACGTTCCAGTTCTCAAGACTATATAGTTTGTTTGGTTTTAAAATGTGCAAAACCTACACTGGTGGCATTTATGCTGCTGCTTTGTTGTGTTGGGTTTTTTTTTTCTTGGAAAAATTGACACAGCAGTGGAAAGCTGTCTGAACAAACAGCTCTATAAGATCATGGGAAAGGCAGAGGTGTTTCTCTCCAGACTGAAAAAGCTTGATTTTCCTGACCAGAGCTAAAGCAAAGAGCTCTAATCTTATCTCATACAGGGAGAGTACTAGCTTGTTTTGTTGTCAAACACAACAGCACCATGAGTGCTCCCTACTGTGCATCCAGAAAGTATTCACATCACTTTTTTCACATTTTATGTTACAGCCTCATTCCAAAATGGATCAATATAAATTATTCCCTAAGGATTCTACACACAACACCCCATATTGACATTGTGAAAATGTTTTTGAGGTTTATAGAAATTTGTTTAAAATAAGAAATCACATGTACATAAATAAACTGCATCCTGTTTCCACTGATCATCCTTGAGATGTTTCTGCAGCTTCATTGGATCCGCCTGTGGTACATTCAGTTGGACATGATTTAGAAAGGTATAGACACCTGTCTATATAAGGTCTCACAGTGGACAGTGCATGTCAGAGCACAAACCAAGCATCAAGTCAAAGGAATTGTCTGTAGACCTTTGAGACAGGATTGAGGCACAAATCTGGGGAAGATTAAAGAAACATTTCTGCTGCTTTGAAGGTCCCAATGCTCAGTGGCCTCCATCATCCATAAGTGAAAGAAGTTCTAACTCTTCCTAGAGCTGCCAGCCATCTAAACTGACCAATCAGGGGAAAAGGGCCTGAGTCAGTGAGGTGACCAAGAACCTGATGGTCACTCTTTCCTCTGTGGAGAGAAGAGAACCTTCCAGAATGACAACCAACTCTGCAACAATCCACCAATCAGGCCTGTATGGTAGAGTCTCCAGACTGAAGCCACTCCTTAGTAAAAGGCACATAGCAGCACACCTGGAGTTTGACAAAAGGCATCTAAAGGACTCTTGATCATAAGAAACAAAATTCTCTGGTCTGATGAGACAGAGACTGAACTCATTGGTAAAGCCAGACGTTTTGTTTGGAGGAAACAACACCGCTCATCACAGGTCACTAGCATCCCTACAGTGGAGCATAGTGGTGGCAGCATCATGCTGTGGGGATGTTTTTCTGCAGCAGGGACTGGGAGACTAGTCGGGATAGAGGGAAAGATGTACAGAGACATCCTGGATGAAAACCTGCTCTATAGCACTCTGGACCTCAGATTGGGGCCACGGTTCATCATTCAGCAGAACAACAACCCTAAACACACAGCCAAGATATCAGGAGTGTCTTCAGGATAACACTGTGAATGTCCTTGAGTGTCCCAGCCAGAGCCCAGACGTGAATCTGATTGAATGTCTCTAGAGAGATCTTAAAATGGCTGCACCGACACTTCCCATCCAGCCTGATGGAGTTGAGAGGAACTGGAAAGAGCAACGCCCAACGGTAGGTGAGCCAAGCTGGTGGCATCATATTCAGAAAGACTGGAGGCTGTAATGACTGCCAACGGTGCATCAAAGTCCATAACATAACAAAAGTGATGCGTTGTGAACACTTTCTAGATGCACAGTTCCTCCGTAGCCCAGGGAGCCTCATAACTTGGAAAAATTATTGAGATCATACATTTTTGAAGCAGTAATGAAATCAAAATGCATTTTAACTTGAATCCTGCTCTATAATTGGCCCTGGTGTCTGTCTGTATGGGGCTGCGGCTACTGATTGGCCGTGACTGGTTTCGTAGAGGTCCTTCTAATCATCTCCACTCTCTGTGTTGGTGCTCTTCATGCTTTTCCCACATAAATCAGTCTGGCCTGGGTGGTAAAGTCATCACATCCACCGTGTCCACACACACGGCCTGTTAGTGCTTCTATCACATGGAGTGTGCTTGCTCTGAAAGGCTATCAAGCCTTAAGGAAAGGTAACAGCTTCCACTCCTTGCAACAAAAACAAGTTACAGATTATATTCTGTCTTCATTGAATACAACCAGTAAGCACAAATTATTAAAGGTAAATTGACCTTAGATTACCTATTGGTCTTTGGAGAGTAATACCTTAAAACACGCACTTCTAGCAGGGATCCAAACTAATAATATCCTACAGAAACTTTGGACAACTTTTTATAGTCAGACTTCTAAAACTATTCAATTGTTTTTGAAGCTCAGAGCATCAAAATCTGGCTTATGACCAGCCCAATCAAAAAGCTGTATTTTATTAACTTGAAGTCCTACTGACATTATTCTGAGGGCAAATTCTGAAAACAAGGTTTCCTTTGAAAACGAGAAGTTTGAAAGGATAACAAAGCCCCAATAAGGGCTTTAGTATTTCTTCTTTTAACTTTGGTATCCAGTGTCCTTTTTTCAAACTCCATGTGTGCTTCAAGCTTCTGCTTCTATTCCAACTACATAATATTAACTCAGACAATGTGTGTCTATTTATCAATCTTGTTAACTTTACCACTTTAAAAATAGCGTAAAAACTGAGCTCTATAGTGTAATTAAATGTTTGTTATATTGGTTTGCAGATCTTTTGCATGTAGACACACGTTTCCTGCTGAGTGTGAAGTTTTCTGGGTGAAAATTGGTGACAGCATCAGTAAAAACACATGGGTGGTCTTCTTTAATCAGGCTTTGGTCAGCTTCTATTATTTACACAGCAAACGTACAGTATCATTCACAAGCATTTCAGAATGAAAGCTTCTCTGTTAGCAATGTGCGTCACAATAGTGGCTAGTATCCAGAGGTATTAAACGCTTAAAGACATGCATTACTCTGAACAGCTGGATATAGAAATGAAGAAAGGTGATGCTAAAAGTAGGTTTTACAATAAATGTGTATGTTAATATGTTCCAGTGAACTTTATAACAGCTAATTCTTCAACTTTACATCTATGAGCATTGCTAATAATGTTCAAAGGAAGCCCCGCTCTGTTTGTATCTGAGAGCAGGGTTATAAATTCTGGCCTGTCTCATCTTTGTTTGTGTGACTGAAGATTCCCCCTGAGTCCTCTGCGAGAACTTTGTCACCCCAGCTTCCACTTTCCACAAGTTCTCAGCAACACAAACAAATCACTGACTTATTTGTTCAATTTATGTGTGTTTAGGTAGGGAAAGAGAGTGTGAGACAGAGGAGATAACAAGGAAATTTCACTAAAACTACAACATTTATTATATTCAGACCATAAATCAAAGAGGAAAACTAAATGTGTCTCCAAAAAAAATCATGGACAAAAGCAGCTTCAAGTTTAGATGTTTATACTTTTTACTTTGTCATCCTATCTGTTCTCTATTTCCTGGAATTAAATGGTAAGTGATGTAATCCACTTAAGCAATCAGATTCAGTTTGACTTGGATAACTTGGAAGTCTTTAACCTTCAGCAGCACGCCCTTCTAGTTTACACATAAATGAAGCACATGAAACATTTGTGCAAAGATAAGGACATCCTCTAAAAACAGTCCATCCACTAATGCAAAAGGCATTCTCCTCCTGGGACCTCCTCCAACTGGAAGCCAGTCAACACCAGAGTTTGGAGTGTGTTACTACAACCCCCAGGGTGAATATAATTATTCACACCCAGATGAAAACACAAAAGCACATCTTATTACACCTGTTTGAAGCATGGAAAACACCTTCTTGTAACCTTGTTTCCACCTGCTGCTGCACAGTTTGAAACACTAGTGACATCATGATCGGGTGACCTTTTAAAGTGTTAACAAGTGAACAGGACAAGATAAATGCTACAGAAACATTGCTCTATCCAACCTTCATCACACGGTGGATGCCAAACGAAGCAGGTGTCTGTGGGGCCTAACAAGCTTTTGTAGATGACGTCACGCGCACTAACGAAGCTGTCTCCAAACCAGCCTGCTGCATTCATGGCCTAACTTCTCCCAGTAATTTATGCAAGAGGAACGAAGAACAGAGTGATGGCAAGGGGGAGACATTGGAGTGGAGGCAGTGTGCTTGAATATTAGTGTGCTACCCTCCCCTGCAGAGCGAAACTGTGTCATAATGCTGGACTGCTTTTATGATTCAAATTAAGACCATTGTCTCTAAAAGCGAGCGGCTCTGCGCTGTGCAGCAGAACAACTGAGCTACTATATGCTGGCTGTAGAAAATGAGTTCACTGCAGGCTAAGGAGGTGCTGGATGAATTGAGAGACCTGAACTAAAAAAAAATTAGGACTCAGATTCTCAACACTGGCTGTGAGGAAAACAGAGCTGCCCAGTATGTCTGCTACCCTGTAAACACAATTCACTGCCTATCAGCAATTAATCAGCTCTAAACAAACAAGGTTGCACCAAATTGGACTTCATCCAGTAGCCTAAATAATACAGGAATTGGTGCATTCAAAAGAAAATGTTTAAATCATCCTACTCAGTACGTTTAATGCACTTATATGTGAATGTTATTTTTTTATATTTGAATTAAAAACAAAAACTTTTAGCTTTTAAGGATTTTTCATGGAAAATGCACAATTTGTTTCATGTAATATTTATTTACTTACTTAATTCTGACTCTATTCTTTAAAGTAATTCTAAAATCTAATTCGTTAGAGTATTACATGCATGTAAAGTCTCGGTGTGTGCGCGTGTGTGCAAGAGAGAGAGCGAGAGAGGGAGAGGAAGAAAAGAAAGGGGGAGAGAGAGAGAGAGAAAGGGGGAGGTGGCGGAAGATGAAAAAGGAGGAGGCGGAGTGATACCAGACGCTGGGACTCCACGGGAAGGAAAACTTTTTCAAAAGTTTTAGGAGGTGAGAGGAGAATCACAGCACCGTGGCCGTGCTGCGGAGGATATTACGGGACGAGGACTAAACGCGGCTGCTGACTTTATGAGAAAGATCCCGAAAACTTTGGAGTCTTCTTCTTTTTTATACAAACTCTAAACAAAGGATGTATTTCTACTAAAAGCTTTGCTGGAAACGCTGGAATTTTTTTCCACAGAAATGGAAGGGAATATCCAATGGATTATTTTGTCGTTTTTATTGTGTATGCATATCGGTGAAGGTAAGTTAAATGATTTAGTTGCTTTCAGATCCACAGGTTGACTCGGGACCCTGTCCGGACTTGTCCTTTTATAAAGGGTAATAATGATCATGACCAATGGACTACTTAGTAAAAATATATAATGAAAAAGATTTAATTACTTTTTTAAAATTTATATTGTTTTATAACTTGTATCTATTTGAATCAGACATGTGACTTTCCTAATGATAAACCGAGCAGCTCCATAATTAGGAGAATCATCTAATCTCATTAAACTAATGTTTAATAAATTACAAATAATTCAAGCTTATTAAAAATGTTTTTATTTTTTAGTAAAGGTTTATTATTGTTTCTCCTCTACTGAACAATCGGGGCTTTAAACAACAATTTAAATACATGTTATTGATCCAACCCATTAATCAAGCTCTGTTAATAAATATCATAAATGATTGTCTTTAATTAAACTTCTTCTGTAAGTAATCTCAGTCATTTAAAGTTTCCTAAATCAAGGGAACACAAAGGTTTATCTGCTGGGGACTGAGTAAACACCAGGAGTGTTTCCTATCTAGTCATCACTATCAGTGACTTTAACAGAGTTCTGTGACTAGTTGTTATCTTGATATTTTGCAGACTTGATAAATATTTAGGCTTGACTTTATGTTTCCTTATTCACATGTAGTTAGGACTTTATTTCTGAAGAAACTCTGTGTAGACAATGGGTTGAATTTGATAGAGTTGAATCTTTTGAGTGGTTTTCTAACAAATGTCCTACATTTCCACAGGGTTTCGCTGTGTGGATAAATCTAGACCTTGTGAAAATGGAGGGACTTGCATAGATTCGTCCTCTCGATGCATGTAAGTAAAACATCTATGGATATTTACCACACAGACTTTTGTTTCTATCAGCAGTGTGCTGCCTTAAACAGTGTTGTCTCTTTATAGCACCCACATGTTGGCTTGTTGAAAGCTATAAAAATTGATTTGGCCAACTCTGGAAGCATCACCAAGTCTGAACATGTTTTGCTGCCATACTCATCTGTTGCACCTGTTAAAGGACTTAGTCAAACATAAATCACACTGTTCTTTTGTCTTCTGGGACTTACTACTGTCTTTTATCCAAACTGCTTTTCACTATGTGGATTATTTTGAATAAGAATAATATTTGGAGGCTTAAAATGAAATTTTCTTGATTCCTGCCTGTTGAGCTCTTGGGTCTTTTGGCAATGATAAGGCTTTTGTTTTGTTTTTTAATTGATGAGGGGGGTCATGTGGGAGCCTGTTACAATGGTCAAATAGCCTACAGTGCCATGCCTGAGGGTTTGCCTTCTTTTAAAAACCCTTTAGTTTAGAAAAAAAATGCTTGAGTGTTTAGATGAAGGAGATATGAAGACAGAGCAGAGGTCCTTGGTTACCAGCTGCTTCCCTCCAAAAGAGGACTTTTATTGCTTTATTGGTGAGGGCTTTTGCTTTACTGTATTGAAGAGGTTAAAGTTTCATCAACAATCAGAAAGAAGTCATTGGTTTATAATGTTGTAAAAAAATTATGTTAGTAGTGACCATTGCATCCTAGCCAATGTGTAACTTGGCTGCATGTGAAATTAGTAACCACTACCCACATTTTTTTAATCATTAGCTGGCCAAGAGTGTCATTGAGTAAATGTATAATTTTTTTCCAAACTAAATTTTTTTTTCACCAAATTATCAGATTTAGGAGTAAATGTTTTTGTGTTTAATGTCCAGATTTGTGTTACCCTTCCCTTTGTTTGCTATCTTTGTTTCGTTAGCCCTTTGTGCTGTAGACATGTACAGAGGTAACTGGAATTCAGGGAGTATAATTAGCATTCTCGTTCTGTGCCAAACAAAGCAGTTTGAGTTTAAAGGTAAAGTTTTCCTAATGAAAGTGGAAATCACGTCACAGTGTAGAAGACTCCCATAGCCGTAGAGCAGAGAATGGACACATGAGAGTGGTTAGACCAGTACTAGTGCTGGAGCCACCCCACCCCTTCCCATGGGAGCCTACAGAAACGGGAGATCCAAAACAGCAGAAAAGATCCTTTCTTCCCCCAGATACCTGGCTGTAACCGGGCACCGCAGCACCGGGTGTAGAGAAGAAAGGACGCGGTAAAATGAGGGCAATGCAGAGGGGAATGAAACATAAAGCAGATACAGATACATGCTTTGCCATTTACAAAGAATTTGGGAAAGCAGTGGAAAACAAGCCAGATACAGCTGCTTCTCGAAACTTCACACATTGTTTTATACAGAGAATGCTGGGTGTAAATCTGTGTTCCTGTTACTGAAAACTGCTTCCCAAATAACAGGAATACTGGGCGAATGGCAGGTGCCATTGTTACTATCCCAAATATTAATATATCCTCTACATTAGTGCAATTAGTACATCTCTGTGGAAGCTTCATCTTCACGTTTTCCTTTATTAGGTCATTTGCATTAAATTGGATTAATGTGTTATTAATTATTAAACAAAGCCACTTATCTGAACTAAGTTACAGAATCCTCTTGTGATTGTATAAAGCCACTGTAGGGAATATATTCATAAGCTGTGATTTTAGCCAACAACACAAATGTAAGTGCAGTGGAAAACCAGATCCTTTTTTAAAGTGTGGATTTCTAATTATAAATTTAAGTATGGTTCTGGATGTTGGTCCAACCCAAAGCTAATTATTCTTCTTGGCTAAGAGGATTTACAGTTTTAGATGTTTCAGAGCTGAATTTGCACGCCAGCTCTTAAATTATTGTGCTGCTGGTATAAAGTTTAAATAATCACTCTTTCAAATGCCAAGTTAGTGTAATTTTTTTCAGCTGTTGACTTACTTTTCTCTTGCATGTATTTTTAAATGTTTTTTATTTCCACGTATTATTTCTGATTTTTCAGTGTCTTAGGATGTTGACCTTGACAGTGAATGGCTGATGGTGTCACTGGCCTTTTAGGTGAGCAGTCAGGAAGTCCAACTGAAGAGCCTTTGGCCCTCAGCTCCTCTGAGAATGAAGAGGGCTGCTGCAGCGTTGCTGGAGGAGTAATAATTAGGCAGATTGAGAGGGTGTCACTCAGGGAGGATCCAGCTGGAGGGACTGAACTGGGGGGGTTGAGTGGGAGGAAGGGGGGGGTGTAGTGTGGGGTAGGGGGCAGCGTATAGGACAGCTGGTGGATGTTGTGATGGTAATCCAGTGAAGTCAGATCTTTACAAAGCGAAAGCATAGGGCCAGGTGCTGCCATTGAGCAGTCAGTCGCCCCCATACTGTGAGAGACAAGCTTGTGGAGGAATGAAGCTGGTTGCCCACAGCCCCTGTAGCACATGTTGCCTCTCTCACCATGCAGCAGCAACCAAGTTGCTTCTTTCTTACTGCATCTGAGACTCATCTTCTCTCTGTCGGTGTGGTGGCAGATCCCAGATTGCCGTCAGGTCTTTCCCCTCAGATGTGCTAAACTGAGTAAAAATAAACATGGACCATCTCCGCTGTCTGAGACCAGTGGTTACCGTCCATTGAATGTTATAAATTCTTAGCCTATGCCCTCAGTAGCAGGCTCCGCAAATAAATTGTGGGTTTTCTGTCATGACCCTGTAGCAACTCCTAGTCTCTTAAAACACGATGAAAGACGGACATCTCTGCCTTTGATAAGAAGCAGGCTGTCCACACAGGCTCACTTTACAAAGACAATACAAGAGGTAGAAGTTTTCGAAGAGAAATATATGTATAAATAAAAAATATTTCCTATTATAGACTGAACATGTTCATCTTTTTGGCTCATTATGGTTAAAATACACTTTTTATTAATAATTAGAAATATATGCTCATACAAAGGCACACATTTACAGAAAAACCAAAGCAAAGAGACAGATTAGATTGTTAGCTTAGCCCACGGCACCTCAGGGTAGTGTTTTCTTTGGCATCTTTATGGTGGATTAGAAAGGAATGCTTAGTGTGTAAGATTCCTCCTCTCCCTCTGGTCCTTTCAGGTTATTGTCTCTACCTCCTATCCATTTATCCTGTTTACCCCTTCAGGAATGCCTTTAACAATACCGTTAGCCTCAAGTCATTGAAAATTAGATGTTTGAAATAACTTGTTTGATTTGCAATTAGTTACTCTGCGATATTGTGAAGCAGCATAAAGCTCACATCACTCATGTTGCCCTGTCAGGCAGATGGATCCATTGTCATGCTATTACCCAGAAAACTGATGCACTGCAGACTGAGCAGATTCAAACGGCTGTATTTATATCCATCAGGAGAAGAGTACAAAGTGATAGAGTGGTTGAAAATGTGGGTTTGGTGTCCCGTTGTGTCTCTGGGTCATGTTTGGAAACTAAAATCCGTGATTCCCAGGCTCTGTCAAAGGAAGTGGTGCCTTATGACCTCCCTGCTACGCACATCCTGTCTTATCTCAGAAGCTTAAGCAGCTTACTGAGTGTACCGATGCCTTCATGCTCCTTAGTCTGATCATCTTTTGCTTCATTTTGTTTTTCCCCCTTCTTCTCCACGCCACATGACTAGAAGTTTATTTTATTACTTTGGAAGTACATTAAAACATGTTGACTGTATTCCCTAATGCGTCATACATATCCCCAAATAATGTCACCTTTTCCATGACTGCAAGTTGGCAGTGGAACATCCTGCTGGAATCTCTGAACTGGATGCTTATGCAGGGATAAGCCCACCTTTGAAGTCTTATCCACTGGCTTTTTGTTCTTATCCAAAAAACAATGACTTCTGTCGAGACATTTAGACAGGCCTGATTGGAATTACTGGAGTCCGCCAGCAAAATTTCCCCAGTCTCTCCCTCCCTTTAGGGATGGGTCCATCATTATATGAATCAGGAAAAAGCAGTTCAAATAAGCAGACGTTCTGCAAACATCTTGACTGTAACCAGGCAGCACTGCTCATGTTTCATCATTTGAGTTTCTTTTAGAAGTTTTTGAGCTAAACGCCTGATTTAAAATAAACTTTATTAAAATCAGGCAAATTTCCTCGTATTTCCGGCACAATTCTTTCTTTAACATCTCTAGTGCTTATTTGGGTGACAGCACTTGAGATAGTAAACATTCCCTGGCTGTTTTCGTTAGCTTATCATAAAGGACCTTTGCCAGTGCCCCATAAAAAACCTCATTCTTCCAGGACTATAAGCATGTGAGGGTCTGTGCTGGTCTGAATCAGTCACTGTGACAGTTTCTGTCAACAGTGTTAAGTGTTGAGTGTCTTATCAGATGTTTGTGTGTGTCTATTTATTCCTCATTCACTGTGCTGAAAATATTTAATATATAGTGAATTGCAACACACACAATAAGGAGCCTGAATTTTTTTTTTTGGAAGCTATAATGCATAAGCTTCGTGTTTGGTTTTGGATGGGGTCTTTCCAGTTTCAAAGTTCTGCAAAAATCTGTTTTGGTTTAGGTGGTTGGGTGGGGTTTTGTGGTTGAGTTTTGTTGAGAATGCTTTAAAGGACCTCAACTCCAGGATTCATGCGATGTGGTTATGGGCAAACACATAGCTATTTGAAAAATGTGATGGTGTATTCTTCCAGATTGACACTGAATTAAACTTGGTAAAGATCATTTGCTAGTTACAATTAAAGCAATAAAAATTGTGAGCATGTGTCAGGATTTCCTCACAGCAGTATTGCTGAGCTTTTAGAAACATAGAGATACACTTTTTCGTGTAAAACGAATCTCTACCATCTGTAAAAATGTCTGGCATTTCCTTAAGACTTTGGTTTATATTCTGATACGTGAGGATTTAACTGGAACAGCTATTAGAGGTGGGAGGGATTCACATCAGGTTTCACTTTTCTGTCATATTCTCCTGTTATTCACTGTGTTCTTATTATCAGATTTGTAATGCTCATGCCTGTGGGATGTTCTGAGAGGCCTCTGGGCATTCTGTATTGTTGATGTAAACACAACTGTTTAAACAAGGCTACACACATGCTTTTAGACCCGATTGCACCTGATTACCAGGCTGAATTGTTTCAGTAGCAGCGCTCAGAACTACCTGCACATGAAGGGGGGACCCCGTCTTCTGAAGTGCTCCAACTGTCCTTATGAAACCCAGTCTCCCATCATCACCCCCTTTTTCTCACTCTGGCTCTGTCTCACCATGGGTTACTGTTGCCAGGCTACAGCCCAGGCCTTTAAAGACTAGCTGTTTGGGTCACTGCTCCCCCCCAACCACCGCCCCCAAACACTTTCATACAAAGGGGTTCTGACTACTTTAGTTCTTTTATTTGGGCCACAAAACATTCCTCAACCCCCAATCTGGCTCTTTGCTGGAGAAGGGAGAGCGAAGCTGAGAAGAGCCGAGCCGAGGAGACTGCTGAAGGGAGGGGGCAAAGATGGGCCCTTGTTGGCAGTGTGGTGTCTGTATGGACTCTCATAAAGGAGAGGAACTGGTTCCTGCTTGCTTGTGGAAAGAGGGGATGAAAAGAAAGCTGTGTTAAGAAAACTGAAGGTTTTTTTTCCCCAAAAAACATTTCTTTCTAGGAAATTCCAGTGCAAAGAATTCTGCTAAATGTTCGTCGAATGCTGCAGAGAACTTGAAATGTTTTTCCCAGTTCAAACACTGTTGTTGTGTTGCTGCTTTTCTTCACCATTTGACTTAAGAAATACCACAACAGATCGGAGAGCTCCTTTATTCTTGGTGCCTTGTGGAGCGTGATTGTGTGTACGAAGCATGTCAGAGATTACAGCCTCTTTGTTCACAGGTGAACCACCTTCTGACCTCTGGCAGAATAGCTACTATTGTGTAGAAGAGGATGAGCTCAGGTTACTCTGCTCAAGTGAACCAGAAAGCAGGAAAATTAGGATTGTATTACACAAGTGTAGGTGACAAAACCTACTCACATAAGTCACGGAGCTTTAGATGAATGTTTATGCTTAAAACATCAAAATCACTGCAAATCGATTAAAATGTATTTCAAATCACACAACTTATAAAATGTTTTTTTAAATCTGTCTTTTTCTACAAATTCCTTAGTGGATCTTCTCTTATTTGCATTCACGATTCTCCTACTCTACCTCAGAGACTGAGGCTGGTTGTAAGTTTCTTCTCTTTGTGATTGGGTGTGTAGTGATTGTTGCATGTGTTTGCTTTTTTTGCTGTGGTACTTTTGTGTAACAGTCCAAAAAATGTGCCATGAAACTGTGGAATTGCTAATGCATGAGTTTGTGAAGGATGATCAGTTCTTGAGTGATGTGGCTTGTGTGTGTGTGTAAGTGTGTGTTTGGTAATGAGCCAGTCCAATGGACAAAACAGCACAGTTGTTTTGGTTTAAAGTCTGGCAGGACAGGGAAGTGCCAGACACCCAGAGGTGCTCTGACAGATGTGGACAGATGGCAGGATTGCAGCTGGCAAAACCCTCATATGTGTTGACACGGAGAGATTACCCACTCTGTCCTTCTCTGCGCTGAACTCTGAGACCTCCTTCTCATCTGCTGTAGTCTCTTCCTCAAAGGTCAGATGTCAGCAGTCACAAACTATGACTAAAGGGCCCATTGCACAATAGTAGCGTGCACCTGCTGCTGAAATCTGGCACAAATAAAGTAAAAACACCGGCAAAAGCTCAGATCCTACCCTGCTGTTCCCATAAGCAGTGGAATCCACAAGGTTAAAGAAAGCCTGATAAGCAGACTTTCCACAGCAGTGTGAAAAATAAATGAGGGCAAAGTTGCATGTCTCTCACAGTCCCTGCACTGATAGCAGTCCGATTTGTGTGTTATGGGAGTAGCATGTTGACATTGAATCAGGTCTAGACAAAAGAATGTGTGTTTTGGCTGCTTAGTTTAATGTGCATTTTTAAGGGAGGACAAATAATTCACCAGGTATCACTGCTATCTTCATTCTTACAGACCTACCAACACACCATCATGCACTCATGCAATGCATAGACAAATTAATGCCAGTTTACGTGATTCTCATAGCCAAACACGCCTTTTGTTCCAACAATCCTCGTGTTTTAGACTTTGATATCGATGTTCAGTGACATGCAGAGAACTTTTTAGAGTGAGCTGTTGAGGTATTTTCTCATATTAGTCCAATAGCAATCACAGCTTGTTAAGATTCAAACTGTTTGGATTTCATGAACTCTCGATTACCCACAATACCTAAAGGTTTCCAGAAGAATTGGACAGACTGTGTTGTATTTTTCAGCTCCATAGGCAACTTCTTCGGTACTTTCAAAGACCTCTTTGTGCCACATTTGTGTTTCATTTTTAGTGACACCCTAGATTCCAGACATAGTTAATTTGCTTCTAAATAAACCCAGCCAAGCCATGACAAATAGCCATGGGGACCGGGGTGGGGGAGGAGGGGATTGGTTGGGTGTCAGGCTTGCTTGTTCGTCTGTGTGGTTGCCAGGGCAACGGGAATCGTGCACTAGGAGTGAGTGCTGTGTTTTCAGAACAAGGGACCGAGGATTACAGGAAATATGACATGACATTCCTGCTGGCCTGGACCTCTCTCATCTCTTTCTCACCACCAGTTGCATCTTCTAAAAGCCGTTTTCTTTTGCATAGCAGCGCCACGCCACACTCTGCAGCCTGACTGACATTATCATCACAATCAGACAGGGGACCTCTGACATATGACCTCTCAGCACGTGAAAGGAGGGAGTAGTTCGGGAGAAAGCCAAGCTGGCATTCAGAAGGGGTTTTAAAAGACAGAGAAGCTGCAGTAACTGCAGACTCCTTCTAACATCCCAGCACTTTATCAGTTCCTTACACTGACCGCATGCAGGTTATTGTAGAAAGTGTTTCATTCTTTTTGGTATTTATAGTTCATATCCTATTCAGTTTCCTTAAAAACATGATCGTTTTCACTTTTGTTTTTCTGTAAAAATGTATCTTTTTTGAAGTTTTCGCATGGATTCCTGCTTATCCATATGGCTCCTTCATTTAACTTCTAAATTGGCTGAAGAGTAGCTAATCAAAACTGTGCAATGTCTTGGTTTTTTAATATAAAAATTAATCTGTTTTATTAAAAAGTAAACTAGATCAGGTTCTTGTCATCAGCCTTCAGTCTGCTGACATGAAACAGGATTATTTGAGTTTTTGTTACCTTTTCGTGCTGGGGTGTGCAAAACAAAGAAAAGACAATCAAATATCACTTGTGTAGTAATAATGTTCCTATAGAATAACCCATTGTTGGTCCAAGGGCTTTTTTATTCTTCAATAAAGGCAGCCCAGAACCCAGCTGTCACTGCCCTGCCACCAGCATCAAACAGTCTGTTTGAAGAGGGGGATTGTTCCTGTCCAAAGACTCGACTGAGGGTGTAGAGTTACCAGCTCCACAAACTTTTTTGAACTCCCGTAGGAGCATTGCAGAGGGCCATAGAAAAGTCTGTTCAGATGTTGAGTGCAGCATGTTTAGATCACACAGCTATCATGTCAAAAGCAGAGTGGAAGCAGTTTGCATCTACAGAGGTTTGGCTAGGGGACCAATATACATTAGTAATGTCAAACAGAACAAAAAGCACTTGAAATTTATTTTTAGAAATATTCTATGCTTTACATTTAAGAAGAAATGCATCTGTTCTGATATGAAATACAATCGAACACAAGGCTGATACACCTTGTGTGCAGATAAGCTGTTTATTAACTTAATGCTTTGTTGCATCACAAAAACAGTCACTGATAAAATTACATTATTTTTCCAAATACTACAGCTGTTAATTCTGTTCCAGTCATGGTTGATGTGTATAGTCCTTGTTTTCTTCATGTTAGGATTTGTCAACAGTTGTTAAGTTTCCAGACTGCTGTCTCAGGGTGTGTTCTTTTTATATATGGGAAAAGAAACAAGAACTAAGATGCGGAAAAAGCCTAACACTGGGAGAAATGTTAGCTGACATGGAGAAAATGAGCTTTTCCATCTGGAAACAACAGAATCTGCCTCATGAAGCCAATGAAACACATAAAAATGGCCTTTTTCCAGTTTTATATGTTTGATGTGGGTCTAAGAAGTCATTCCCTGAATAATGTATGGCATGATGTGTGCTTATGAGGTAAACGCAGAGTCATTCCAAGCCCCAGAGGCATTGCTGGATGTATGAGTCAGGCATCAGGTTTTGCCAAGGTGACATGGGGACTTGATTACCAAACCTAAAGCATGATGAAAATTGAGCTACGATGTCTAATCATTTAGCAGCTTTTCTTTGAATGTATGAGCTTGTGACCTGTGTTTGACCTGTGGGCCACATACTAATACACATGTGTGTCTGAATATGTGCAGATGCCGTCCTGGATTCATTGGTCCTCTCTGTCAACAACTGGATCCCTGTCATCGGTCACCGTGCCTGAATGGGGCAGCTTGTAAAAGCCAAGTGGTCAATGGTATCCCACAATACACCTGTGTGTGTCAGAGAGGGTTCAGAGGTAGGTGTCTTTATTGGAAATAATTGGCTTAAAAATAGAAAGTTTTGGTAAGTTTTTTGTTTTTAACTAAATATATGTCATTCACCCTTAGGCCAAGACTGCTCCCTCATTGATGCATGTGCCACAAGTCCCTGTGCTAATGGGGCCCGATGTGCCAATTGGAATAACCACTACAACTGCTCATGTCCACCCGGATACCAGGGAAAGAACTGCCACAATGACATTGACGAGTGCCGCAAGCCTGGCGCGTGCCTTAATGGTGGCCTCTGCATTAATACCCATGGATCTTTCCTCTGCCAGTGCCAGCCAGGATACAGTGGACGCACATGTGAGGTGTCGACTTTACCCTGTGCTCCATCTCAGTGCCTTAATGGGGGCACCTGTCGCCAGACAAGTGACCATTCCTATGAGTGTGCTTGCCTACCAGGTACAACTGTTCTCTATGTGTAGAACACACACACACACACACAGTCTGTATTTATTCTCACAGTTTTCCCAGGCCCTCAGCAGGGTGCTGGTGTCAAACAGATTTTCCCAGCGTGATGATGTAGCTGTTAGTGATGTTTCTGGGATTTTGTCCTGTCTCAGGTCAACTTCCTGTCTGCTATTAATAGCTTCTGATGGGATATGGGGTGGTGGGAGAGTTGAAGAGGCAGCATGTCTGCTCTCCTCTCTGCTCTTTTCAAAACAGAAGGAATTTACTTTATGAGCCTTCTGGTTTCCCACTGGGGAGCTGACAGGAAATGTCTCCTGCCAGAGAGGAAGTCATTGAAACTGTGAGAGATTATAAAACAAGCAAACATTTGAGGGGAGTGCAGACCTCTGAAGCAGGCAGGAATTACTACCATTGTGTGGGAAAAGTCAAACACAGATGTAAACAGTCGGACACCTTCTGAACTCTTTTACTGCCCACGTTACCCCACACGTTCTGCAGGGTGGGAAGTGTAACTTAAGTATATGACCAAAGAAATGTTTAGACACTAAATGTTTATTAATCTCCCATCTAGGTGCTGCATCATAACTGTGTTCTCCCTAAATCTGTTTCAGGGTTTGAGGGACACAACTGTGAGAATAATGTGGATGACTGTCCTGGTCACAAGTGCATGAATGGAGGAATATGCGTTGATGGAGTCAATACATATAATTGTCAGTGTCCACCTGAATGGACAGGTAACATTTTTTTAATAAAATATAAATGCATTCTTTATGTATTGCTGAGTGTGTTTGAACCCATATGTCATATTACCATTCAAGGACAATACTGTGCTGAGGACGTCAATGAGTGTCTGATGCAGCCCAACGCCTGCCATAATGGAGGTACTTGCTTCAACACCATTGGTGGCCATACCTGTGTCTGTGTTAATGGCTGGACTGGAGATGACTGCAGTGAGAACATTGATGACTGCGCAATAGCTGTTTGCTTTAATGGTGCCACCTGCCATGACCGCGTAGCCTCCTTCTTCTGCGAGTGCCCAGTTGGGAAAACAGGTATGTTTGTTTGACAAATGTTGATTGTGTCTGTTTCTAAAATGTGATCAAAAGAGTGAATTTTGTTGTTATATTTGTAAAGGTCTGCTGTGCCACCTTGACGATGCATGTGTTAGTAACCCATGCAACGAGGGTGCAGTATGTGACACCAATCCTCTTAATGGGCGTGCCATTTGCACCTGTCCTGCTGGATTTGTGGGAGGTGCCTGCAACCAGGACATGGATGAGTGTTCGATTGGTAAGTCATTTTTGAGTCCTGTCATCAGAAGCCATTTACTATTATTACACTGCATGTGTTTTATGTATAAATTCTCTATCCTCTACCAACAGGTGCAAACCCATGTGAGCATTTTGGGAAATGTGTAAACACAGAGGGCTCCTTCCAGTGTCAGTGTGGTCGAGGGTACGCTGGTCCACGTTGTGAGATTGACATCAATGAATGCCTTTCCATGCCCTGCCAGAATGATGCTACCTGCTTGGATCGTATTGGAGAGTTCACCTGCATCTGCATGCCAGGTATTCAAACAACTCCTTTGTTTATGTGCTTACCTTGAAATGATGTATAATCATTTTTTTTAATCACAGGAACATTTAGGAAAATGCATAGAATTTGTTTTGTTTTTAAATTAAACCAACCAGGCCTGACTAGTTGATATGATAAATAATGCTAAAATTAAGTTTGCACAAACATCTTTTACTTTCAAGTGAGACACTAGAAATTTTTTATGCAAAACTCAAAAAGAATGTTTTCGGTTTAATAATAAATTAATACAGAACTCACCGGTTCTGAACTTTGTAGAACAACTGACTTGAACTTGACCTTCTAAATAAACATTTTGTATAGTTCTAAATAAACCTTGAGTGACTGTTAATACATTCCCTCTAACGTTGTTGGTACAGTCACAGATCTGTACCCTGCAATAAGGCTAGTCGAGTATTTGTTTATACAAACTTATAGTTTTAGACACTTGCTGAAAAAGACACAGTGAAACTCTCACGCACAGTCCTACAAGTGTCCTGGGGTTTGGGGTACTATACAAATTAGAGCTGGGAGTTGGGTCTATAGGATTGGATGTGAGAGAGGCCGAGCAGTTAGGGGGAGGAGTGTGCGGTGAATACTAATGAGAGGTAGAGTGGTGGGAATGGAGCCGAACAATAGGGCCTCTCTGTGCTCCACTTTGCACCCCTCATAGACACAGTGAGGGAAAGAGGCTTTTTCCCAGAGCCTCCCCCCCACCCCCCTTCATTTTCAGAGACAGGGCCTTCCTCATCACCATCCTCATCATCAGTCAGCCTGGCAAAGCTCATGTGGAGCTTCTGATTATTTTTCGTTCCACGGTAGCTTCTCTGCAGGGGCAACACACTCATTTACATTCAGTTTTACTAAAGGAAGGAGCTCTCTATAGTTTACCAATGCAGAATGTATAGCATGTATCTGGTGAATGGGACCCTGACCCTGGGAGGGGATCCATGGACAGTAGAGCGTGATGAGTCCAGGTCAGTGGAGGGAGAATACTCCAAATGCTATTAGGATCTTTTGTTTCATTTTATGGACTTACAGAAACGCATATCAACAATTCATGTTAGCAAAACATGGATTTTTTTTTCCTCTACAGACCTATGTCTTACATTTACATAATTTGAGCATGGTTAAATTAGCAACACAACTAGATAGAAGTGAATGATTACAGTCTGAACTTCCTTCTTCCAGGCTACATGGGGACGTTCTGTGAGAAAGACATAGATGACTGTGAGAGCAACCCATGTGTGAATGATGGCATTTGTCGAGACATGGTCAATGGCTTCACATGCACCTGCCAGCCAGGTAAGCTTCAGTGGACTAATTTGAATTATTTGCAATGATATCTATGTTAGCCACTTCAAATCAATAAATGTTCAGTAAAAGCAGAAAGCCAAAGTTTAAATGTCCCTAGAACCCAAAGAGGGAGGGTCAGCCTCAACACTTCAGCCTGCTGGTTTATAGAGCCACCACTCGTATAAAAAGGCAGGGCCTAAAGCCTGCCTACCCTCCGCCTGAACAAAGGCACTATTGTGACCCCTGCATCCCTCCTCTGTGGAATGTGGAAGGGACAGCAGTCTCCCTCATCCTGCCCTAGTGGTGGTGGAGGTGGTGGTGGGGAACAGCAGTTCTGCTAATGAGATTCTTTTCCAGGTCCTCAATTTACATCTGGGACAGACGTACTCCCTCCACCCCCCATCTAGCTATTGAGCCAGTAGAGCTGATGCAGGCAGTATAGGAGGAGGAGTGGGGCTCCCCCCCAAAAAAGAAAAAAAAAACACAACAATCCCACCGTCTCCTCTAAATATACCCCCTTTAGTAGCCCAAGCACCAAAACACAGAAACCATTTTGACACTGTTAATCAACAGAGCCGCCAAATGCTCCAATTCACCTCTTCCTGGGCACAGTGCCCACTGATTTCAAGCCTATTCAGTTTTTTCTTTTTACTTTCCACATTTTTTTTATTGTTGTTCAAGTTGCTGCTTGTTACCAACAAGAATAAGCATTATTCGTACAAAAAATATGACATCTTGACAAGATCCTGCTTATCATCCAATACATATTTAAAGGATTTATTTCCTCAATTACTTGCCTGTAAGTTACTTTTTTAAAGAATTCTAACCACTCTGTGATGGTCAGCTCAGTACTGATTCTTTTGCAAAGATGTCATGTCCTTAACCAGCCTTTCAAATGCTACCATAGTCAGACATTACTAATCTAACCAAAGGCCTCTAACAACTGCCCTCTGACCCCAGCATGGACCCTTTCACTGGACTGTCTGTCTGACCCTTAACCTCTATGTTTGCATGTCCCAGGCTTTACTGGTACCATGTGTCAAATCGACATAGATGAGTGTGCTAGCACGCCCTGCCAGAATGGAGCAAAATGCTACGACCGACCCAATGGGTTTGAGTGCCGCTGTGCTGAAGGTAAGGATTTCTTCACCTAATTGTTATTACTGGATAGTTAGGCACTACACAAGTCAATATGACTCTCCAGACAGAGGAGCAGATGATCCTCAACCACTTATCTGGTCCTTGCTCAGCATTCAGGGTTGAGGTGAGGTATTTCTTTGGGTGTCTGCTGGCCGTGCAGCCCAAGTTGAGGCCCCTAATCCCCCTCTTTCCCTCATTGGCTCTCAGGATCATGGGGTCACTGAGGACCAGCAGTTGCTATGAAAGAAGACTTGGTCATCACCCCGACATCTGTTCCTCTCTCAAAAGCCCATACAACACCTTATGTTGGGTTTAACTTCCATTCCTTCACACCCTGTCATGGTCAAGTTTGGAAAATATAGCCAGATACATGTTAAATTTTTTAGTATGTACAGTTTATTACAGAAATTGGATGCATCAGGTGGCATCAGGTGGCAGCCTATATTCTGATAATTATTATGTTTGTAACTATGCCTACAGAGGAGCTTGCTTCATTGTTTCAGCGGCCAGCTGCTTGGTATTCGTTGTGTTTGTGGGCCCCTTCTGCAGAGTGAAGTGGCTCTGTTAGACGTGGTGCTGTCCATTGTTCCCTCCACCACTGAGAACAAAAGCAAGACTGGGGGGCCTGTGTAGGGCCCTTTTTTCTTTGCTTTGCCCAACTTAACATTTCACTAGACACATACCACATAAACCAACAGCTCCTTGCCATACAAACAGACTTCATTGACATAGAAACCACAGTGGTCAGAGCCCAGATTTAAGGGACTTTTTTTTAATGAAGATTCAAACCAAATGAAAAAGTTCAACATAACAATTGACAATTTGTAATAAAAAAAAAACACATCATGAAACTAAATCCTTGTTTTCTTTTCCAGGATACGAAGGAAGACTCTGTGACAGCAATATCAACAACTGTCAACCCGACCCATGCCATCATGGTACTTGTATAGATGGCATTGCTAGCTACACGTGTAATTGTAATCCTGGATACACAGGCTATCGCTGTGAGAATCAGCTCAATGAGTGCCACAGCAACCCTTGTCAGAATGGAGGCAAGTGTGTGGACCAGGTCAACAAGTACACCTGCCTGTGTCAGCATGGAACTTCAGGTAGAACGGAACATTTCCAACAACTCACCTCACTTTAAAAAAAGAATTTACTGAATCGTGTGATTTTCTTTTCTGTTGAGTAGTTGAACATTAATATTCACTCTTTTTCTCAACCCAGGCACAAACTGTGAGATAAACTTTGATGATTGTGCCAGTAACCCATGCGATTATGGCATCTGTAAAGATGGGATCAACCGCTACGACTGCGTTTGCAAACCTGGTTTTACAGGTAAGGCTCTCTGAAATTGAAACCACTAATTCAAGATGAAATAAAATGAATGACGAACATACTTTGCCTAACGTCTCTCCTGCCAGGTCCCAAATGTAATGTGGAAATAGATGAGTGTGCATCCAGCCCTTGTAGAAATGGAGGAACATGTGTTGATGAAGAGAATGGATTTCACTGCCAGTGTCCTGAAGGATTTAAGCCCCCCTACTGTTACTCCCAGGTGGATGAGTGTGGCAGCAGCCCATGTGTCCATGGCTCCTGCAGAGATGATATCAATGGGTATGAATAATTTCAGATTTTAAAAGGAGAAACTCAACATGACCAGACATGTCGTTAATTCTACAGGATTCATTCATCTTGTACCATCAGCAGCCTGCACTATGAAGCAGGTTTAGCTTATTCAGCTTATTTACTGAAACCAACATAATTGCTGCTTAATAAAAAGAAAAAAATCACTGAAAGAGTCATTTTCCATTCATCCCAGAACAAGTTCCTTGTGAGTCAGTGCTTTTATTGTTTTTAACTCACTAAGCAACTAGTCCTACTTTACTGTACAAACCTCAGGTCATTAATTGTTCACTTTCACATACGAGCCTCTTCAGATTCCTGACTCTAGCTTTCTGTTTCTAGTTACCGCTGTGACTGTGAACCTGGATGGGTTGGGAAGAACTGTGACCTGGACAGGAATGACTGTTTGCCAAGTCCCTGTCAGAATGCTGGTACATGCATTGACCAACTCAATGGCTTCACCTGTAAGTGCAGGCAAGGCTTCAGAGGTGAGAGGCTGGCATATTATTCAAACTGTGCACTGAAAGCTCTCTGCCTCCCCCTAGTGGTGTGGAAAAACATGTACCGATATATCACTCGCCCTTTACAATAACATGTTTTAGATTCTGATTCAGTTTCTATTTTCTTTATTCTGTTTATAGGTAATCTCTGTCAGGTGAACATCAATGAATGTGCTTCCAGCCCTTGTCTGAACAAGGGCACTTGTGTGGATGGAGTGGCAAGTTTCACCTGTCTGTGTGAGCTTCCCTACAGTGGACCCACTTGTGCTGAGGTCCTCACACCTTGCTCTCCTAACCCCTGTGACAATCATGCGGTCTGCACCCACACACCAGATTATCTGGGCTATCAGTGTAACTGCCAACCAGGGTGGCAAGGTTAGGAAACTTGGCGTTTAGTCATTTTACTGTCCACCCATCTGTTGTGATATTATTTGCTTGGAGGCTGACAAATAATATCTAATTATAGCAATGTTTTGCAATCTACAGGTCAGTTGTGCAACATAGATGTGAATGAATGCTTGTCAAACCCCTGCAAAAACCGTGGGACCTGCACAAACACACGGGGAGGCTTTATGTGCTCTTGCAGAGCAGGTTATACTGGACTGACCTGTGATACAGACATCAATGACTGTTTTCCTAGTGAGTCGCTGTATAGATATATTGTGAAGAATTAAATCAATATCGATACAGTAACTCTTTGACTAAAATAATTTTCTTTCCCTGTGGCATCAGATCCCTGCCTAAATGGAGGTTCCTGCACTGATGGAGTGAACTCCTTCCACTGCAGCTGCTTGCCAGGTTTTACAGGCACCCGGTGTACTCAGGAAATCAATGAATGCCAGAGTTCCCCCTGCAAAAATGGAGGCACCTGTACAGACTATGTTAACTCTTACACTTGCACCTGTCCACCTGGCTTCACTGGCATCTATTGTGAAATCAACATCCCTGATTGCACTGAAAGGTTTGTGTGTGTTTGAAGCACAACGTTTCCTTTACAAACTTTTCTATGTACTCATGTTATTTTCTGCTAAATTTACTGATGACGCTTAAAATTTTAACTCATCATGTTTACTTATGTCTGCAGCTCTTGCTTTAATGGAGGGACATGCACGGATAAAATCAATGGCTATTCTTGCACCTGTCGCTCAGGCTTCACAGGCTCACACTGCCAGTATGAAGTCAACGAGTGTGACTCCCAGCCCTGTCTGAACGGGGGCATCTGTCAGGATGGTCTGGAGTCCTTTCGCTGCTCTTGCCCCAAGGGTTATACTGGCAAACGATGCCAGGTACAAACTGTTATAGATGCTTGAAATCTCTTGTAAAGAATAGGTTTATTGGATTGTTTATTTAAATCTTTTTATATGCCTCTTCACCACCTAGACACCAGTCGATTGGTGCAGACTCTCATCTCCTTGTCAAAATGGAGGACGTTGTCGCCAAAAGGATGCTTCTTTCATCTGTGACTGTCATCTTGGTTGGTCTGGTCGTAACTGTAACATCCCGAGAGTTTCCTGTGAGACAGCTGCTCGCCAGCGAGGTATTTCCATCTCCTGTAATGGATGAGTTTATGCTGCGAGTGAATTATCGTTACATTTTCATTTAAATCTTTCTAATTAGGGATCCAGACAGATGTACTATGCCATCATGGGGGTCACTGTGTCAACACTGGGAATACCCACTTCTGTAAATGTCCTGCCGACTACACTGGAAGCTACTGTGAAAATGAAGTGGACCAATGTGAGGACAA
Organism: Callopanchax toddi; assembly: GCA_006937965.1. Lineage (NCBI taxonomy): Eukaryota > Metazoa > Chordata > Actinopteri > Cyprinodontiformes > Nothobranchiidae > Callopanchax > Callopanchax toddi. Next base: position 618,891 of record SSNR01000030.1, on the reverse strand, counting down.
ACCCTGCCGCAATGGCGCCACCTGCCGGTCATATGTTGGCGGGTATCAGTGTGACGTGAGTCAAAAATCCTTTGTGTTACTGTGTTCTTCACAGTCAACATTTATTATTCACTTTTCACTCATCTCCTTTTTCTCATGTGCTTGTCATTACAGTGTATGCCAGGATACACTGGACAGAACTGCGAGATTGAAATCAACGAGTGCCAGTCTCACCCATGCCAGAATGGAGGCACTTGTATTGATCTGGTGGGACGTTATATCTGTTCGTGTCCCCCCGGCACTCTGGGTATGCAAGCATAACGTAACAAAAACCAGCCATTATTACTAGAGAGATTTTCTTTTATGCCTAAAAAAATTCATTATGATAATTATTTCCTTTAAAGGTGTTCTCTGTGAGATCAATGAAGACGACTGTGCTCCACATCCTATGAGGCTGCGCGGTGCTCCTCCAAAGTGCCTGAACAATGGAACTTGTGTGGATAGAGTTGGCGGTTATCGCTGCAATTGCCCCCCTGGTTTCACAGGAGAACGCTGTGAGGGAGACATAAACGAGTGTCTCTCTAATCCCTGTAGTCTCTCTAACAGTCTCGATTGCATCCAACTACCCAATGATTACCAGTGTGTCTGCAAGCCTGGCTTTACAGGTGAGACAACTTCTCATCTCCTCAGCCTGTCACTGTGTATTCTGTTTGTGTAAAATGAAGAACGTTATAACTGATACGTTGCTTTGATTCAATGCTTTTAGGTCGGAGGTGTCAGAACAGGTTTAGTGTGTGTGAGTCTCAACCTTGTCAGAATGGAGGAGCCTGCTCTGTGACCAGCAGCTCTTCCCTAGGATACACCTGCACATGTCACCTTGTAAGTTTATTTCTGTTTAAATTATGTTTTTAGTATGCAAATGAATTAAATTTCATAATCCCAAATGGCTTAAAATATGTGTCTTTAGGGTTACACTGGTCCAAACTGTGAAAGAAGCATGTCCTGTCGGGATCTGTCCTGTTACAATGGAGGCAGCTGTGCACCAACCACAAGGGGAGCACGGTGCACCTGCTTATCTGGTTATGGTGGGCCTCAGTGTCAGCATCGCAATAATGAGGGATGTTCCTCCCAGCCATGCTGGAACGGAGGGTTGTGCACTGAAGAGGCCAGCTTCCCATACTTCCACTGCCAATGTACCAGTGAGTGGATGGGTGAAAGGTGCGAGCAAAGCATCATATCTGAGATCCCAGTACCCTTGTGCCCTCTGGCAAACTGTCATGGAAAAGCCAACGATAGTGTTTGCGACAAGGAATGTAACACACTTCCTTGCCGTTGGGATGGTGAAGATTGCTCCCTGGCAACAAACCCCTGGGCTCACTGTACAGACCCTCGCTGCTGGCAGGTTTTCAACAACAGCCAGTGTGATGAGTCCTGTAACAATGCTGATTGTCTGTATGACAATTTTGACTGCAAGAACAAGGAGAAAGTTTGCAAGTGAGTCTGCTTTTACATTTAAGAAATTATATCTTGTTTTTACTGACCCACGAATACTTTAAACTTATCCTTCTGTTTGTTTTGTTTCCAGTCCAGTATATGAAGCCTACTGCATGGACCACTTTGCTGATGGGAGGTGTGACCAGGGATGCAACACAGAGGAGTGTGGTTGGGATGGTTTAGACTGTGCAGATAAGATTCCAGAAAATCTTGCTGATGGAGTCCTGGTTATAGTAGTCCTTTTGCCTCCAGAAGAGCTTCTTCGCACCAGCACAGCATTTTTACAGAAATTAAGCGCAATTCTTCGCACTTCAGTGCGCTTCAGGCTGGATAATAATGGAAATGCAATGATCCGTCCCTACACCCGTCGAGGACTGCGACTTAAGCGAGAGCTACAGCCTCAGCAGGAAGTTATTGGGTTAGTTAAACATGCAGTAAACAGAAAAGTGAAAGCATTTCCTGTAGAGTGTACAATACTCAAAACATCTCTTGCTTTTCCTGTAGGTCCATTGTCCAACTGGAGATAGATAACCGTCTATGTCCTCAGGACTTAAAAAATTGTTTCCCTACAGCTGATAGTGCTGCAAAGTTCCTAGGAGCCCTGTCTGCAACAGATATGCTGAACTTCCCTTATCCTCTCAGAGAAGTTAAAGGTTACTGTACAAATACTTTAACATAAAAATACTATTTGCACCAATGAAATGTAAACATGCAATAATTAATTTTCCTCTCTCACCTCAGGTGAAAAGTTGGGTCCTTCAAAGATCATCATACCAGATTGGGCCAAGCTGATGCTGGCAGGAATAGCATCTCTTTTTGTTTTGATAATCCTGGTGTTGGGCATGTTGATTACACGTAGAAAGCGGGAACACAGTACCCTCTGGTTTCCTGAAGGCTTTTTCCTCAAGAAGGAACCCAGCAGTAACAAGAACCGCAGGGAACCCGTTGGTCAAGATGCTCTTGGAATGAAGTAAGTTATTTGCAAACACTATTTATTAAACTGAACAGTAAATAAACGACATTTTGAAGCTGTTTGGGCATTTTGTTTTGAATTTGTTTCTTTGCACTAACATTGTTATGTATGTTGATCCATTAACAGACACATGCCCAAAACTGTTGAGGAATCTCTTCTTGGAGATCATAGTGATCAGTGGACAGACTCAGACTGCCCTGAAGCAAAAAGAATTAAGGTACATTACACAACTTCTTCACAATACATTTTCCTGATGAGTTCAAATTCACACACAAACAAGACTTCATATTGGTAAATCTCTGTGAATCCAGGTTGAAGAGCCCAGCATGCTCTCAGACTGTGAGGATACAGTGGACTGCAGACAGTGGACACAGCACCACCTTGCAGCTGCAGACATACGTGTGCCACCCACAATGGCCCTCACACCACCTCAAGGAGAATTTGAAAGCGACTGCATGGATGTTAACGTCCGAGGCCCAGGTTGGTAGTGAAACTATATAAAATCCATCTGAATTTAGCAAGCACATTTCATACTTAATGCATTCTTCCAGGATTTTAAGTGCTTCAATGAACTCTCATGTTTCTTTTCAGATGGTTTTACGCCGCTGATGCTGGCATCATTCTGTGGAGGTGGTCTAGAACCTGAGGTGGCAGAGGAAGAAGAGAATGAGGAGTGTTCAGCCAACATCATCTCTGACCTAATCTACCAGGGTGCATCCCTAGCAGCCCAAACAGACCGTACAGGTGAGACAGCGCTCCACTTGGCTGCTCGCTACGCCCGTGCTGATGCTGCTAAGAGACTGCTGGATGCCGGAGCAGATGCCAATGCTCAAGACAACACAGGACGGACACCACTACATGCTGCAGTGGCTGCAGATGCACAGGGTGTCTTCCAGGTAATTGATCTGTTTTACTGTTGCATTTAAAGTGGAAACACTTGTAACTGCTGATGTGTTTAAAGTACTGGACTCATTCTGAGATATTTAATCCAATCTCTTTCATCTGTTTAGATTCTAACTCGCAATCGTGCCACGGATCTCGACTCCCGTATGTATGATGGATCTACTGCACTGATCTTGGCAGCACGGCTGGCAGTAGAGGGCATGGTTGAGGAGCTCATTACTTGTCATGCCGATGTCAATGCAGTTGATGAACTGGGTGAGTATTTGACATTTTTTTGTGAACATGCTGCTTTCCTGATGCAGATCTTAAAAAAATATGCATGTTGATAGCAAAACAATTTGTGTATGCTGAATATTTGGTGTCTTTTTTAGGTAAATCTGCCTTGCACTGGGCTGCTGCCGTTAACAATGTGGATGCCACTCTTGCTTTGCTGAAGAATGGAGCAAACAAAGATATGCAAGATCTCAAGGTAAGCTACGGTTTTACAACAACATTGCATCAGCATACATCCCATATAGAAGAAACATGTCTGTTTTTATCATTTTGTTGATTTCGTTGTACTTTTTCTGTTTTTGCAGGAGGAAACTCCTCTGTTCCTTGCAGCTCGAGAAGGCAGCTGTGAGGCTGTAAAGGTGTTGCTTGTTCACTTTGCAAACAGAGAAATCACAGACCACATGGACAGGTTGCCAAGAGACATTGCTCAGGAACGTATGCACCATGACATTGTGCAGCTTCTCGATGAGTACAACACAGTAAGGAGTCCCCAGAGCCACGGAGGGGCTGGACATCAGCTTGCTGGAGGGCACACTCTGTCCCCACTGATGTGCCCTCCCACTGCTTTCCTCCCTAATCTAAAGAACACCCCGCAGGGCAAGAAGAATCGTCGGCCTGGGGCCAAAGGTTCCAGTCTGGGAAGCCAGCATGCTAATAGTCTGAAGGAGTCAGTGAAAGCTCGCAACAAGAAGCTGACCCTGGACATGCAGAGTGCTTTACTGGATAGCTCAGTTACTCTGTCCCCAGTTGACTCACTGGACTCACCCCATGGGGGAGCTAGCAATGCTGGCTACATCACTAACCCCACTTCCCCCGTGGCCATTCAGTCACCAGGGCTTTTCCACTCCTCCATGTCTGTCCCAAACACTCCAATGGTACACAGTAGCATGCTGGAAGGAGGCGGCCCCTTTGCTGTGTCTCTTGCTCGAATCAATGACCTTGGAGTTGGAGCAATGTCCTTGCAGGGCCGCGTCTCTATGGCTTCAGATGTCAATCATGGCTATGTGCTGAGTTCTGGCCAGCTGGGCGTCAACATGGGCATGGTCAGTCCTGTCAGTGTTCCTTTTGACTGGCACACCCGCATCCCATCCTCCTCTCAGTGTGGTCAGCAGATTGTGAATATGATGCAGAGTAACCAAACAAGCATGCATCCCCAGAGCCCCGCCATGCAGCAGCAGAACATGCTGCTGCACCAACAGCAGCTATATCGCAGTCCCATGCTGCAGCCCACACCTGTTACCTCCACACCCAGCATCAGTCCAGTAAAGCTGCCTTCCATTGCTGAACAACAGCAGCAGCTCATTAATCACAGCATCACCGCCCAGCAAAACATCGCTCGCATGAGCACTTCCACTCCACCGACACCTCAGACTTCACAGCCCCCGCCATCGTTCTTCCAGCAGCAGCAGCTTCCTCAGCAACCCTCTCAGCCCCAGCCTTCTGTTCAGCCCACCCAGGGAGCACCACCACCAGGCCAGCCCACTCAGGCTCTTCCCCCACAGCCAAGTGGCAGCACTGCAGGGAACGAGGATTATCCAACCCCTCCTTCACAGCACAGCTATTCATCAGCAGTAGATGCCACGCCTAAGCACTACCACAACTTGCCGAGTGAGCATCCCTATCTAACCCCTTCTCCAGAGTCTCCAGAGCACTGGTCCAGTCCCTCTCCTCACTGCGTCTCTGATTGGTCGGATTCTACACCCAGCCCAGCAGTTGCTGTCCCCAACCAGACCCAAATTACTCAAATTCCAGAGGCCAATGGTAAGATGCAGGTGTTTGCATGAAGATCTTTATGGCCTTAACCTGCAAAGGGACCTGGGATTTTTTTTTAATTCTGTGGACTGGCTCCTGGGCCTGTCTGTGTTTTTTATCCGTCACTCTGTTTCCAAGATTTTCATTGGATTTGGATTGACGATGTTTATCACAAGGACCATCTGCTAGTGATTTTTGCAGAGAAAAAAAAAAGTAAAGGGAAATGTGTGTTGTCTGAAAAAACAGCAGACAATTTAATGAAGTAATTCTGTCACAGATGGACTTGTTTTTTATTATAAAAAGAAAAAGTATATGAAGAAAACCAAGTCTTTAGTTTCAAAGACTTAGGGACATTTTCTTGAAAACTAACAAACATTTTAAAAGTAGATAAGACAGAAAATGCTGAAGGGATTTCATTTATTTTTTATTTATTGTTTATATCTATCTAAACTGCTTTTTTTTAGTTTTCTTTCTGTTCTAGGTTCTCATGTAAACTGCCATCAAGATGTTAAAATGATTCTAGCAAATGCATTTCAAGATTTGCTCTGCAGTAGTGGTATTTGATTGAATTATGGTAAATAATTGCTTTCTATATGAGTATTATGAGCAAGAATGTAGATGAGTGTCTCCGAAGCACTTCAAGCCTCATGGGGCAAACAACATTGGACTACAGTGGATATTTATAAAAACAGAGGGCATTTCATCTGTTTAAATTTACATTAAATCTTTAATTTTCAGATTATTTTTGAGTGTGATGCTTATATTTCAAAGTTTCTCACTGACACTAAAGAATCTTTACTGCCAGATTAACTTTCACTGCCAACTTAAGCATTCTTTATTCTATTTATGTTTTCTTTTGGTCTGTAAAACCAGCCTGTCGCTGCCCTCACAGTTCTTTTTTTTTATATTTGTGGAAAACCATGAATACCTTTTTTAAAAACATTACTTCAGATGTATTAAGCTATGCTTATATCGGCTGCTATTTTATACCACTCTTCCCTGCAAACATTCCTACAGTTTTTCTGTCTTGCTTTGTTTGGATGCAGTGCCTTTACATGACATCCAACAGAACAGAACCAGACAACAGACTGATTGAAGCTGTTGAGCCCATTTTTCTAAAATGGACTAAATGGACTGTCAGTAGAAGTGGAGGTTGTGTTGGTGCCCTCACCTTGGTTCTGCTCATATCTGCGGTGGAGTGGCGGTCAGTGTGAGGGTGTGGCTGCTGGACTGTGACTGCTGATGCCCTGTCACTCCTCAGGGAGGTGTTTTATGGCATGCAGAGGGACGGTTCCCCTGCATTAACAGTTTATACCAGTCCAGGAGCCATGGAGATGCATCTTATGATTATTGTAAAAAGAGAACGAGGAAAAAAAACACTACTGTGTAGTGCTGCACCCCCTTTTTTCTTTACTAAATTCAGAGATGAGAGTCTCCTAATTATTCACAGCTATTTTATTTTCATGTAACCTGAGCATGTAAAACAGAGTTTATTCTCTTATGCACATTTCAGCAAAGTTTTTTATGAATAAAGTTCAAGAAGGTTACCTTTGCATTTTCATCTCATGAGAAGAGATGAAGTAGCGCACCGCTCTTAGCTACTAGCTGTTGATGTGGTGACCTAAACACTGCCTTTAGTCGTGTCATAAACTGAGTATCTTTATTTTGATGTTTTATCTTCATTATAGAACCAGCCATTGTTCTATTAGACCTGGGAAGTGTGTTATTGTTCAGTCTAATTTGCATTTTACTTACATGTAATTTCTATTTTTTTATTTTCTGTTTGTTTGTTCTAATTTTATATAACTGGTCTTATAATTTCCCCCACCAGGTCGCACTAAGTGTTTGTACATTCACAGTTTCAGTTTCTGTTTGTAAATATGTTTGTTCTGGGTAGATCCTTGCTTGAGAAGTCTTATGTTTCAAAAATAATTGTTATGTACTAAAAAGGACAAAAATAAAGTGTATTTCATTTAGCATTATTTGAAGCCAAGGTTCTGACTGATTTCTTTGTGTTTGAAGTCTCTACTATATTTGCTTGTTTTTTATTTTAATTAATATTCTAGAAAATAGTGGGTTTTCCTTCATGCAGTTAAAGGAGATTCTTGTATTTATTTGTAGAGTATTGTGCTTTAATGTCTTCTGTTTTGTTTAAGCAGATTAGATAAAATATTAAAGGACTGCTCTATAAATGGATAATAATATAAAGTATGCAAATATGTGCTATGACACCCCATCTGGATTATATTTCACCAGGGACATTGGACTTTTTTGTTGTTGTTTCTTGTCCCCCTGCCTGTCTACCATGGTGCCATATGCAATCAGTCATGCCATAAATTCATTAAAGTTAAGTACACAACAGAAGGAGTACCTAGGACTCCTGTCATAGAGTAAACCATAAGGATCCATCATTCAGTCTGCCCAGATTGTCAGAAAAGAATACATTTTAAAAATTATCATTCAAATACACATCCTTCAGAATAAAATATTGTATTTCTAATTGTGTTCAGCATCACACAATTTCAGGATAATCAACAACGTTAGTTCTTGGCGACATTTACACAAAAACATAACTTCTCAAAATTTAATTTTTGTAATTTTCTTGTTCCAAAATAGATTATTCAGTCAAAACTGATACAAACTACCAGCAAAATCCCCATAAAGATATATTTATTTAGTAATATAAAATGTGATGCATCATCTCACGATTACATTTTCCAGTTTCTGTGATGGAAGAGTGTTGAAAATGAGTCTTGTTTTCTGAAATTTAACAGTAAAATATGTATTCTTTTTACAATTAAAAGAGGTTTAAACTAAAATACAATAACAGTAATAAACAAGCAAACACTTAAGATAATAATTATTCAGTGCATATCTACAGAAAGCTACTATTTTTATGAATTTCAGTTTCTGAGTTCACTAAAATGTTTTTGAAGGAATGAGCAGAAGCTGTCAATCAATCAAAAAATCTCCAGCTTTTGCAACATTCACACAATTATTTCTTCCCTCCTCTTCTCTGCAGCATTCGCAGAACCGCAAGAGTAGCATTAAACACGCTGTCGTGTTTAAAGATCATCTTATAGAACGTGTCCAGAGGCAGCCTGCCGGTCGGATCTGCGTGTTTCAGAGCCGTCTTGGGTGTGTACAGACGGTTGGTCTGGTGGCGCAGAGGGGGCTCCTCTGCTGTGATCACTTTATGTGTTTGCTAAAAGTTGAAAAACACATGTTGAGCATTTCATTTAACAAATAAAAACTTTTTTCAAGAGCTTTTAGGCTGATGGAAACACAGCGGTCACTTCTCACCTCAGCCACTTCCTCTGGTGTCTGGCCTAACGTTGTGAAGATCTTGTGAGAGTAAGGCAGGTAAATTTCACGAAAGATCTTGGCAGTTTCTTCATCTGTCTCTGACAAATCCATCTTCTCTGCTTCTTCGTACAGTTTCCTTTCAAATTCTGTAATCACAGGACCAGGTTCCACCAGAGTAATCCTTGTGACAGAAAAAAAGGAAAACATAAATCTAGGACTGGGTCTCATTGTAGCTGTAAAAACCTTACCAATGTGTACATATTGATAACTACTGAGATGTCTATTTTATTGCTGATGTGTTTTAATCACTTGGTGTTAAATTTCATTGCTTGCACTGCCAGACTTTCACAAAATCCTTCCACTGCAAATTTGGAAGCAGAGTAGACGTCGTTGAAGAGGAGTCCTGTATGGAATCAACAGGATGGGTATCAACATCTTCACTGTGTTTTGATTGTTAGCTTCATTCTAAGTTTCACACACAAACTAACACACCCTGTATTCCCATCACGCTGCTCATCACCACAATATGCCCGCTCTGCCGCGCCTTCATGTCAGGCAGCACTTCTTTCACCAACCGGGCCAGGCCAAAGACGTTGATGTCAAAGAGCTCCTTCATTGCAGTGATACTCTGGCACTCCAGAGGTCCAATCATACCAACGCCTGCGTTGCTAACTGCAATGACAGAATGTTTGATGTTAGTACTTAACTTCAAATTCTCTTAAAGTTCCTATGAGAAGGAGAGGAGACAGACCCAGGACATCCACTTGTCTGTTAGGCAGGCTGTTGACACACTTTCTGATGGAGGCTTCACAGCAGACATCCAACTCCTCGATTACCAGGGTTTTGTTTAATGAGTCACCTGCTGCTTTCTCCAAAGGCCCCCGTTTCCCAAGGTCCCTCATTGTGGCGACCACTGGCTCAGACAAACAAACACATGCCTGTCAGCAGCTACATTTACTCCCATCCCATCATATGTTTCATATGAGAATGGAGCTCACCTTTGAACTGTTTCAACCTGTCTTTGGCCAACCGAACAGCAACAGCCATACCAATACCAGAGGAGCAACCAGTAACCAGAACCCTCCTGGTGGCCATCCTGACCTCTGACCTCAAGGCTTATGTAGAGTCTTAGTGGAAAATGAAAAGCTTTTTGGTCAAATTACTCTTAAAAAAACATTAGAAAGTGTGCAAATCATGTTTTTGTAGTTTAATTTTCTTTTTAAGTAGAAAAAAAATCAAGTTTTCCTTGTAACAGGCCAACATAAACTAATAACAGTTTAAATAACCTACTCAAGAGAGGTCAGTAAATGATAATCCACCGTAAACCAAGGTCAATGTAGAAAAAACAGACGTAAATCCCAACAGACGTGAAGAAATAAGGTTTATGGAGATTGGTTTAGTTCCTGCCACCAACCTGCAGCACGTCCTTCTCTGGTATGGAAAGCAAAGAGGCGACACACTAGCAAACTGAACAGACACGACTAATGCTAGGGATTAACGGGTAGAGTCAGCTCAGTATGGGATTTGTAGTTCTCTACGTAATAAGCACTACATCGAGACTTTACAACATTATTACTGTTGAAGTTTTGCGTTGTTTTTGTAGCTCGTGCTGCAAAAATATTCCCCCTATAATTTATGTAATTATACAATTCATGATGTTATAAAGAAATGGTTAAAATACAAAATTAGTACCTCCGCAAACAAGATAGTTTATTTACCAGGTACTGGTTCGAGGCGCCGTTAAAACGTCCCACCGAGGCAGGAGTCTCACCGTGATGCAGTTTCTCAAAGTGGCCAGAAGAGGGCAGACTCGTCATTCTAATGAGTGTGAAACTCAGCTATTGCTGTTGGAAACATCCAAAAACACACAGCATGTGCTGTTTAAACCATATGCACAAACATATTTTGTAAAATAAATTTAAAAAATAAATAAATGACTTCACACTCAACTCTTTAAACATAATTTAGTCATTAGTAGACCTGTATGTTTCAGTGAAGACAATGTGCAGAGGAGTGTGTTCCCCTGAGACCCTGGACCCTTAACATCTCTGGTGCTGCTTGGCTCAGTTCCACCACTCCCAGGAGGCCAGAATGGCCCTCACTTAATAGACTGCAGCATCAACTCTATCATAATATACTACTAATGATATAAAGACAATAACATAGCTGATTCCTATTTATACCTACATGAGAATTATATTAATGTCAGTGGAACTTCCAGATCCAGACTGACAAACAGGTGATGACCTGGTGAAGAAGGCAGTAGGGATAGATGTAGCAATACCAAGTGACATAACATAAGGGAGAAGGACACCGAGAAACTTGAGAAATACTATGGGCTGAAAGAGGAAATAGAGAAGTCATGGAAAGTCAAGGCCTCAGCTTCAGCAACGGTGACCCCTAAACTTGGAGAGTGGCTCTGACAAATCCCAATAACGACTTCAAAGATTTCTGTCCAGATGAGGGCAGTTTAAGGAGCAGATAATAACCTCCTCAAGCCCACACCCCAAAAAGCCCCTGACCCTTCATACAGAGAATAAGACCAATAAGGGGAGGGGAACAGTGCCGTCCCACCCTGTTGGACAGCCCCCTTAGGAGACTGAGGGAATGGGGCCCCCAGCCAGGACCCCAAGCACAAGATTATGAGACAACTTGCTGACTAAGGAGATTTTTTTCTAGTGTTATAAAACCTTTAAAAAAATAGAAAGAAAGAAATGTTTCAAAACACTCCAGGATATGTAGTGTTACATCATGTGTTACATGTTTGTTTTTTTTTAGATAATTTAAAATCAAATGCATACATTGAATTATACTTGCAATTTATTAAATGATTGTTTTGTCCTTCAGTTATCTCCTGATTTACCTGAATCTGCTGTAACCCATTTAACAAGCTAACTTGAACATGTTTGACCACCAAGTGTTGTTGGTTGGTTGTTGTTGATTTAATTTTTCTTAAACAAGAGAACAAGCTCTTAGGATCTGGCGTTAGGGAACACAGCAGGTATCATGTGGATTTTAACAAAAGATGTCATTGATGTCACCACAGTTCCCTTTAGAGATCAGTGCTTTAAAAAGATGATCCATTATTCCCATTTTAGGCACGTTTTTGTCTGCTGTAAACCAGATCAAAACAGGTCATCACATTTCTATACAATGTAGTGGAAAATGATATTCCATGAGAACAAGTCACTTATTTCAGTACAAAAAGATTCTAATAGACTAAGGAACAGAAGACTTTGTTTATGTGTTAATTTATTTGAAGAAGAAAAAGCGTGTACATGAGTATGCTTTCTGTTAACCTGAAGATATATTCATGCACCCATAGACTTTTATGTGATATTGTTTAAAATTAATCTTTGACAATCTGAAAAATCTTTATTCTTCTTATAATGTACTTTGGTTACAAAAGAGGTTAAAAAAAATAAAAAAGAAGAAGAGCAACTCTTCCCACCTTCTCATATTGCAGGGATCTCTCATTGGTCTTGACTCTCTGCTGTCTGCTTTGTATTAGGAGTTGAGGGAGGAGCCAGTTTTCCTTTCATAAGCAGAGGAGGAATAAATACTCGCTTTGGACAAGGCTGCAAATATTCCTCTTCTGAACACGCAGAACGCAGCAGAGTGCCACCATGTAAGTAGTTTTACATCATAAATAATTTTTGTAGAAAATCTAAATTTATTAAGCATGCACTAGGGGTAAATGTTGCTGAGTTAACTTGTTTTTATTGGTCAAAACTGTTAGTAAACCACTGTGTGTTGCAGGTTGTTCCTCTCAGGTTTGGTTGGCTTCCTGTTGGTTTTAACAGCTGATGCCTTGTTTGGGTAAGAGACATAAATTATTCCCATTTCTATTCTTTCTTCTTTTTGTTGCATAAACAACTTTTTGCTTGTGCTTCTTTTTCTATATCAATGAGCTTAAAAACATTTTTCCTTCTAATTTAACAGAAACTCCTCTCAGCTAGACTTCTGCACTGAGACAGAGCAATGCCTGTTGTTTGATCTGGTTTGTAAGACCGACAAATACGAAGTAAGAATCTTTGCACTTAAAATTGTTTTAAATTTTTCAGAATAGTAAAAATCTGCCTGTCTTGTTGTTTCAGGTGCGTCACTATGACTCTGTGAAATGGGTTTCAACTAACCAGACCTCCTTTTGCATGGAAATGATGATGCTGCAGTCATTTAGACGGCTCTTTAATTACATCTCTGGTCAAAATGAAGAGGGTAAGGTTTTATTTTCATATTAGAATCAAGTTTCACTCTGTATTTAAATCAAAATCTTGTTGTTTTTACCATCTTTGTCGTCCTTTGTGTTCATTTTCAGGCGTAAAAATTGCAATGACTGCTCCTGTTGTTATCAAAACCCCTGAAAAGTACTTTTGGGAAAGCGGTGTTTTCACAATGAGCTTCGTGCTGCCAGCTGAATACCAAAATAACCCCCCTAAACCAACTGAAGAAAATGTAAACACATCATTGTCATAATAATTAATATTTTTTCTTTGATTTCCACCTTTTTTCAGAAAATAAAACTTTTCTGACTTGCAGGTTTACATCGAAACGTCTCCAGACATGAAAGTCTATGTGCAGAATTACGGCGGATATATGACGACTTTTACTGACTCCTATCATTCCAATGACCTCTCCTCTTCTCTTGAGGCTAATAAGGCAAAATACAAAAAAGGACCCCACTATTCCGTTGGATACAACAGGTAAAAAAGTCAATAATTAGAAGTTTAAGACGTTTAAAACAACCTTAACATGCAGATTGTGTGTTCCAATATCAATCTATGTGTTTGTGCATTCTATTGCAGCCCAATGGCTGTTTTCAACAGACACAATGAGGTGTGGTATGAGGTTGAAGGTGAGCCTGTTTGTCCCAGTAAAAGTGAGTGACTGGTCAGTCACTCCCTCCAGCCCTGGAACAGGATGAGGCTCATGCAATCATAGCCTACAGCTGGCAACAGATGTACAACTGAGCCTTTCCCCAACTTGCATATCAAACTTATGTTCATGTATGTTCAATAAACTGGTGTTTAGCAATAATTATTGTGTTGTCTTGCAATTTTCTTGATCCACACCCTAAAACAGGTGAGTTAAGTTGAAATGAAATCTACATTTTATCAGTAAATTTTCAATCCCACCAGATGACATGAAGTTCAAAAAGCAAGCTGACTTGTCAAAAAGCATTTAAACAACCTAAAGTCTTTATACACCTTTTGTAAGATTTTCTAAGGAATAATTTGGACATCTAAACGCTTCAATTGTCACAAAGTAAACTATTATAAAACAAAAGAATCACTTGATGTTTACATTTTCCATTTCCACGCTGGTTTTGCAGCCTGACATCGACATCACTTCATGATCGGACCAAGTTGTGGCACCTGGATGCTCAGTGACACCTTAACACTCCAAACATTGCTGCATTATTAAAGTGCATTTATTATTTTTTATTTTAAAATTCATCATATCAGTTTGCAATACTTAAACTTGGGGATGTGACTTTACTTAATCAGTAGAGGCATTTCTTTAATGACTCTCCACTTCAGGATGACACATATCACTTTTATTTGGTTACAGAAAACAATAACTTTATATAGTTTCTCACATCTGGTGCCTTTTAAATGACACTACAGCAGAATAAACTAGATCTGAACAAGTCTTTACTTTAAAGATTGTTGTTTCTCCTGTGTTTAACCACTTTTTGGTCTTGGTGACATTCAAATGTAAATAATTACTGAAGGAGCACTCCAGAAATCATCTGCCAATAAATTCTGGGCTTCAAATTCAAGACAAATCCAAATTCTGGCCTTTCCACTCTTCAATGAACTCTTATCTGCTGAGCTTCAGAATTGTTCATTGATACGGGAGTGATTTCACTACAGTAGGATTCCAGCAGGTGGCTATCTGTCTGCCATGAAGAGGGCTGGTTGGCTGGCTGGCGTGCTGACACACTGACTGGTTAGGAGTGTCAGTCAGGAGAGGTTTTATGACACTCGCTGCTGATCAAAGTCCAAATGTGGGCCTCAAACAAGCGTCAGTCCATCTGAGCTTTTGGGCCTGACCGCCTCCTGGCTTTTCTCTGGCTCTCCTGCTGTCTCTGTCTGGTCTCCTAACCTCCACAGCAATGGAGATCAAGCTGAGCTAACTGAGGTTCATGTCCAGCCAGCCAAAATGGACATGTCTGGTTATTACCCACAGCTACCTCAGACACTAGTCCACCAGACTGGTAGCTACTCAGAGGATCTGTTAGTGTTGGAGGGATCATCAACAAGTGAGTACTGAATGGAAGAGCGCTTGGAGGATTTTTTTTTCAGGATTAATGTGAAAAAAATGTCTGGAAAATGTTAAAATTCCTTAAATGAGGGTTGGTTTAGACGCTGAATTAAGCTATTAGAAATAGTTTTGTGTTATTTAATATGAGTAAAGCTTTGATTTAAAAATCAACAAACAATAAATAATAAGTTTGTGTGTAGACTAGGATTTATGTAAGAGTCATATCTGTAATCACAGTTGAGCAAATCAAGATGAGTGATAAGGTAGTGTCTGCAGCAGAGGGATGGTCTCAGACTGCTGAGCAGCTGGACAACAAACCTCATTAGAGGATATGCTTTGATGATGGCAGGAAATCATTTACATTTGATTCAACTGCTCTGATATTTAAAGGATTTTAATTCATATTATAAACTTTGTTATTTTTGTGGTTGTCTTGTACTGATAACCTTGAACTTTGTTGTGTGTGGTTGTAGAATCAGTGCTTCTAATAAATAAATAAAGATACGTCTCACAGCATTTGATTCCACTTCCTTTATGCAGTAATTCAAAACAAGCTTATATCATGATTATTTAACACAGCACTGGTGTCTAAATGTAACTGTTTTATATTTTTATTGTTTTGTTTTGTTTTTAGCTGAGGAACAAAAGACAGAGGCAGCCAGCAGGTCAGAGTCAGAGGAGAGCTGTCCCATCTGTGGTGACAAAGTATCAGGATATCACTATGGACTGCTTACCTGTGAGAGCTGCAAGGTAATGGATAAGGTTGGCAGAATATTTCTGAAGGCATTCTGTCTTGTTGCCATCTTCACCTTGGACTGTCTGGTGAGAACAGCAACACATTAGCAGCCTTTCTTTCTCTTGCAGGGTTTCTTTAAACGCTCTGTGCAGAATAACAAACACTACACTTGTGCAGAGCAACAAAGCTGTCCAATGAACCTTTCCCAGAGGAAACGCTGTCCTTTCTGCCGCTTCCAGAAGTGTTTGGCTGTAGGCATGAAGAGAGAAGGTACAATAAACTGCCCCCACTTCCTGCACAAGAAGACAAACAATCATTTTATGTTCTGCTTCACTGTAATATGCCTGGTCATTTCTGCCTGATGACTCACCTAAGAAACAAAGATTGTAATGGTCTGGATTGTACTTGATGATTATATACAGTCAAATCAATTATCTCAGTGCCTGGAGTGTTGTGATAAAACAATTAAAGTATGTTTTATGTTCTGTCATCAGCTGTAAGAGCAGATCGTATGAGAGGTGGCAGGAATAAATTTGGACCTTTATACCGGCGGGACAGACAGATAAAACAGCAGAAGGCAAATACTGATCCCTACAGGATTAAGATGGAAACTACACAAACATCACAATCTCCAAATCATCCTCAGCGGATAAGCAGTCTATCGAGTGATCCATCATCTTCTAATGCTTTTCATTTATCCCACATTATGTATCCATCTGGAACGGGACATTTGATTGAATCCACATCTCTGGACTGCCCAACAAACTACCACAAAGTGCTAACTCCTCCATCCATGCCTTGTCATGGCGTGTACTGCACCTTCCCTGGACATCCTCTGGATAAAGGAGAAACAGAGTTCAGCTACAGCCCTACTCACACACACTATCCAGGGCATTCAACCCCAAATAATTTATTTACCCCAAGAAACATGTCAGCATCTCCCCACTGCCCTACATCAAGCTCAGCCATTGTTCTCTCCCAAACCACCTCTCCATCAGCTGCTCTAAGTCCCAACTTCCTTCGTCAGCTCACAGAAGGTGAGCAAGACGAGGCCCAACTGAGTGCCAAAGTCTTATCCAGTCTACAGAGAGAACAGGCCAACCGAGGGAAACATGACCGCCTCAATACGTTCAGCATCATGTGCAAAATGGCTGACCAGACACTGTTTGGTCTTGTGGAGTGGGCCAGAAACAGCAGTCTATTTAAGGAGCTTAAGGTAATAAAACTTTTCAATTAGAATGCAAATCAGAGTCCTGCAAGTTGTGCTCTATGCACCAAGTCCTTATGGGAGGCAGGTGGTTGTAATCTTTACACCACACTGGTTGTGTTTTTGTTTCTCACAGGTTGAAGATCAGATGGTGTTGTTGCAAAGCTGTTGGAGTGAGCTGCTGGTCCTGGATCACCTCTGTAGACAAGTCACTTACGGCAAAGAGGGCTGTATATACCTGGTCACGGGTCAGCAGGTGAAGTAGGACACTTGCTGCATCAAATGCTGCCTTTATGCTCACCAAATGTGCTTCATTTTGTTTGCACACATCAAATTAATTATCATAACCTTCATTTTGATGCAGATTGAGGTGTCAACCATTACTTCCCAGGCTGGAGCCACACTAAGCAGCTTGGTGTCAAGAACCCAGGACCTTGTGTCCAAACTTAAAGCGCTTCAGTTAGACAGACATGAGTTTGTTTGTCTCAAACACCTGGTTCTATTTAACCCAGGTGAGAATTTATTCAGGTTTAACTGTAATTACTTACAAAATCAGATGTAGCATCCTAGATTAATTCTTCTTGACATTGAATAACACAGCTTTTATAAGATCTTAATATGTCTGTTTCTGTGTGGTTAAGATGTGAAGTCGGTGCAAAGCCGCAGACAAGTGGAGCAGACTCAGGAGAGGGTCAACAGGGCCTTAATGGAGCACACCCAGAGAAATCACCAAGGACAATCAGACAAATTTGGCCAACTGCTTCTCCGGCTGCCTGAAGTTCGCAGCATCAGTCTGCAGGTCGAGGACTATTTGTACCAGCGCCACCTTCTTGGAGATTTACCCTGCAACTCTCTGCTTGCAGAGATGCTACACGCCAAGCACAACTGAGAAGATGTTCCAGTCTGACACCACTGGGGAATTTTTTTTTCTACTTTACGGTTTTTCAGATTTAACAGTCCCATTTTCTTTCACTTCAAGTTTGAATAAACTAGAAGTCTCTATTAACAGTATTATCACAACTAAACATCACAGTGTGATGCAGTGTCATGACATCTAAAATCAAAGCTTTAAAGTTTTTGCACTCAGAAAAGCCAGACAGTTAAACAAAAGTAAAATCCATTATTAATAAAGTTATTTTAAAAAACAATTGTTTTCTGCAAGTTTGTTTGTATTCATAATTGCAATAAGTTGATATATGTGTTAAAAACGACACACTGACACTCAAGAAAATCTTTTAGTGATTGGTGAAAATAATAAAAAACAGATGTGAATGATTAAAAAAAAAAGATTTTATTTTAATGGTCCAGTTGCCAAGAAGAGTCAGGTGATGAAATGAACAAATGTGCTGGCACAGATGGTAACACAGAGGAAAACAAAACAAACATTACGACGTTTATGAAATGGCAATTTGACACACGATCAATAAAATGAAAGGAAAAAGTAGATCCTAAGACTAAATAACAAATATGTCACCATTCAAACAAAAATAAATACATCTCTGGGTTAGGGGATCCAAGGGGAAAATTGCACAGAATCAAATTGCTGTGTTTACTACCACATACTAAACACCTATACATGCACTCACACGCAGGCAATCATCCAACACTTCCTTTTTCATTAATGTTTTCAACATTTTTTTTTTTTTTACAGGAATCACCTTCAAAAACATCACATTTCTTGGAGGCAGTCAGTAATTTGTAAAGATAGCTGTGTTGTGCCAACTGATGTAGTGCTGAAGATTAAAGAAAAAGCATAAAGAACATTTCTCACATTTTATGACAGAATTAACTTCATCACAAGAAACTGTGGGGTCAGTTTTTTTTCTTTACTAGTATGGACACTGAAGAAAATAAATCGAGAAAAAAAATGATAACTTTTGGCATTTTTACATTCCCCAGTTGTACATGAAAGTCTCAAAAGACTGCAAGGTAGATGAGGGCTGTTACAGTCCACAATGATCCTTCATTAAGAAACCTACTGTTTATATGCCGGGACACACAAACAGGGAATAATGCATTATAGGAAACAGACTCAGTGACCTCAAGTATTTATTCATCCTAAAACAGTTTCAAGATTTTCAGTTTTAAACAGTTTCTATTCATTCTCATCTCAAACATTCGTCTCACTAATGCTTTTAAGCAGCAGGCTAGCTTATTTGTAGCTTACACAGGTCAACCAATTCTTTTTTAACAAATCATTGTCCAAAACAAAAAAAATTATCAGCATTTAGAATATATTAAATCAGCATTTATTATCATTTTCACACAGAGCTGCAACCAAGTATTAATAAACATGATAAAGCCCTCCTTCATGGTCTCTTTTTTTTCCCCAAGACAAGCTCAGATTAACATTTCATTGAGAAAGCAGGTAAAGTTACATGAAACTTAATTCGTCTTTCAGCTCACAAAGACTCAATCACTTCGTCTAGCAAAAACATGTCAAAAAAGTATAAAAAACATCCTGATGTCTACAGCTGAAGAGTTGGGGGGAGTGCACAAACTATGCGGCAGAGACAGTTTCTGAGTGTACAAATCTACTGGCAACCAAAGTAGCCACCACCAGTGCAGCCCACTAAAGGACCAGCAATTATTATGGTGTTTTCTGGTCCTGACCAAAGCAGTGAAAACACCCCTGAATAGACGTAGTGGTTAGTGTGTGCCCTACATTCATACAAGAGCAGCATTACCTGCCATTAAGTTTCAGCTGAGATCTCCGATCAGAGCTGAGCCACTCGTCTCAGCAGACTGAAGAAGAAGAAGAAGAAACGAGCCCTGGAAGAAGAAAAGGCAGCACAAGGGAGAGCAAGCAGAGCTGTCAGGGGAACTACTTGAGCCCAAAATACTGATGTGTGGGCAAAGGCAGTGTGGTCGTCCCCCCCCCCCCCTTTATTCTAACTACGAGTCGCAGAACTGACTCAGGCATGGCAGGGTAAGGCAAGGCATGAGGAAGCATGGGAAAAGATTCTTTACCCAAATGAAATCAGACAAGTGAGGTTTTACAATCCGAGTAGATCATGCAGAGCCCACCAGAAGCTCTGAAGATAAATCCATTCGCTGACTGAAGGAGTGACTGACTCGTTCTTTTGACTTGTACAGTTGACTGGAGTTTTCTCAGCGTCCGAGTAGATCAGTCATGCTGTCTGAATATTCTGAAGTACCACACTGGCCAAACCACAGAAAAGTAAGAGTCAAGGTAGGAGTTGATTCCCTAAATAGTAGCATCCTTAACCTATCTAGAAGCATGTCTTCATTTGGGGGTGCTAAGCTTTTTGGGAGTTCCGGGGCGTTTCTGCCAAAAGTGTCCAGGAATGGTGAAGGCGTCGACACTCATGGACATGGTTTTGGACGGGATGACGGTGAACTGTTTGCGATCAGAGCTGTACTTGTAAATGGATTCTACCATTTCAGGTGTGATGATTCGAGGGCCAATGCCAGTGAGCCGTACCATCTCCTCAGTTTCAGGGTTCATGGTGTAAACTGCTCTGAATTGGCAACTGGCATCTCTGAAGAGGATGAGGAAGTGATTGGCTGGGCTGTTTTCCATTTCCTGCAGAGGGACATGCCAACAGAAATAAGGTGTTATTTATAAAACATAGATGTAAAATTCATAGTCAAACTGCAAAGATATTAGTTTACCTCAACAACTTTATTTTTCTGTGGTTCGTTGACTTTTCCAGCCAGACAGCAGCGAGTGATGGCGTTATGGATGATGAACTTGTTGGACTTAAAGCTTGGCTCCTTGTACAGCTTTGGTCCTGCAAGATACAGTGTTTACCCACTGATCTAAAACAAATGGTTACACATTTTATTTTGACAATATCTTGCTTTGGAATTTACCACTGACCTGTGTATTCTGGGATGGAGGCTGGAGAGGAGATGGTGGAAGCATTTTCCCAGTCCTTTTCTCCATTCTGAACACTTCTTCGCCCCGGTGACATTAGCCGTGATCGGGAGGGAGAATGTGACCGGCTAAAAAAGGACAATAAGTTCAGTAGCTAAAATAACAAGTTCATTGTAGTCCTCTCAAGTCTCTAAGAACATCAACATTTAAATAATGAAGTGTGCAGGTTACCTTGGAGATTTCCTGACACTCAGACCTGAGTCATTTGCCATGGAGGACAGGTTCATGGTTGAGTGGGAGTACACCTTGTTCAGCCTAGGGCCTGCATAAATAACAAGAGGAACGGAAGAAGACACCAGGTCAAAAACAATGCAAATGTAGAAAAAAAACAAAAAGACTTCAAGAATTCTGAAGATTCTTTACATATTTACCCATGAAACCCTTGGCAGGGCTATTAGATAAGACAGAGTCATCTCTGAACACCGTCTTGGGTCGTTGTTTCTTTACTCCACGGACTGTGGTGGGTTTCTGCTTCAACACTTTGTCCAAGTCCTCCATAAGCTTCAGCTGCTGTCGCCTCTCGTACTCCTGCTTGGTGAAGTCTCCTCTGCGTTGGGGCGTCCCTTCTGGTGGTGGGGTGCGTGATGCTGGAGGGGTGACTGAGGTTTGGGGAGTGTCTTCACCCTTATTACCCCAGCCTTCAATAATCATCCACTGTGGTTTGCTACACAAGGAGATATGGTGTTAAAACTTCAAAATGCCCAAAACTGATGTTACCAAATAACGTGGATCCTGATATCATGCTGCCAACCTTTGTAACCTGTCCAACCAAACAAATCTGATCATTTATTCCCATCTTTTAATTTGGTTATGAAAGCAAATATGTAATTTTTTTTTTTACTTTGATTCTTTTTCCTTCTCCTGCTCAAGTTTGCGCTTCTTCATCTCTTCTGCTCTCTTCTGTTGCCTCTCAAGCAAAGCAGCTCTTCGTTGGGCCATCTCATCCTCCGGCCGATGTCCGTCATCCTACAGAGAAAAAAACCAAACATGAATACGCTCATAAAAACTTTACTCCTAACTTATACATATTAAAACACTGAGATTTAGTTACTAACCTTGAAAAAGAACCCAACTCCTGCTTTTGATTCTGGCTCAGTTCTGTCACTCATTGAATCAGAGAAAGCGTCAGGCACTTGATCCTCCTCCTCCTCACCCTCTCTTTGCAAGGAAGACAATGAGATCTCTATCAAACTGCTGCGTTTGCCATTCAGCATCCCTGCAGGGGCTTCACTATCAAAGGAGCACTCTGAAGGGGCACCAGAGCTGCAGCCTCCACTTGCAAACCCATCCTTCTTCAAAGGACTATGTGATGGCCCCGCCTCAAGGTCCATGCTAAATATACTTTGTCCATCATTGGAGCCAACATCAGACTGAGCATCATCTGCAGGAAGAGGGGGTGGAGTAGGAGTCTGTATAGGTGTCAGTGAAGGTGTGGGAACAGGAGTTGGTCCAGATGAGCGCAGATCATCCAGGTTATCAGAGCCACCTATAGAGAAAGAGGATGAAGTCTGGACTTGGGATTGCCAGGGATTTACCCGGCGAAGATGGGGGATGCGGTCTACATTTTGAGGTGGAGTGAGAACCCTTGACAAGCTTGGGAACTTTATGTCCATTTGACGACTGTGTTTTGGGCTTTTGGGAGGTACAGATTGTGCCCTTCTATTAACGTGAGGAGATTTTGGAGGAGTGGAAAGGTTTGGGATTTTGTGGGATGGCAATGAAGAGGAGGAAGTTGAGGTAAAACCTCGAGTGGGTTCTCGTGACAGACGTGCAGGGGGAGGCGCTGGGGTGGAAGTTTTAGGGCTGGCTGGAATTACCCAGGACTTGTTGCTGGATGCAGCAGGTTTCTTGATAAGCTGATTCTGCTGTTCAGTCAGACGCTGCATGTCACTTTGTAATGAAGAAAGAGCTGCAGTTAACTTGGACACAGCATTGTTATAATCCCCTACCATTTTCTCAGGAGCTACCGTTTTGTCACCAGGTGTCCCAGAAGTTGTTTTTTCTTTGGTCTGACTGACCTCTCTGTTAAATCTTCCATTAACATTACCTTCGCCCTCCACAGAGGGGCGCTGTTTATCTTGTTCCATCTGCTCCTCTTCCTCCATTCTAGCAAGCCTTTCTTCCAAAGTCAAGTGCGAGAAATCTTCTTCTGTGGATGAGGTCATAACTTGACTATCTCCATCTTTCTCATCACCATCATCTTCATTCTGCTCCTTTTTTAACTGTAGGAAGGCAGACTTCCCAAGTCTTTGGCGGTGCTTTGCAAAAATGGCCTCAATGCGTTTCTTTTGAGCTTCTATGGCTTTGCGTTTTTCCTCAAGCCGAGCCCCAAGCTCAGTCATCTCATTATTGAGTTGAGGGCTCTTGCTTGGGCTTTCTTCAGATTTCTGTGCCCATGTGGTCATCTGAGGAGAAGACGGGTCGCTGGTTTTAGGAGAATCCATATTCTGTTTCTTTTTACGTTCTGCAAAACTGGTCATCTTTACCCCACTGTCATTCACCTCCTTACTATGGCCTCGAGCAGAGTTTGCATGTGCAGCTGGTGTGTTTGGAGTGGACTGGGCTTTTGGCAGTTCTTCTAATGCATCTGAATCAACACTGCCATCTCTTAAGACAGAGTCATCGTCTCGTGAACATCCCGAGGTGTTTCTGCTGCGATCTGACTCCCTGAACTCTCCTTTAGGCTGGTACATCATTCCTGAGTGAGTTGGCGCAGAGCAGCTGATGGGTGCCAAGTTGCCTTCGTACTTAGAAGTAGCAGGGCCATCAGGAGAGTGGAGGTAGAAGCCATCAGGAGCACCATCAGGGTGCAAACGAGGCTCCATCTTGCCTTCATTGTGAATAATCTGGAGAGCCTCCTCTATGGTAGGCAGCTCTCCTGTTTCACTTGTCCCAAAATCATTTTCTTCTTCTAGCCTCGGAATACTGGGAGTCTGTGTGGCCCATGATGCTCTCGGACCGTTGGGTCCAGGAGGTTTACCAAGCAAATAGCCGAGGTCTTCAGGAGGAGTGTAGGGCACCTGGGCCATGTGCTGGCTTGCTGGATTGAGCTGATCTGAGCTCATAGAACGGGTTATGACTGGGTTTCCCATCACTATGTCCACATCACTATCCAGGCCAAAGGGAATGCTGAAGGATACTGCTGACAAGGGTCGACTAGGATAAGAACAAAACAAAATGAGTACAATAAACTGTTCATCTGGCAGTTTATGTATTGAATGTGTAGGTCCTACCCAAGTGGTTTCTTGCTCCATGTCTTTCCAACTCCTTCTATATGAGACATTGAGGTAGACTGAGTCAAAGATCCTGAGTACAATGGGACACAGACACGTAAAGGCATGCAGACCACAGACAGGGATGCACATACAAAAGAACACTAAAAACATGAAACATTTGACAAAATCCATAAAAATAAGATAACATAAAACACAACATAACTTAAAACAAAAGATTTAAGGGATACAAGTGAATCAGACTACCAAATGTATCAGATAGTCATCTTTTTACCTGACGCAGGAGACGAAATGGGGAGGAAAGGCTTTTTGAAGATAGAAGGGGAAGTACTGTAAAATGAATAAATATCATTTAAGTTGAAATAACTGCTCAAGAAT
This sequence comes from Callopanchax toddi, assembly GCA_006937965.1. Lineage (NCBI taxonomy): Eukaryota > Metazoa > Chordata > Actinopteri > Cyprinodontiformes > Nothobranchiidae > Callopanchax > Callopanchax toddi. Next base: position 594,489 of record SSNR01000030.1, on the reverse strand, counting down.
ATATCAGACAACATTTACAACAAACTTCATTTAGACTGGCTGTACCTGCTACTACTCGGTGTCACTGGTGTGGATCCAGCTGTAAGAGGAAACTCACATTAGGACAGTGACAAACATTAAATGTTACCTCAAAAGAAATGTTTCTGAAGAAACCACAGATCTGTGACTCTTACCTAAAGTGTCTATTGGCTGAACAAATTCTGGTCTTCTTACTTCAAACCACCAAAGCAACTCTGACAGGAAGCTCAGCAAATTCAGCTAAAGGATTTACACAAACGTATTAATTATTTTTAAAACTTGGATAATGTGACATCCAGACTGGGATTGAGGAGGTACCTGAAGCTCCGGCGGTGTGTATAGCATGTCTGCGAGTGTTAAGTTACAGCAGCCCTTTAGACAGCTGTCACAGAATTCATGGATGACTTGCAGGTTGTAGAGGCTGTCTGCTACAGACATGGAGTCCTTCATACAAACATCTTACAGAGAGGAGTTCAAAGGTGTTAGATGACCACTTCTGTACTGAGAAGTCATGCTTATGGTGCAGAATGAAAATATTTGTTAATACCTTCAAGTCTTAGTAGCCCAGGGCAATAATAATGTATGACTGCAGCAACAGCACACCCACTGGACAGATCCTGAACTTCATTCACTGATGGAAAGATGGGCTTCACTTTGGATTGAAGTTTATCCTTCCTGTAGCGGAGCTTTAAAAAAAAAAAACAACAATCAAATTTAGGACATAAATGTGTCTCAATGCATTTGATCTATTAGCTAAAGGTAATATTAACCATCAAATCAAGCTTTTAAAATACTCTCACTCCTTAGTCTTTCACACACACATGCATAATATCAAATGTTAAAAATCTCAATATGAATGAGATACAAAGGATAAATAAAAGATCATGCTAAAAACATGTAAACAGTGAGTATGGATGAGAGAATGGCAGATACAAGGTTATGACTAAATCAGAGCAGAAAGGAGGAGGGATTAATAAAAAGAATGTAGGTCAACTGAGGGTCTCAAGAGGACAAGAGGAAAAAAAGGAGAGATGCCCCAAAAAAAGAGAGAAAGAATGTTCAGGTAAATTTGCTGTATACAAGCAAACAGCCCATTTCCAACAGGGACCAGTTCACTAAAAGCCTCTCTGTTAATCCCCAGAGAACACAGCTTTACCACACACCAGAGAAACCAGTTGTACATGACAGTTTCTGTAACTGTGAGTCATGCGCCACTCATGTTTTCACAACAATGCTTCGAGTCCTGTCCTGCAGCACTCCATGACTTTAATACTGTTAGCTCAATACAGACAGAGATTCAATGCACAATGCAGTCTCAAATCAGGATATGGGGAAACTTTATGTAAAGAAATGAACAGACCTGTTCAAATTTTGGCTGAGAAATTTGATGAAGACATTGGAGGGATGGAGGGATAGGGAGAAGAGGCAGAGGAAGGGAGGGAACTTACAGGAACAAGTTTCCAGTACCAGCGATTAGGACACTGTGAGGGCAGAGGAGGAAATAACAGCAAATAGAAAGAGAGGGAAATGGAGAACAGGAGCACAAGGACAGGAATTAGGCCAACAGTGGAAGAACAAGACAAACCAGAGAGGGTTGTGATGATAGAACTCTTCAACCTGAAAGAAATCTGTTGATTCAGCTGACTTATGGTGATGCTGCTCTGTGTTTCAAAGTGTTAACTTTTACTTCTAGGCCTGTAGTGGTAGAGCATGCAAAAACTAATAAAACAAAATAAAACCTGCAAAAAATATATAATGTACCTCATAATAAGGGCGTTTTTCTTTCCCTATTTAGCAGCAGAGACACAAATACCTCTAGATCCATTCTGTACCATATTTATTTCAGCAATACAGAGAAAGTCATCCAGGCTATTGTAAATAATAGGAAGTAAATAAATCAGTATTTCTCTAAATGTCTTACCCTGTTGGATAAATACTATTTTTCAGAGTGACTTGAGTAGTCCACTTTTAAGATCACTCACTTTGACTCCACCTGATGAGTCTGTATTCCTTCCCGTTACACCCTAAACAGCTGACAGACTACATTAGCTGCACCTGAAGCCACCTGTTTTGTAACAACTGTGGTCACCAAAACAAGAATGTTCTGGTCACACCCTTTACTGTTTGTGTCTGTGGATTATATGTGTCATTTGATTAAATTAAAGCCCAGGTGAACAGAGCTTTAGACGTATGCAATACTCACAGAGGGCTCAACAGGTTGGGGTTCTGTAACCTCTCTAGACGAGTCATTCAGCACCCCTTCAGTCCGTTCTCTCAGCTTCTGGTTTAACTGAGGAGGACAAATCAGAGGATGTTGGATTGTGTTTACATAAAACATACAAGATGATAAATTATGTGTATCAGTTTGTGAGGCAAAACAGATGCTAGGTAGGTGATGTGCAGCAGAGGGTTGATGACACGTCTAAACAATGAGTCATTATTGGCAAATGGCAACAATGTGAGCTCAAAACAGGTTTTGTTTCTCTGTACTGCTCCTTACCACATCAACCCAGTAAAGTAGAGCATCCTCCCATCTGGCAGCTCCACCCAGGAGCTCAGCAGAACAAGTCTTGACTGCAGTCACCGTCTCCATGGCTCCGACGGTCATCAGGGCATCCATCAATGCCAGATGAGCACTCTGGACCAATCACAAAGAGAGAAAGAAGAACTGAAGGCCAGATCCCAGGCTACAACCAATCAGTAACAGTTACATAATGTTGTTTGACACTTTTATTCCCATTAGTATACAGGGTATTGTTTAGGACAGAGCAGATAATGTTGCAGCTGTGCTATTGCTCACCAGCCGTATCCTCTAGAGGTCACTATGAACCAGCTGTGAGTCAGCAAAAACTCTGATAAGAGTTCTCAACCAGTAAACAGACTTCAGGAGATGTGGGCGACCTTTGGACCCACGTTTGGACACTCATTAAATAGGCAGCGGATCTGTAATATGATAACAAAAATATTCTGGGACTGTCATTCCAGAGCCTCTGTCCCTTTAACTTACTTCTCCAACTTCCTTTCCCTTTTGCACAGTAATGTATTCTAAATTACTCATATGTAAAACACACATGCAGCCATCAGAACACACAACAAAAAGAACATTGTCTATATTAAGAGCAATGACTGTGACTGAATGTATCCTTTTCAGTTTATTAATGAACATAAAATTGCACTTTATAGATTTTACAACACAAATACAAAAAAACTAATTATTTTTAACATCAGTTTAAGCAGATATATAATCAAGTCTGGGAGACCATCACAGAGTGTGTTTGAGTAACTAGAACATATTAACATGTACCAGCTCAGTAAAAATTTACATATTTCCTTTGACCTGTTAGAGCACAACTTCTGATTGACTTTGTGCCATGAGGCGACAACCAGAAGTGCTTCGTTTGTTCACTCTTGTATTAAAAGGAGATTATTTAACTTGTGCAATTATATACAATTTGTACATACCTGGTTTGGGTGTTAACATTTTAAAGCATTCCCTATGCTTTCAAAACAAAAAATTCTTCCAAGTAAAAAAAAAAAAAAAAATCCATTTGACTTAAACTTAGAATTATTATGAAAACAGGGTAAAAAAAAAAAAAAGTGCAGAAAAGAAAGAAAAACATTGGGACATTTGCCTGCAAAGTTTTTCTTTAAAAGAGATGTTCTGTTATTAATACACAATTCTCTTCATCTTCTTCATTTGTTTTTATTTTTGGTTTTAATTGTTAGTAGTCTATACACATCTGTAGTGGGACCATTGCCCTTACTTTTGGCTAACAACAGCAAAATCCTTGTAATAATTAATTCAGAGAAAGTCAGGCAGGTCACAAACAACCTAATACAATATTTGATCCTACACCTAAAAATCCCACCTCAGACATTAAACATTATTCCAACTTCTCTTTAAGTCGAGACAGAGGCTGTGGGTAGTTCAGCTGCGTGCATGAGTCTGCCTACTGAACCCTGTTGTAAAGTGCTGACTAGGGCAGACCCCGGGCTGGGACGGACCACGCAGACTATGCCAGCAAAGGCTTGTCAAAAACTATTGGGGCAAGCTCTGTGGAAGTGCTGCAGTCATCCACTGCCAATAGGCTGGCTCTAACTGGTTTGACTTCCAAACACTGTTGACTAAATAAAAGGTGGCTGCTTGCTTGTTTGCGAGATCTGGCTCGACATATCAGAAAAAATATATGATGGAACAAATGGCTTGAAATACTTATTATATGCTCTCTACTAATATATACTGTTAAGATTATATACTTGCTACAAACTGATTAGGAATGCTTCTTTGGAAGCATAAATTATGATATGATGCTTCATGTTCTGATTCTGAAATAATAGAGATTATTGGTACATTCCAAAATGATAGATATAATTTATGTGAAATGCTCTTAGTGATATAAATACAATTCATGCACACATTGAAAATACACCATGCAATAATGGTATATTAGTAAAATCAAACTTGTTCAAAAACCTGTCAGTAAATACTCCCTATAGTTGTATTCCATCACGACATAAAAGCAATTATTTAAAGCAGAATCACTTTTTCACCATTTAGCTTTGGGTTGGAGATTCAGCAACAGTGCAACAAGAACATTTTATGTGTGGGAAAACTCTGTTGTCATGTAGTAGAATTAATAATCAGAAGAAAAAGTACAGGGTAATTCAAGATTAAAAAATGCATAATGAGAGGGGAGGAAGGAGGAGTAGCTACTAGTAGATTTCCCACTGCAGGCCCAGGGGAGCTCGCTAAGCTAAATCACAAGGCTCCCTAATGAGTGTACAGAGAGGACGAGGAGCCACTCGAACACACAGCTCCAAGCCTGCCAGATCACCATAACAACCAACCAGCTGACCCACAATGCATCTCAGTACAAGCCCGACTGCAGTAGTGATCTGTGCTCCTGGCTTAGTCCTGGTCCTCAGCTCAGAAGCATCCAGTACCTCTCCAGTAACCCAAAGAGATCAAATTAACACTTCAATTAACCCCGGAACATAAAATGTTTACAACCTTTTGGGGGAAGCTGCTTGCATTTATCAGGATAGTTAACTAAATAAAGGTTTCTTGTTGATCATTGCACAAGATTATGATGAGGCTAAAATCTGATTATGTCTGAAATATGACTTAACCCCATCCCCCTACCCAGCCTTGTGCCTGTTGATGGGGACACAAACAGGGGATCAAGCAGGCCTGGGGCCCAGCAAGGGATTTTGAAAAGGAGGTTAATACTCATGTGTACATGAACTGGATGTTTAAACAAGGAAAACCAACATAGAACAGATTTACACTAAATTTCTTTAACATACATTCAATAAGTTCAGTTAGCATTAATCAATATGGCCCATTTGGCAAATGCATAATAATGAAAAAATGAAGGTTAGTGTTTCTGTCACTTCTGCTTCATTCAAGCTCTTGACTGAAGTTCACTTGACCAGAAACCCACTAGTCAAACACTATTAATAAAGACAGACCAGGAAAAAGGATGGCTACATTACTTCATCATCTGAATGAAAAGTACTTTAATCGTGCATTTATTATGAGGCATGTTAAGTACATGATGAGTCACTGGTCATCACTGGCATGATGTCAACCAATCATGAATGATGACGTTCGGTCTGTACACTAGATTATGTCTAATCTTAAGGTCTTTATCCTAAATCTAAGGAGCGAAGGGGGCTGGGGCTCTGCAAGAAAGCCAGATATCAGTGGGACACAGACTCAACCTACTAAAAACTAACTAAACTGGGATTACGACTAAGAATAAAACATCTTTCCTTCTTTTATAAGGAAAATGTTCCCAAAAGATTACAATTTTTTGAAGCAAATCTGATTAAAACAAGAAATATCCGACACGCCAAACACGATTTTCTCCTGATTAGTAAAAGACTTAACTGAGAAACTCTTAAAAGCAATACAAAAAACAAATGCGATCTTTTGTCCTTTTTGAACATAGCTGCAACTTTTCATAAAAATATAGAACATCAAGCCAAAATAATGTAATACATCAACAGCATTTTAGGCGCTATGATTTGAGGTATTTTTGCAATAAACAACAGCTCTATGTGATGCACACATAAAGCAGAGCAGATCACTTGGCAGTAATATCCACCTGTCAGTAGCAAACATAACCTTAATATTCATGTACGATAATGTCATCCTCAAATCTTCACAAAATGTGAAGCTTTAATAAACGGCAGTCCTGTAGCTAATTGCTGCTACTGCAAAGCTGTTTTACTGGCCAGGACCCACACTGATGCTCCATCCTTGTTATGCTGCAGCATGACCCACTTTCTTTGCTTGCCACAGTAACTGCAACACCAGTCACTGGCAGGCAAATGCCAAAAGCTGTCAGTGGATGGATCATACACAAAAATCAGCAACAGTCAAATAAGTGTTTAAAAATAGGAACTAAAAAGCTGAGAGACCATCATCTGAACTGGAAACCAACATTAACAAATGATATCATGCATGACAAACACCCAAGTCATTCAGCTTTTAACAATTAACTCTCTTTTTAGGTTATTTTAAAATATTTTACCTAGGGACGCACTGAAATTAAAATTCTTGGCCGAAACCGAAAATGAGGAAACCAAAGGCCAAAAACCGAAAACACCGAAAGAAATTATTATGTCAGTTATTAGAACCATAGCATTTACAGCTATGATGTGTACTAATCTCACTAAAATCAAAGCATTGCAATAAATCAATTACAAAACTATGAAAACAATAGTGAGAGGAGGGAAAATACTGCCTGTAACTTGAAGAAGCGCTCTGTCTGATAATGTGACAGCAACAAGCAGCAGCAGTCGCAACAGGGAGGGAAAAAAGTGTGGTATATAAAATAATAAGTGCTGCAAGTGTAAATAAGTCAATAAGAGACATACTAATATGAACTGAACCTTATTTAAATTTTAAAAACTTTGCAATTTCTCAAAAAAAAAAAAAAAATCAAAAGAAAGGCTATGTGACATGCACTGTGCAGATTTGAGCAAGAATAATGAAGTTAATTATATTGATACTAAAATTAACAAAAAAGGCAGAATAATTAAACAAATTACTGAATTATAAGTACGGGTAAAAACACAAGATACTCAATGAAAAGGAAATCCCCATTAAAACCTGTTTTTCCTGACTTGTTTGCTAAACAGAAGCTTTATCTGTCCACATTTTCAAGCCTGTGATTTATCGTCACAACATCGTTCAGTGTTCAGTACAGTGTTGACTGCAGAGCCTAGCAGACAACCGCAGTGAAGCAAAAGTGTTCACCTAACAACACAAATCTCAACAAATCCCTGAGGAGGCCAGAGCTTTTAAAAGCGATCTATGTGTACATGGAGCTGGATAGCCTGGGCACTGCAGCTTTTTTACCTGGGTAAAAGAGCATTTACAGTTTAAAATGGCAACAGGAAATAAAATGGCCCTTCCTAATCAGACCATCATTTTCCCAAATTTGAAGACAACATTAATAATCTATATTTTCTAAATGAATAAAGTGAGATTGTATTATGTTGCAAGAAAACCTGAGGCAGACAGAGTTCCTATGTGGAAAGCTAAGAGGACAAACCTGTTTCTCTTGATTTACCTCACTGAACCAGCTTGGAGTATTCACTCTACACAGCCTCTAAAGTTTCACCAGAACTGTTTAGCTATTGTCTTGATCCAGACCATCTATTGTATATAGACTCTGTCTCCCTCTCACACCCTGAAAGTAAAGTAGTCATGCCCTTGTGCTTGCAGCTGGAACCACTCATCCTCTGAGATCAGTTGGGAAAATGTTGGGGGTTGGGATTAGGGCTGAATGACTAGGGGTCTTTTTGATGTCCTTTAATCCTTCAAATCAAAGCATAAACAAGCCCTGCTATATATCCAGACTCTTGGATATGCGAGAATCTAGATGCAGTGCATATACCTAAAGGAAAACAAACACCAAAAATAAATCAAGTTTCACTTCCCGGGGTCCGAAAAAGATAATTATTCTTTGTTACAGCTTTTGAGAGTAATACTATCCTGGCTTTACATTTGAGTTGGAAAGCAGTTGGGTGTGTGATTGGGAGATGTACACATGTCTATGAAAACATACATGTTTACATATGAGCTTATGATGGGAGGTCAGGGGCTTTTCACTGTTTGCATTGCTTGCGTCTTGTAAAAATTCTTGCTGTACATGTATAAATAAATGCCAAGCAGACATTACCATTTTGATGGGTTTATGTCGAAGGTCTGCATCGGTCACTGATGCTTCCTGGTCTTTGGCGACTACGCCCCTCTGAGCGAGGAGCTGCAGCAAGGCGCCATTGTCTTTGGGCTGAGCCTCGGCTCCAGGACCTCCACGTAAAATGCTGTAAGTGCGACAGTATAGTTCTGAGGACTGCAGAAGGCGAGTGACTGGGGGTTTAAGATGCTCCTGTTCATACTGGTCACAGTAGAAGGGGTCACGCAGCTCTGCAGGGACGTTTTCTGTTAATAGAAAAAAAAGGGGACAGATTAGCTTTTTGAAACGGTTTTCAGATAAATCAATGATTTGATAACTACCAATGACAAACTATAAACCTTTAAAAAAAAATACTACACCTGCCAATCATAGTGCAATCTATATCTACATGTTTCTCAGGACATACATTTTGCCCTCAGAAAATGAATTAAAAATGTGCATAAACAGCATAACAAACTCATAAAAAGGCAAAAGGTTTCCAGAAAAAAGTTTTCCTCAATTTGCAATTTGCATGAACTCTGGATGTAAAGGCATAACTGCTTGTAAAATAATAAAAGGCAAATTTAGGATCCTGTTTGATAACAAAACACCTTCAGGAAGATTCAACAGACCCTGGAGAGTCATGAGCTCACAAGGTGACACAATTTCATAAGGTCCTAATGAAATGTCTAATGCATTTAGGTCAAAATACCACAGAAACAAATTACAGATTTTATTATTGCCTGCTACTAAAAGACAATCAGTGGATGATAATGTTTGTGCGCGCATGTGTGGATGTGTGGATGTTCCTTAGCAAACTATCTCATAAACCACTGGACTGATTCTAATGAAACTCTCAGAAAGCAATTATCACACAAACATTTACAGATGATTAGTATTTGGAGATCAGCTTAATTCAAGACATCTGCCACAGACAACCGATTATAAAACACACAGAAAATGCTACAACTCAGTCAACTTTACAGATATTAAGCAAACATTTGGTGTCGTAGTACTCAAACACATACTGAGTGCTAAACTTAAACATTTGGCATCAACTGTTTGAGTCAACCCTGTTGGTCTGTTAACAAAATGCCTTGTGAACTAATATAATATAATAATATTATAATTGACTAATATTATTGATGCTGTCAGAAAGCAATCACTGGAAGTGCATCTACAACTGATTAACTTTAGATAGCAGTCCAATTCATGATGGCAAAAATGCAATGTTACAGACAATGAGTTGATGCAAGATTTTGCAATTTTGCATGAGATTGTGCATAATGTTAATGTTATTTAACCAAAACAGCTATAACTGCATCATCTCTCATCAGAAGATGATTTAGTTCAAAACTCTGGCATGAAAGGAGGTGGGAGACATGCATTCCTTCAAGAAACATTAGGACTAGTTAGAAAACGTAACGTTTTTACCAGAATAGCATGTTTCAAATAATATAATTGCTGACTTGTCTTCCAAAATATCTGCATCTTTTCAGCTTTTTAGAATTCAACAACCCCTGAAGCACATTATTGTCTGAAAAAGCAAATGGAGACCACCTGAGAGCTCATACCAGCTGGCATCAATCTGATTGAACTGGACATTTTACTTTCAAGTACATTTCTCTCATCTGTACTCAACCATAAACAGCTAGTACTGATCCTTGATGGTCAAACTTAGACTTATATGTGTTTAACTGAAAAAGGCTGTTAAAACACCACAGTAACACACATCCAGCCCAATAAAACACCAGTCACACTCAGGTCATAGTTCATCCATGTGGTGTGGATTGCACAAGTCCTAGTATTATTATTAAACTATTCTCTGACATCATGTGTGTGTGTCATTTTTATAAGATGCTCTCTCATTAAGAGATTTAGGTTATTTTGTTAATGTTTTAGCAATGTTTGATATTTTAATAAGTTGCTTCATCTGTATTCAATGACAAAAATAAAATTTTTAAATCAATAAAACTGAAATAAAAATATCTTATTTATCATAAAGACACAGACATGCTGGTGAGAAATTGCTGTAAACCCCCAAAACAAACTAACAAACAGCAAATCTGACCAATTAAAAAGGTAAATAAAACCCTTTATTTTGTCTCAGAATAAAGAAATGGATATGCACCTTTTCAGTGGTTATATAAAGATGGTAAACAATCCATTTCAATTGGTCTTTCTGTAAATATGACCAACACAGCAAACATAATGTGAACACACCCATCCTGAAACCGGTTTTTCAGTATTCAAACTAAACTCTTAGCGAGTTGCCTCTGAGGCTGAGCTAACCTTCTCAATTTCAGTATCTCATTATTTAAAGGACTTTCAAGAATTTTGAATGAAAATGAAATACAAGAGTGCCATAAACAAAATATAAATAAGATTTAAGTCTAAAACTGCACGGTGAAACAGAGCGGTTTTTACAGGGAAGGTGTGACTATACAGTTTTACTGTATGAAGTTATGCAATGAATTCACTGACATCAGCCACTAAAACAAACAGCCCATGTTGGACAATCCCCTGTTCTCCGTCTGTCCCTCTATTGACTATAGTCAGTCATGTGTTTGATCTCGTTTTTTCTTTTAACTCTTGGTGCCAAATTTATAGCTGATCATATTAGAACTGTATATTCTGCCATAGAGTTGATTAGCTATTGTAGATGGAAAAGAAATTACTTCTACAGCGATGTGCTAAAGTGGAAAAAAATCTCCCTAAGAAGGCAAAGCAGAATGCAAATACCACAAGTCAGTAAGATGGAAGAGATCGATAGGAGCATGATTTACCTATGAAACAGTCTTGCTATGAACAACCACTTTATCCATTACATATTAAAAGAATGTGATAACATTTGAAGTCCATACACAAGAGTCCTAAACTGTCCTAAACCCAACAATTAATGACAAAAAAGGCAAGAGGCCATGAAAAGGATTATAAACTAAAGCTGCAGTTTCAAGAAAGAAGAAATTCTCAATAGTTCTATAAAGCCAAACTATTTAGGTTGAAAACATGTGCTGCTGTGTTTGCTTGAACTGGAGCAAGCACCTCTCTGTCACTTTCTCAGGTCAAGAAGCGTGTGCTTATCTGCTGGCTTGAGTGAAAAGGTAAAAGTCTAATGTCTGCAATGTTTATTGACTGAGTAGCACATAATCACACTGGGAGAGCTCTTTAAGTAAAGAGAAGCAAACAAATTGCCATCTACTAATAAAATTTTAACCAAGATGCATAAAGCTTCACACCCATTTCAAGTCTGTGTTGCAGCTGATTAAAATATCAACTGAGCTGATATGCAAAATATTTAATAATGTTGAACTGGTTAAACTTTAAAAATTACCTAGATGAACTGATATAGCTCACCATCACAGCTGTAGTCGGCTATCTAACTGGCGTCCACTGTTGGATAACAGGAGCCATGTGTTCTGAAACTACTTGTCTCACAGCGATCATCATCCAAGTAAAACAGATTCATACAAAGAACATTTGGTGGACCTCAGGGTTTAAACCATGTCAGGTTCTTTAGTATTAAAGAGTCTGAGAAGTCTCCACAATCCACTCATTTGCTCTTTTAAGCAGAAAAATAAACTCTGGATTTCACAAAGGCTGTCTGATTAACAGCTTACATCTAATGGCTTCCTCACTGGTCAAGCTGCCTACTGAAAACTTTCAGGAACTCTGGAACACAATAAATAATTTATAATAGAAGAGATTTACATAAGCTAACAAGATAAGCATCTGAGCAGGACGCTCGGATGACAAGATTTTCCTCTGTCACGTTTAGGCAGTAGTTAGTACATAGTCAAAATGCTGATATGCCACTTTAAAAAAATATTTACAAAAAGAAATTGCTCAGCATTTTAGGCAAAGGAATTTCCTCTGTGATACTACTTGGAAAATGATATGTTAAATAACCTCATCATGTGTTTGAAAAGATCAAACACGCATGATTATCCTTCTTATTTTTAGAACAAAGCAGGTACTGTTCTGTTGCCAGAAAACAGAGCTGTTGTGAGAGGTGCAATATTAAAATCTCTACCTCTACAGAATCACTAGAACTGAGTGAAATGTTCCTGCTAATCAAACTAATGAATATCTCAGATAATTTGAAAGACACCGTCTTAGTTTATTTATACAAACTTTAAAGACTTACTACATGTGTACTGACAAACATATATGTTGATATTTAGTCTAAATGTTAACCATTTAGTCAATTATAATAAAAATAAACATTTATTGCATTACTTCTGACTTGCTTCCTCTACTCAGTTGCTGACATGGCATTAAACATGCTTGTATTGACAAAAAGGAAAGGCACACTTCAAACACAATACACTAACAGTCTCATCTTCACATGCATTCACAGGTCCGCCTACCATAAACATGCTAACCCTGACAGCTCACTGTATCCTGTAACACTAACACAGAACTGCCCCACAGCAGCCTTAATTGCATTAAAGGGCCAGTGCACACAGAGCGACATCCTAAGACTGGAAGTGATTACATTATGGGTACTTTAGAGGCAAACAAGACAACACTGGAGAAGAGAGATGTTCTCAAGCAAATAAATACAATAAACTTAATCTGTGTGTAAAAACAACAACCTTTGTGAGAAAAATATTTGCCACACAACTCAGTAACCATGTCCAAAGGTTTCATTGAAGAGTTTTGTGTAGTTTTTATGCAAGACTAGCAGCATGCAAATATCCACCTCAGGTCCTTGTCTCCTGATGACACACTATAGTCACAATGACTGTAAAGGAGATGAATTATTGCACTAGCAAGACTTCAGCTTTAATCCACCGCAAAGTTGTTAATTAGATACAAGTGGGTAATCTGTAGCAAAGGGAACATTTGGTTTAATCTTACAGATTCCAACATAAACACAATTGACACAAATGGTGTAAACTTAGAAGCAAAAGTGAAATACATGTGATTGTCAATTTATAGAAGCTGGCGTCTCCCTAGCCTAACAGGTAATTCTTGAGTTTCATTTCAACATAATGGTCCACAGTAGCTTGAGTCATCCTCAGCTGATCTGTTAAAAATCATTTGGTACAGCTACTTTAAAAGGTTGATTGTTGGTTAACCATTTTATGTTCATGTTCCATTTCATGTATATGAACAACATGCTTGTGACATCACTAAAGATGAGGGGTGGGTGACATGTTATCAGATCATGAAGGATTAGAAGACGTTGACAATCCGCCAAAGCAAAGGGATTGTAATATCTATAGGACACATTTTACTGGTTTACTGATTTAGCCCTAAGGATGAATGTGTGTGTACATGAATGGTTGATTTTCTCTAAGTGACCCTGTGACAGACTGGTGTGTTATCCCCCTTGCTCAGTGACTGATGAAAATTAAAAACGGTGACCCTAATTCTAACCCTAAATTGTGATTGTACTTTTACAGTAGAAAATATTCTACAGTATATTTTCCATTTACTAAAGATTAGCACATTGCATCTAATTTGTATTCAAAAAGTGTGCCTTTCTTTGCTTAGCAGCTCATTGGTTTAAGACATTTCAGTTTTTTGCTTAGCCATGTATTACTAATGATGGTGGGAAACAGAATAACTTTTTGAATGGGTTTTTCTACCCTGTCTTTATATTTAGTCTTAGAGATCATCAATGCAAACCTAAATATATCAGTTCAGATAATCACGAATAAAAACAGATTTATTTTAAAAGGAAGCCTATATCAGACAAGAGGTTTTTGTAAATGTGTTCTTTTTCTCATTGCTGTAAGCACATCATGGCATGAGCTGTAGACACTATGTGGTTCATTCTGAATTCCAAAGGCAGTAAAAAATGTCCTAATTTAGTTAATTGACCTTGCAAAGCTGAGATGACCTAGACTGGCTCCAGCTGAATTTCTGGGAAGGAACTTGATGATGTCACCTTGAATTTGCATGACAGTATCAGCAAGGCCACGGCTTTTATTAAGACAGAAACTAAACATTATCTCTGTGTTTGTTGTCATATTCCAGTACTGTGGCACCAAATGACTTTGACCATTGGGTGTGGTTGAGGCTCTTAAACGCAGGTTGCAGAAGCCTGAAGACTTGATCCTAAAAGACCTACTTGAGGCTGTACAAAACAAAAAATGTTGTTAAAAAAAAGACCTCACGCTACATTTTTAGACCAAACTGAGTCACATTTGTGTGTCTTGTTTTAATAAGTGTGCCACAAATTAATTAGTTTTGAGTGTGTGTGCAAACATAATAAAATTGAACTGAAATGAAGAAGCCTGACTCTAGGTCAGTGAAACCTTTACACATATGTAGGTGTCTCTTTGTGAAATCTAATGTTTATCTGTAAAAATACTAAAACAAGAAAACATGTAATCACCTCAAGGCCAACACTGACAGTTCAAGAAACAAGTACTATGATACTTTTGGTTAAACTATTATTTTTAAGTTGGGTGTTTTTGTGTCACAAAGACTGGACGGTTTATTAATCTTTCTGCTGACTCAAGATACTGGGAAAAAATGCCTGATAAACTGAGATGAGATGAATAACAGTAAGTAGAATATGCTCTCAGTTCATACTAATTATATGCGATGGAAATACAAGAATTAGAAACCAGTTTTCAGTTTGCTGGGAGCTGTTATTCACATAGGAATAAGCCTGCTTAAGATTATAAACACCCTGTGCCATGTAGCCAGATAAAAGCATACCCAGCAGCCTGTCATTTCAGACCTCGGTTAGCTTGATAAGGGAGGCCTACAGGAGGACAAACATCCCCACAGAGTGAGAACAAATGACATGTGTCACAGTTAAAACTGAATAGAGTGAGCGTCCTCTCCCATGCGGCTCTTTGTGCTAAGAAATTGCTGAACTATACAAACACTGCAGTTCCATACACGCATGTGCTTTTTGCTAACATATATAAACACTTTGTCGGACAACAAAAGAATGAATGTCTTTACACAACCGGTCGAAACGGTGCTTGAACGCACCAGGCCTACACTAAAAACCTACCTGAACTGCCGTAGGACTTCGCCAAAAGCCATCCGACACTTGCGCATATTTTTGATTTAATGCAGTCATACAAATCCAATGGCTTTATGTCTGGGACCACAAAAGTCTTCCTCATGGTAGGGGAGTCCACCATAGCGAATCTAGAAAAATATGGGAAGCTATGCAAAAACAGATACAAGATTGTACAAAAATTTCAAGCAATCATTCTTCTTTTTTTGTAGTTTTCCACACGACCGCAGCAGGGTTGGGAATACGGATGTGGTTTCAGGTTTTCCTCGGGAAAAAAAATCCGCCCGGTCTTCCTTGCGCTCAAGCCTGCTATGATCCCGTTTCGAGTGTTTTTAGTTATTAAATATCCACTCCGTTAAATCTTACGGCCAAATGAAGTTACGTTGATACAGAAAACCGGAGAATTCCCACTTGTTTTTCCCCAATTCGCCCGCATTGCTGTGTTGTCAGTCCACTGTACACAGCTCCACTTTAGACCAGCTGATGAGTGACTGCCAGGTGCTCCATACAGGCGTCGCAATGTCAACCCACCGTCCAATAAGAATTGAGCCAGAGCAGAGGGGGCGGGACCTTCCTGTGAACGCAGACAGCAGGTAGAGGTGTGGTGTGAACGCTGCTACAGGTGCATCTTGTATGTGGGTGAACGACGGAGATGACGCCTTTTGACCAGGTATGGATAATAGCTGGAAGTCAGCTACAAATCAAGACTAATTAAGGTCAAATTAAAGTTCATATTTATATGCTATGTAAACCCAAATACCGCAATTTAATTCTAGTTTTTTGGAGTAAAGTTGGATATACAAGTTGCATTTAGAAGCGTCCATCACACCCCGGGTTGTCTTGCTTAATATTATTATAAATTTATATTCTGAATTAGATAACTGCCTCAAACAAGAAGCAAGACAGTAATGAGGGCGATGCATAATAACATTTTGCAGTATGCACAATAAAACCATTTAATATACCAGTTTTCAATGACTAAATTACATTTTAGTTTTTCTAATTACAAAGACTTGTGCATGAGGTCTCTGTAGCAACATATACATTGGATGACAGAAAACTGCAATGCCTCCCACATAAAGCTCAAAATTGCTAGAGCTCTGCAAGTGGTCCACACTGCAGTAACTTTGTAAGAGGATTAACTCTCAGCTATTTTAATCTAATTATGAAAGAAACAATTATTCCTAGTCTGTACTTTATTTCAGTACTTTGAGTCCTATGATGGGGTGGTAACTAAACCATACATTGAATAGTTTTGACTGTAAAAAGTTTGATAAAATATGTTGATCTCAGGGTTGAATGCTTAGCTCAATCACATTTTAAAAACAAATGCCTACATACACATAGATGATCAAAAAGCTAAAAAGTCGTAATAACAAAAACAGACATTAAGCTTTCTTCACAATTAGCATTTATTTACCAATTTATTGTTTAAAGTATACAATCATCATACTCAAACACTATAAACAGATTCAATAACTATGCAGCTGTAGGTTCTAATATGAAAAATTACATTCTACAGTTTAACTAAACTTAAAAGAAATCATCTACTTGTGATATGAAAGCACTGATGGTCAAAAACTATGTTCCTCCACTATGTTTATTAGGGCAGTTTTTCATTACTTTTTAACTATTCAGATACTTAAGATTGTTTCCATTTATTTAACAAAACATTCCAAAAAAGTCAAACTACATAATATGTAAGCTTCAGTTTGAAAGCAACTGTACACAGTATGTTAAGGCTCATACTTGAAATTCACTGACACCATGTGGCCAAAACATTTACTGATTTACAAAGATTTAAGGTTAAATGCTTGCATACTGGTTTTTGCCGTTTATCTTTTTGTCAAAATTATGCAAAATAAAGAGGTTAAAAAATCTACTGAAAGATTACTGGAGAAAACAGACTTCTGTCTTTGCAAAAGTCAGTGAGTTTTCTTTCATTCATCTTTAAGTCCTCCGAAGACAGCCGTTGGGACGCTCTTCTGTTCAAGTCGCACCTCTGTAAAGTTCAAAATCACAACACGTGTTTTCATGAGTAAAACATGTCGACAAAAAGATTTAAACAAAACATTTGTACTATTTCACACTGACCTTCTGGTCCTTGGTCTTCATCTTCATCCTCATCATCATCGATGTTTATCTCATCAGGATTAGCTTGCTTGGAAAGCTCAGCCAACTCACTGCGAGATGTATCGCTTCTGTGTAAGTGGATAACAAAAATAAGATGAGGTCCTACATTCCATGAGTTATCCAGATTTTTTTTTTTTAATCACAGGACAGACCACAAACCTGACGAACAGAATCTTCTCTTTGGGTTTGGGTTTGTCTTGCTCAGCCTCTGCAGCAAGCTGTTGTGCTTTTTGCTCCAAAATTTTCATATCATCTATTCCCATCTGGCCAGGAGCAAGATCTGACACTGACAACATATAAAAATGGTTAGGCAAATACAACAACATAGGTTAAAAATGTATTTATTTTTGTATAATATGATGTTTCAAAGTATATTAATAAGATATTGGACAAATGATGCACATGTAGCTATGTCAATGCTTGAAAATCCAAAATAACCCACAAAATGTATCTCTAGTACTTAGTATAAAGTTAGGATATACTTTAATTTGAATTTAGTCATAGTTCTCCTACCGGTGCCTGTGGAGCTTGTGGTAGCCTTCAGCATCTGAGAAGACATAAAATTGACCTGGGTGTTGTAGGTAGCCTGAACACTGCGTTTGATCCTCAACATCTCCCTAATGGTGTCTTCATTTCCGTGGCGGATCTCAAACTCTTTCCAGGTCTGCCAGAAATGAGCTGTCACCTAAAAAAATCACGATCATAAATACAACAAAATGCATCAGAAAGAAGCCCACACCTTTCACAGGATTGTACCATTTTGTTGAGGTTAAGATTAGTAAAGTGGAGTTTCTCACCCTTGGGTCACAGATCTGAGAGCAGTAAGAATAGATGGCTCTGCCCCGGTCAATCTCACCAAGTTTGCTCTCCATGTCAGCAAATCGCACGCACATCTCCCTTGCATGCTCATCAGGAAGGACCTAGGTGAAATTAAATGTTTATCCTTAGATATGTTCATTGTAGCATTGGCTAGAATAAATGATAATTAAACATAAAAATGTAACTAAATATGTACCCTATAATTATGACTGACCAGAATTTGAAGACAAAAGACTAAATATAATTTTTAAATTTAAAAATGGTACTTTACCTCAATAGCCTTCTGGTAAATTGCTCTGGTATATGTAACACCATAAATTTCAGCTGCTCTTTTGATGTAGATATTAAACATATGGTGTCTCTCTTCTGTTTCCACAGCCTGCGTTGCTCTCTCGTAGACAGCCATGGCATGTCGTGCCAATCCATACTCCTCTTCCAATTTGGCATACAACAAATAAATGGCTATGAAGAAAAAAAATTGAATGGAATTTACAGATGGGCAAATAAATATAGTATACATAAATGCATGGTGGAATTATACCAAAGGTATTTACTTTTGGCAAACTTTGCGGGGCAGCCATCCAGAGCTTGTTCAAATAAATCTCGAGCTCTCTCCAACTTCTTGCCCCCGTAACGATCAATGAACTTGGTAAGGTAGGTGTTCCAAATGTCATAAACGTTTGGCCACTTGAAGAGAGCAATCCCTCGCTCATATGCCTTAAAAAGATTGTAAAAATATGAAAATTATTTACAAGCATACAAACATGGAGATATTTTCGCATAATTGAATATTTTATAAGAATTTATAAACAAATGGTTTACTTTAAAGCTTTCTTCAAAGTAGTTGTGTTCTTCCAGAAACATGGCATAATTGATGACGATTTGTGGAGTGGCAATGCGTAGATCAATAATGCGGTCATACACTGCTTTTGTAGACTGGGGATATAAAAAAAGAGAAAGAATTAGACTCAGAAAGTACAAATCTAAATCAGGGTTTCACTGCCCTGTGAATGACATATTGTACAGATTTGTTTATAATAATGTTTTTGAGAATGTAATTAACATACCTGGAAAGTTCCCAGACTTTCCTCCAAATCTGCCAACATAGACCAGACCTTCAAGGATTTGTAGACTCTGTTTTGGACAGGCTCAGATGAATCAAAGTACTCTGCTTTCTTGGATGGGATGGCTGTAGCTTTCTATTATAAATCATTAAAATATAGACAAAATTACATATGTATTCATTGTGTAGCAGATACATGTCACAGAAATACATAATCAGGTAGAATTACTGGAAATGGTAATGTGTTCTTTAAAGTTTCAATTTGTTTGAGAGAGCTCGATTTCAATCATTTGTGCCCAATTCTTTTTTGCAGAACTTTAAACATCCTTTGTCAATCAGAACTTCACAATGAGTTTTTGCGAATGTCAATATCTGATTACTCTAAACTACATGCTTTACACTGTGCACTTAAATTTGTTTTAACTACACATGTTTTAAATACACATATTCAAGCAATGTTTTCTCCAGCAAAACTATCAACAACCAAATTGTGGGGGAAAAATACACATTTTGCCTAATTAATTTGTTATTGTGCAATGAAGATATTCTTTTTTTATTTTTTTTTTATTTTAAAAACAAAAAAGACTTGCTGCAATTCTAAAACTCTGCCACTAGATGTACCCTCTCTCTTTCTTTCTGTGACTCAACATAAAGGAAAATGTCTATTTCTGAATTGACCCAGAAACAACACATTAAACACTGTAAATAAACACTTATTCTTTGTCCTACATGCTTCCCTGCAGCTTGTGTCACTGTCATCTACCTTGCCTGACACCTTTATGTCTGTTTGTGTCTTTATTCGTTCTTCTCAACACCCCCAGCTGACTGAGGTAGACTGTTACCCATGAGCCTGATTTTGCTATCTAAATAATTTGTGCGTCTTCAGAAAGTAGGATTAAATTCAAGTGAATGTTCAATGCAAACTTTTGGTTTCCTTGGCTAGAAAACATTTATATTATTCTGGATTTTATCATTAATATTTTATTCAAACATGGTATTAAATTGAACAGGAATATAATTAAAATAAACTGGACTAATTATTTTGAACTTTATTAATTGGATTAAGAATATAACTTTTTTACTTTCCCTTTTTAATCCCCTGGAATGACTACTTTTAGTGTTAATAGTTCTTGCAAATATAACTAAATGATCTAAAAATAATTAAAAAAAATGTGATGTTACCCTCAGTATGCGTAGTGCCTGATCATAGTTCTCATGGCGAAGCTCCATCTCTCCATATTCACACCACACTGCAGCTAGGTCATCCACCTGCTTGTAGTTCACTTTAGTTGCCTTCTCAAAGATTGTCCTAGCCTGTAAAGTCAGGAAATATGAGACATATCAAATAATTAAAACAAAAAATTGTACCACAAATTTAAGGGAATAATGTAATACTTAAAGAGAAACCTCACTGACTTACATCATCCAGCTGATCATTTTCCTCATAGAATTTTGCAAAAGAAACCCAGAGCGAGTGAGGCTTTCCAGTGGCCTTCATTGGATCAACTGTCTGTACTGCCTCTGTATATGTGTTGATGATCTGCAGAGAATATAATGTCCATGTTTATTGTGCTTGATAAATGCAGTGTTTTAAAAATGTTTTAGTTAGTCACTAAACCCTACCTGCCGTGGGTTTCCATCATAAAGTTTGACTCGCTTGTGCCACTCATGAACATTATGTGGGTTCTGCCTCAAAAGAACACTGTTCAGCAGAAGTGGACGTCGAGCTATGAGCTGCTCAAAGCGCGCCAGTCTAAGCTCCAAGTCTGTGTCATCTGTTTGGAGAGTGGCAATAAAAAAAACATTCATAAGAAGTGTAGTGAAAAGAAAAATGTTATCAGTGTTAATGAATGTGCACAAACCTTCTTCCTCCTGTCCCATCTCAGCAGTAGTCTCCATTTTTGCTGCAATCATGCTCTCCTCAAACTGGGCATAACTATCAAACACTTGTGTAAAGTCCCTTACTGTTACCACAGTGAGAATGGCTTCCTCATACACATCCCGTGCCTGAGAAAACAAAGAGACCAGAAAAAGACAGTTTCATAAACCTGCACAACATTCATTTGTGTGCAAACAACTGACCCACACTAAATACATTTATAAAATATAAAACATTTGACAAGTCTTTTCATAAGTGATTGTTACATAATAATGGAAGATATTTTGAGAAAACACACTTTCTCAAAGTGGCCACTCCTGATGTAATAGTCAGCCAAAGAGCACCAAAGTTTTCCAAGTTGGTCTGTGAAGCGTGTGAGGCCTCCACGTATGATGGCTCCAACATTTAGAGAGGTCACTTTATCAGGATTCTGAGAGATCAGGTCACATAGCTCATGCCACAGCTAGAAAAAAAAAACATCAATTTAAAAAATATAAGTGAAAAAGGGTTGTTGTGGGGGGTTTAAGGTTAATACACAAACACTGGGAGGTGCTTGAGATGACATTAAAATCTTACCTGATAGTTGGACTTGCCCTCTTTGGACACAAAGCTTTCATCATTAACAACTGCTGCTAGTCGCACTGCAGCTTCATTAAGGCGACCAACAGACCTTAGATAGTCTATATATTCTTCTGCATTTTCCGGGGAAAGCTATAAATACAGAAAATTATTTTTGATTTATGTTAGGAATTCTTTACTTAAAATTTGAAATGTAATCTCTTTGTCCTCTACCAAAAAAAAAGGCTGGGAAATGAATTGTGTTTCTACAGCTTTCTTAAATATAAGAGTTCTACATCTTATGCTGGTGAAACGTGAAAATCTTTGAGACTTCTGGTGATTAACAAAAGTAAGTGCAACAAGATGATAATTCTTGAAACAAAATGACAAGTTAGCTCAAAAGTGGTGGTTGTGTCCATCTTCAGCTGTCAACAGGTGAGAAATGGATTAAAACCCTGGCTGGACAGGTAACCATTTGATCACAGGGCTGATTATTCTATTATATCCTTAATAATAACTGCTATATAACACAGAATTGTACACTGTAATCTCACCTTAAGGTACCTCCGATAGACCCGGATAGCCGTCTCAGGTAGGGGCAGGTTACGGACAAAGCGGAGATACAATGGCCAAATTCGGGGATGCTGAGTTACAGGTAGGGCTCTCAGTGCACGATCAAATGTTCGCCGACTTCTTGTGATCTTACACTGAGACACAAGGAACTGGCAGTAATCAAGCCATATCCTTGGCATCTAGTTTAAGAAAAGGATTGTTGGTCAGTTTTAAATAAAACACACACACACACCCATGATTCTTCTTATTGTTTAGAGCAAAATTGTTTCAAATTGAGTCAGCATTACCTTGTGCATGAAGACGAGTGCTCTTTCATGACAGTTATTGACCTCTTCGTAGGATGGCTCAGTTATACATTTCCCTTTGACCTGTTTCCTTCTCTCTCTCAGATAATTGTACCACAACTTGTAGCTGTGAAAAGATAAGTAGTTTACATGAGACAGACAACAAAACTGGCTTTATGCTCAAAGTTGGTCGATCTTAACAATGTTAATGTTTATAACCATTTATTTAAATGTTAAGTCACATTAATGATATTTAGTAAAGGTTTACAGCTTAATTGAAAGCCCAAAATATCGTGGAATATAATGGTATCTTGATTAATAGCACATGTGAAGTTGCTGCATGTTCTCTCAGACATCAACATAAACATCAGTGTCCAGGCTTTTTTAGTAACCTTACCTTCCTGGCAATTCCTTCAGAGCCCGCTCATAAATCATGTTGAGGGTGGGTTTGGGTCCATTCTGTTTGAATTCAATGTAACGCATCCAGCACTTGACAGAATATGGATTCCTGATAATCTCCTCTTCATAAGGAAGATCGTCATCCTTCTAAGGAAAGCCATAGAAAATAACGAAACAATGACGTTTTGTTAGAGCTGGCATTGTAGCGCAAAACGTAGTACTTCTTTACCAGTATTATATATATTAGACTGATAAGAACTTCAGAAAAACAATTACGTAAAACTCTGAATGTTAACATCATAAAACACGTATGTTTGACTGCATATATCTTTCAAGCTCAAACCATAACTTTGCTATGCACTGAGCAAGGCTAACAATACAGTAAAAAGTTAACGCTTCTTGTCAAAAATACTATCTATATACATAATATTGTAACTCACAAAGATAACATCGGGTTTTCCATTAATTGAAGGCATTCCTTCGCAGAGAAAATAACCTTTTCTGTTAAAAGTGGGGCTAACTTTGGATAGCTAAGCTAGCTTGCGGACTAGAAACGTGAAAACCTCAGTGACTTCCGGTGATTAAACCCGCAAGCGCAGCAAATAAGAACTACAAGCATAAAGAACTACAGAGGTTTATTCTTCTTCTGGTGTTCATTGGCGATTGGCAAACAGCTACTGCCACAAACTGGTGAAACGTGTGAATTACGACAGTAGTTCATTCATTTAAAATGAGGGTGTTGCAACTTGCACACATTACTTGAATGTTTTCTTATTCGACATTTTATTGTCCTAAAAATTTTTGTAAAGTTTTTTTCAGTCTCATTTCTTTGAACTGTTAATTATCTATAAAATGTTATTGGTTTTATCTTTTTCTGTCAAATTTAGGCCATAATGTGTCACCTAAATTCTTGATCCTCTCATATTTTCTTTACATTATGGATGACTTCTCCCAATAGAATCTGTAGAAGGGAAAAGCATGCAGTTTCAAATTTTTGTCATCTCAGAGGTGACTTTTGCACTTATAATATATATTTTAAGTTTTCCTAGTACATAACGTATACAGATCTCATCATGCTTTCAGTATTTCTGAATGCAAATACAAGTTTATTTATGAAAGGTGTGTTTTTCTACAACATACAGTAATTTTACTGTATGATTGATAACATACAGATTAATTTTAAAACAGAAATAACTGTGCTTTTGCAGGTTTCAAACATGATTAATAGTGGTAAATATTATATCTATATTGTAAATACATCATGATAAAAAAAAAACTGTATTTTTTACCATAAAATAGTAATTTGAGTCATGAACAGTTGTTCAAAGTTTTAATCTACTAATTAGGACAATCAAGAATAACTGAGAAATATGCATTTCATAAATTGATCATCTGCATTAGTTTACACAAATACTTTTTAGATAGCACAAGGGCCTTTGATAGCTCAGGGCATGAAACACAAAGCACTAAAGTGTTAGTGGCTCTTATGCCATAGGAATCTTAAGAATATTAAAAATCCACATATGGCATTCCCAGCTGAATTAACTATTTTTGGGCCCTCCCTTGAAAAAGCCCCAATAAACCTAACTGTGTGCAAAATGTTTCGATTATTGGGGCGCTTTTAAATGATTTTTAGCCAGCTTTTAAGTTAGATCCTGTAATTTAAGATTCAGCATAGTAGAATTAATTAATTTGTGGAACTAACAATAAAGTAAATTACAATACATTTAAAATGTCATGAAATAGTACATGAAATCTTATGTTAGAAAAATACAACAGTTGTCCTGTTAGATTGAAAGGGTTGACTTCACAATCTTAAAAAGGAGATTGCTCTAATGTTTAATATAAATCATCTATAAATCACGTATATTCTTATGTAAATTGCTGTTAATCCCTCTGAAAGACATTTGGGCAGTTGTTTATTATTTTTTCTGACTTTGCCAGCAGTGTATCAAAATCAAAGTCACATACCTTTTCAAGGACATTAAGTTTCCATAACAGCAACAACATCCTTTTATGCTGCATGAGGATAAAGATCTTTGATATTTGAGTGGTACTTATTATAGATCTTCTCTCAGCCTTGTTGGCAAATGTTCTACTCCTTTTAGGGAAAGGTCTAATACCAAATGAACTTTATGGAAAGGGCCTTACATTCACTTTTATTAGAGGAATATGAGATGTGCCAGTGTGCTGCAACCATATACCAGCCCCACTTGGGAGCTTCCCCAAAAAAGAATGTCTGCAGTTGGCCATGTACATGTTTATTTGCACGGGTAAGAAGAGACAACTTCTCACTATAAAATGATCTAATCTCATTTAAGTGAGTCAGAATCTAATTTTGATTTTGTAAATTATTTATTAGAGAAAAAAAAAAGGAATTCAGAAGGTGCATATGCTTTGCACAGCATCTATTTTGGGACATGCTTAGAAGATTAGTGTCAGACTTGTGCAAAAGACAAATGCTTCTATGAAACATGTTGTTTAGGATTACTACTAATAAAACAAATGTTCTCTAAATTAATACAGGTTCATTTGGGGATTTGTTTCCACAATGTTATTTAGCTGACACTAGTGATGTTCAGGATAATAAAATGACCATTAAACATCACTGCTAAGAATTGAAATGTGGACAACACCTGACATTTAAAACCAATGACATTTAAGGACATTTTACTTAGGGAAAAGAATTTATGGGTTCACAAAGGGAGGTCAAGTGGCATATCCCTGAATAGTTTCTTTGATTTTTTCAGACTCTTCATAGTTTTTATTTTGTTTTATTTTGTATTATATATACATACAGTTTACAATGTTTCCTACTGTTAAGCAGTTTGAAGCTATTCATTTACTTATTATTATTACTTTTACTAATTTCTTTGGACTTTCTAAACTTCTGTTACAAAAATTACTTGATTAAATATGAAAAACAAAATTATTCATTTAATTGTAATATATTTTAAGGTAATAAATCTTATATCAAAAAATAGCAGACTAATCCTGAAATGTCACACGATGGGTCTTAAGATGACAGGGATGCTTGACCAAATCGAGAGGCGGACTGCTGCTGACCAGACAATTCCAGCCTGTATAAAAGAAGCAGCCTCAGAATCCTCAGAGAACTGAAAGGCATCACACAGGTTAGTGCTTTGTCTGTTTACATCAGCTTATTTGCAATTTCTGACTTCATGCTGTTGTCAAGTCTAGTGATGTGCTGTGACTAATAGGATTATTGTTTCAACATGACCTTCAGTTGATGATTATTTTGTTTTATAACACCTTGTTACTTTGAATGAATTTGATTGTTTTCATGAATAATTTTGAAGAACTGTAGAATTTTAAATCAACAAAAAGTACTTTAACTCTTCATAATTGTTTATTTGCACGTATAACGGACTTTGTACTGACATTGTAGGATTTTACACAAAAATAATTTAAAATAGATTTTAAAATGAGCTCTTTTTATTGTTGTTTGATTCTGAAAGGCAGTGTGAGACATTTTGTGTTTTAGTATTTTAAAAGGTCATATCAATCTTTTTTAACAGCATCTTTTGACATCAACCAATTTTGGCCACTCAGAAAGACTGAGGTAAGATATGCTTGCAATAAAACACCCTATTTAATGTGATTTTTCTTTCAGAAATTATTTTAAAATTACATCAGAATAAAGTTTGATTACAGTAAAACAAAAGTCCTTTTTCCCCCTCAGTACTAACAAAGTGCCAAAATGAGCACAGACGCTGAGATGGAGCAGTATGGGCCGGCGTCCATTTACCTCCGGAAGCCAGAAAGGGAGAGGATCGAGGCTCAAAACACTCCATTTGACGCCAAAACAGCCTACTTTGTGGTTGATGAGGCTGAAATGTATGTGAAGGGTAAACTGACAAAAAAAGAGGGTGGCAAAGCCACTGTTGAGACAGTTGGCGGGAAAGTAAGTAAACATTTTTTAACTCTTTACACACTACCATGAGATACAGTTCATCTTATATATTTTCACCAATACTGTTTTAACGGGAAACATGGTTAAAGTTACACTGAATGAATTTAACATATTTTTTGTTTAGACCGTCACTGTAAAAGAGGATGATATCCATCCCATGAACCCTCCAAAATTTGACAAGATTGAGGACATGGCCATGATGACCCACCTCAATGAGCCCTGTGTGCTGTATAACCTCAAAGATCGTTTTGCATCATGGATGATCTACGTGAGTCTTTAACATCAAGATCAGAATGAAAATATCAACCATAAAAAAAAAATATTACGACCAAACGCAGACCATGATATTAAGCAGGAGTATCTTTTTCCAGACCTACTCAGGCTTGTTTTGCGTGGTCGTGAATCCATACAAGTGGCTTCCAGTGTACGATGTTCAAGTTGTTGGGGCATACAGAGGCAAGAAGAGGATTGAGGCTCCACCCCACATCTTCTCAGTCTCTGACAATGCCTATCAGTTCATGCTCACTGGTGAGACATTTAACCCTGAGATGTGGTGATGTAAATGTACATTGATTACATTACATACTTTTATGCATTTAGTATCTAATGAAACTAAATGTTTGTTTAAGATCGTGAGAACCAGTCAATCCTTATCACGTGAGTAAAAGAACAGTTTTGTTTATAGTACATTTGTAGGAGTATAAAAACAAAGTTCAACCATATAAAATGAAGCTAAAACTGTACCTTCTATACCTCAGCGGAGAATCTGGTGCTGGAAAGACTGTCAACACCAAGCGTGTCATCCAGTACTTTGCAACAATTGCAATGACTGGATCAAAGAAGGCAGAGCAGCAAACATCTGGAAAGATACAGGTACTGTGCTAGACCATACTGAAATATTTTTTTTTTAGTTACCTGTTTATAAAACACAATATGTTAAATTGGTAAAATTATCTTTTAGGGTTCACTGGAAGATCAAATCATTGCAGCCAACCCTCTGCTGGAAGCATATGGTAATGCCAAAACTGTGAGGAATGACAACTCCTCTCGTTTTGTAAGTGTTAATAATAAACATGAGCTTTTTAAGTTGCATATCAAGAATCCTAATAACCTAAGTGTGATGTTTTAGGGTAAATTTATCAGAATTCATTTTGGGACCTCTGGAAAACTGGCCTCAGCAGATATTGAAACGTGTAAGTCAATTTTCTCACATCCTTTAAAGCGGCACTCTGGAGCATTTTTCTCTGTATCAAAGTTTTCTAAATGTTTTAAATGATATTTCAGGTCTAAACTATGATCTATGGGTTGAGTTCCACAACATCTGTCATTCTGATGAAGACCCTCCTTCCTCCTAGAGACCCCTTTCCATTATTTCTTGCCGCCGACATTTTTCAGCCAATGAAATTCAAATTTCTGCATTGTCTGAACATGCACGCGCATCGACCAAACCTGTACCCGTAGGGGGCGCTGTCGTACAGGACGCTCCGTGTGTTTCTCTGCCGTCTCAGCCGTTCACTGAGGACTCACGGCTCATTTCTACTAAAAACCTACCCATTCTCCAGCTAAAGATGGATTTATTTTTATTTTTAAACCTTTCACCTCACAGAATGGCAAGGCTTGACAGGATTATGCGTTTATTTTGGTCAGAAAGTTAATCCAGGGCCGAGTCAAGTTCAGCTTCAGAGTCCAGCAGCAGCTCTCTGCTAACAGAGCTAATATCAGAAGCAGCAGGGACAGAGAGGGCTCAGACTCTCGTAGTATTGTTGGAATAAGATTGTGAACTGTGAGTGATTAAACCCTACACATTGAGCTGTACAGTTCATGTCCGAAGTATATGCGCCGCGTGCACGCGCGCACACGCGACCGGACGCGCGTGTCGAGATGTTTTGAGGAGGAGCCTTTGGACGCTAGATTCAAAAACTGCTCTCCTGATGAAATCCTCCGGAGTGCCGCTTTAAGAAATTTGTGTGAATTTACACTTGCATGTTGCAAACAGAAAATCAATGACTTTTTTTAACATTAAGTCATTTCTCATAGATCTGCTGGAGAAGTCTCGTGTCACCTTCCAGTTGTCTGCTGAGAGGAGCTACCATATCTTCTATCAGCTGATGACAGGCCACAAGCCCGAGCTTCTGGGTATGTTAATGGAAACAATGTATAATATTAAAAACAATAATGTACTATCTGTTCAATTATTTTTCATCAATTTTTTTGCAGAGGCTCTGCTGATCACCACCAACCCCTTTGACTATCACATGATTAGTCAGGGTGAGGTCACTGTCAAGAGCATCAATGATGTTGAGGAGTTCATTGCAACAGATGTAAGTTAGTGTTAAAGGAATAAGAAAAGTAAAGTAAAATTTTGACAGCTAACAATTAAATCACTTCCTTCATTTCCATTATAGACTGCAATTGATATCTTGGGCTTCACTGCTGAAGAGAAGGTCAGCATCTACAAGCTGACTGGTGCTGTGATGCATCACGGCAACATGAAATTCAAGCAGAAGCAGCGTGAGGAGCAGGCTGAACCAGACGGCACTGAGGGTAAATGAAAAAGATTGTACAGTTTCATTGTTTCATCAAGTTTTTAATGCTTTGTAATGCTTTTTATCTCAATGTTTCCTTAATGTGGGAAATATTCTGAATATTAGTGTCCTGCAGAGGAGTTTTCCATTTATTAAAAAGAGTTTATTTCCATCAGTGGCTGATAAAATCGCCTACCTTTTGGGCCTGAACTCAGCTGACATGCTGAAAGCTCTGTGCTACCCAAGAGTCAAGGTCGGAAATGAGATGGTCACCAAAGGTCAGACCGTCCCACAGGTAAAAAGCTTGAAAATGTTGCTATTAATTTTTTAATAATAGATATATGATTCTATTATATCTAATATAATCTTCTGGCTGTAATGTTGCATTTGGTATAAAAATACTGTATTAATATGCACTGTCCCTTTAAAAATTAAGTAAACATGAAACCTAAAAGATGTCAATGCTAACTATTTCTGCTTCAGGTCAACAATGCAGTCATGGCTCTGTGTAAGTCCATCTATGAGAAAATGTTCTTGTGGATGGTCATCCGTATCAATGAGATGTTGGACACAAAACAGCCAAGAGCTTTCTTCATTGGAGTGTTGGACATTGCTGGATTTGAGATCTTTGATGTGAGTTAAAATTGTCTTAGCAGTTCTAGAGATTATTATTATTTTGTCATAAAATTAAATTGCTTTCTGTAACTACAGTACAACAGCTTGGAGCAGCTCTGCATCAACTTCACCAATGAGAAACTGCAACAGTTCTTCAACCACCACATGTTTGTCCTGGAGCAAGAGGAGTACAAGAAGGAGGGCATTGAATGGGAGTTCATTGACTTTGGTATGGACTTGGCTGCCTGCATTGAGCTTATTGAGAAGGTAAGATAAATGTGTAAAACAGAAGTAAAAGCCTGTTTTTTGAAAAATCCTAAACCATTTTCATGTTGATGTTGGTGTTTTTTTTAGCCAATGGGCATCTTCTCCATCCTTGAAGAGGAGTGCATGTTCCCCAAGGCTTCTGATACAACTTTCAAGAACAAGCTGAATGATCAGCATCTTGGCAAAAGCAAAGCTTATGAGAAGCCAAAGCCTGGAAAGGGCAAGGCTGAGGCTCACTTCTCCCTGGTTCACTATGCTGGTACAGTGGACTACAACATCACTGGCTGGCTGGACAAGAACAAGGACCCACTGAATGATTCAGTTGTGCAGCTCTATCAGAAGTCTTCCAACAAACTGCTCTCTAACCTGTATGCAACCCATGCAGCATCTGAGGGTAAGAAAGAGCTCAATCCACAACTTGAATTATAGAAAAACTATCAAGTTTGTTTAGAAAATATTCTATTTAGTGAAGAAACACCCTACAATGTAGTCTATATAGGTATATATGAGTGGAATTGTCTGAAAATCTAGTTAATGACACCTGATGGTGATCCAAATATAAAATAATGCTGCTTCAAAAAGTATACCTATCAAGGTAGGTATCAATATCAGATATATTATGTTTTTAAGGCTGTTAGTTACAATTTTGTGTCTCTGAAATAGCAAGAGACTGATTAATGTCTACAATAGTTCACGATTTAGTAACATAACGTGAAATTTTTTTTTCTAAAGCTGAGGGTGCAAAGAAGGGTGGTAAGAAGAAGGGTGGTTCCTTCCAGACTGTGTCCGCTCTTTTCAGGGTATGTAAACTTTCATTGTTTTGGAAAGCAGTGTGAAGCTAATGTAGAAAACAAGCTGAAAATGTGTTCATAATGTTGATCCACAGGAGAACTTGGGCAAGCTGATGACCAACTTGAGGAGCACTCACCCTCACTTTGTGCGTTGCTTGATTCCCAATGAAACAAAGACCCCAGGTAAGAGATCTGATGTTCCAATTAGACTAAAGAACTACAAGGTGACAGTTAAATGACTCTAACCATAATTTTTCAACACCCAGGTCTTATGGAGAACTTCTTGGTCATCCACCAGCTGAGGTGTAACGGTGTGCTGGAGGGCATCAGAATCTGCAGAAAGGGATTCCCCAGCAGAATCCTCTACGGTGACTTCAAGCAGAGGTTAAAACTGTTTTCATCATGAACATGTAAACTTGGTTTTCAACGGTCAACATGGGACAAAACCAATCTATTATTCTTCTTTAGATACAAAGTACTGAATGCCAGTGTCATCCCTGAGGGACAGTTCATTGACAACAAGAAAGCTTCAGAGAAGCTGTTGGGCTCCATTGATGTGGACCACACTCAGTACAAGTTTGGACACACCAAGGTACATTTCAAGATGCTAATATCATGACCTCTTTACTAAAGTATAAACAGTGGTATCAGGGTGTACTGACAAGTATTACTTTTGATTTTAACCATATAGGTGTTCTTCAAAGCTGGTCTGCTGGGTACACTTGAGGAGATGAGAGATGAAAAACTGGCTGAGCTGGTGACCATGACTCAGGCTCTCGCCAGAGGTTATGTCATGAGGAAGGAGTTTGTTAAGATGATGGAGAGGAGGTACGATGACAATTATATACCCTATAGTGTTGAACTGGCCTCTTGTCTTTGGGATAAAAGTGACATTTTGCTCTGATTTTCTTCTTAGAGAGTCTATTTTCACAATCCAGTACAACATTCGTTCATTCATGAATGTGAAGAACTGGCCATGGCTGAAACTGTACTTCAAGATCAAGCCTCTTCTGAAGAGCGCTGAGACTGAGAAGGAGCTGCAGCAGATGAAGGAGAACTATGACAAGATGAAGACAGACCTGGCTACTGCTCTGGCCAAGAAGAAGGAACTGGAGGAGAAAATGGTTTCCATGCTTCAGGAGAAGAATGACTTGCAACTCCAAGTGGCTTCTGTAAGTAGGCAAATGCCTCTAGTGTGGCATGACTAAGTCATTGGCTTCAGCCATGTTCTGTATTGGTTAATGATTGTGAGGAGTTTATTATTAATTTCTGTTTTGAATATGTGTGAAAATTGTTTTCTGATTTTATGTGTTGTGGGTTTGATGGTTCTTTTTCTCATATTCAACAAAACAACAATAATTGTTTTTTGTACTGTGAAGCAAAAAGAATACCAATTTCAGAATTTAAATTCATATCTAAACATCAGAAAAGTACAGGGTTGTTGTCATTTTTACAAATCTTGTTAGATTCAAACAGGGCATGTTACCTTAGATGTATATACAATGTTACCACATTGTAAGTGTTGAATATATATATATCAAACTGATGTCACAACCATCAAGGAGCAATACTTACATTTCCATTAATAATATTCATAGGAAGTTGAGAATCTCTCAGATGCTGAGGAAAGGTGTGAAGGGCTCATCAAGAGCAAGATCCAGCTTGAGGCCAAACTCAAAGAGACATCTGAGAGACTGGAGGATGAAGAGGAAATCAATGCTGAGCTGACTGCTAAGAAGAGGAAGCTGGAGGATGAATGCTCTGAGCTGAAGAAAGACATTGATGACTTAGAGCTCACCTTGGCCAAAGTGGAGAAGGAGAAGCATGCCACTGAGAACAAGGTCAAAATCAGTTACACAACTATCTGACAGCAATAAGTCAATTTGCAGCATTATGTCAATGTATTTAAAGAAATGTTTGAATGTGACTTTCATATACTTAGGTGAAAAACCTGACAGAGGAGATGGCTACTCAAGATGAGGCCATTGCCAAGTTAAGCAAGGAGAAGAAAGCCCTCCAGGAGGCCCATCAGCAAACACTGGATGATCTCCAGGCAGAGGAAGACAAAGTCAACACTCTGACCAAGGCCAAGACAAAGCTGGAACAGCAAGTGGACGATGTAAGAGAGACATTTCTTTTACTTTTAGTTTTGTTTTGACATTGAGTATTCTTGGAATTAATGACTTCAAAACATCTGACATCTACAGCTTGAAGGTTCACTGGAGCAAGAGAAGAAGCTCCGCATGGACCTTGAGAGAGCCAAGAGAAAGCTTGAAGGAGACCTGAAACTGGCCCAGGAATCCATAATGGATCTGGAGAATGACAAGCAGCAATCTGATGAGAAAATCAAGAAGTAAATTTCATGACTTATAATATTACTGCACAATGTCAATTATACATTTCAGATTTAAAACAACTGTATTTGTTGAAATCCAGGAAGGACTTTGAAATCAGCCAACTCCTCAGCAAGATTGAGGATGAACAGTCCCTTGGTGCTCAGCTTCAGAAGAAGATCAAGGAGCTCCAGGTCAGATGAATTCAAATGATTCTGATATTATTCAGATGATTATATTTATTGTATTTTTTCCAGGTTTTTAACCCATCCTAATATTTCTTTTATTCATCAAATCCTAGGCTCGTATTGAGGAGCTGGAAGAGGAGATTGAGGCTGAGAGGGCTGCTCGTGCTAAAGTTGAGAAGCAGAGAGCTGACCTCTCCAGGGAGCTGGAGGAGATCAGTGAGAGGCTTGAGGAAGCTGGTGGAGCAACAGCTGCTCAGATTGAGATGAACAAGAAGCGTGAGGCTGAGTTCCAGAAGTTGCGTCGTGACCTTGAAGAATCCACTCTCCAGCATGAAGCTACTGCAGCAGCTCTCCGCAAGAAGCAGGCCGACAGCGTTGCAGAGCTGGGAGAGCAGATCGACAACCTGCAGCGTGTCAAGCAGAAGCTGGAGAAGGAGAAGAGCGAGTACAAGATGGAGATTGATGACCTCTCAAGCAACATGGAGGCTGTTGCCAAAGCAAAGGTGAACAGACACTTCTCACTTCAACATGTATAAACATTGAATTGTGAATCCTAAAAACATAACAATAAAATCAACATTTTTTGGTTGTAGGGCAACTTGGAGAAAATGTGCAGAACCCTCGAGGACCAACTCAGTGAAATTAAAGCCAAAAATGATGAGAATGTTCGCCAGCTGAATGACATTAATGCACAGAAGGCAAGACTTCAGACAGAGAATGGTAAGTGATCGAACAATTAAACAATCTGTTAGTAATACCTGAAAAGCTCCAAGTCTAATGCATGTATACGTTGACAGGTGAACAGGCTCGCCAGCTTGAGGAGAAAGAAGCTCTTGTTTCTCAGCTGACAAGAGGCAAACAGGCTTTCACTCAGCAGATTGAGGAGCTCAAGAGGCACGTGGAGGAGGAAGTGAAGGTATAGCAATAGAACATTTGCTATTTAAATACTCAATTTTCTTGTTAAATTTCCTATTTTTACTGTGTCACATATGTGGGTTGTTGAACAATTTTGTCTACCTGACATTTTATTGTGACAACAGTAAAACAAAACCTGTGTTACACTGACTGTGTTTTACAGGCCAAGAATGCCCTGGCCCATGCTGTTCAGTCTGCTCGCCATGACTGTGATCTGCTCAGGGAGCAGTATGAGGAGGAGCAGGAGGCCAAGGCTGAGCTGCAGAGAGCTATGTCTAAGGCCAACAGTGAGGTGGCTCAGTGGAGAAGCAAATACGAGACTGATGCCATCCAGCGCACTGAGGAGCTGGAGGAGGCCAAGTACGCCACTACAAGTCTCTCATGTCAATTAGATTTCAATTATCTTGTTTTCCTCCAATCAATTCAAACATCTCTTCACTAAAGGAAAAAGCTTGCCCAGCGCCTGCAGGAGGCTGAGGAATCCATTGAGGCTGTGAACTCCAAGTGTGCCTCTTTGGAGAAGACCAAGCAGAGGCTGCAGGGTGAGGTGGAGGACCTCATGATTGATGTGGAGAGAGCTAATGCTCTGGCTGCCAACCTTGACAAGAAGCAGAGGAACTTTGACAAGGTTAAATATTTTTCTAGACATTTAAACTACTTATATGTGATGCAACACAGTAGATGATATTTGCAAATATTGTACTCGTCTAAATCTAAAATAGGTGCTGTCAGAATGGAAGCAGAAGTATGAGGAGGGCCAGGCTGAGCTGGAGGGAGCCCAGAAGGAGGCTCGCTCTTTGAGCACTGAGCTGTTCAAGATGAAGAACTCCTATGAGGAGGCACTGGATCAGCTGGAGACCATGAAGAGGGAGAACAAGAACCTGCAGCGTATGCATCTATACCTTCAGGGCGTGTATTATATATAACAAATCAGTCCTGAATAACTAACATGATTGTATTTCTACTGTTTGACTATTTTAGAGGAGATTTCAGATCTGACAGAACAAATTGGTGAGACTGGAAAGAGTATCCATGAGTTGGAGAAAGCCAAGAAGTCTGTGGAGACAGAAAAGTCAGAAATCCAGACCGCTTTGGAAGAAGCTGAGGTAATTATGTTTTTAAATAATTAAATGTAAGTTCTCATTGCTTCTAAATTCCATCATACTTTTAAATAACAGTTGTTTTAAATTATTCACAGGGCACTCTGGAGCATGAGGAGGCCAAGATTCTCCGTGTCCAGCTTGAGCTCAACCAGGTCAAGAGTGAGGTTGACAGGAAGGTGGCTGAGAAGGATGAGGAAATGGAGCAGATCAAGAGAAACAGCCAGAGGGTGATTGACTCCATGCAGAGCACTCTGGATTCCGAGGTCAGGAGCAGGAATGATGCCCTGAGAGTCAAGAAGAAGATGGAGGGAGACCTGAATGAGATGGAAATTCAGCTGAGCCATGCCAACAGGCAGGCTGCTGAGGCCCAGAAACAGCTGAGGAATGTCCAGNGAAATGTTTGAATGTGACTTTCATATACTTAGGTGAAAAACCTGACAGAGGAGATGGCTACTCAAGATGAGGCCATTGCCAAGTTAAGCAAGGAGAAGAAAGCCCTCCAGGAGGCCCATCAGCAAACACTGGATGATCTCCAGGCAGAGGAAGACAAAGTCAACACTCTGACCAAGGCCAAGACAAAGCTGGAACAGCAAGTGGACGATGTAAGAGAGACATTTCTTTTACTTTTAGTTTTGTTTTGACATTGAGTATTCTTGGAATTAATGACTTCAAAACATCTGACATCTACAGCTTGAAGGTTCACTGGAGCAAGAGAAGAAGCTCCGCATGGACCTTGAGAGAGCCAAGAGAAAGCTTGAAGGAGACCTGAAACTGGCCCAGGAATCCATAATGGATCTGGAGAATGACAAGCAGCAATCTGATGAGAAAATCAAGAAGTAAATTTCATGACTTATAATATTACTGCACAATGTCAATTATACATTTCAGATTTAAAACAACTGTATTTGTTGAAATCCAGGAAGGACTTTGAAATCAGCCAACTCCTCAGCAAGATTGAGGATGAACAGTCCCTTGGTGCTCAGCTTCAGAAGAAGATCAAGGAGCTCCAGGTCAGATGAATTCAAATGATTCTGATATTATTCAGATGATTATATTTAATGTATTATTTCCAGGTTTTTAACCCACCTTAATATTTCTTTCATTCATCAAATCCTAGGCTCGTATTGAGGAGCTGGAAGAGGAGATTGAGGCTGAGAGGTCTGCTCGTGCTAAAGTTGAGAAGCAGAGAGCTGACCTCGCCAGGGAGCTGGAGGAGATCAGTGAGAGGCTTGAGGAAGCTGGTGGAGCAACAGCTGCTCAGATTGAGATGAACAAGAAGCGTGAGGCTGAGTTCCAGAAGCTGCGTCGTGACCTTGAAGAATCCACTCTCCAGCATGAAGCTACTGCAGCAGCTCTCCGCAAGAAGCAGGCCGACAGCGTTGCAGAGCTGGGAGAGCAGATCGACAACCTGCAGCGTGTCAAGCAGAAGCTGGAGAAGGAGAAGAGCGAGTACAAGATGGAGATTGATGACCTCTCAAGCAACATGGAGGCTGTTGCCAAAGCAAAGGTGAACAGACACTTCTCACTTCAACATGTATAAACACTGAATTGTAAATCATAAAAATGTAACAATAAAATCAACATTTTTTGGTTGTAGGGCAACTTGGAGAAAATATGCAGAACCCTCGAGGACCAACTCAGTGAAATTAAAGCCAAAAATGATGAAAATGTTCGCCAGCTGAATGACATTAATGCACAGAAGGCAAGACTTCAGACAGAGAATGGTAAGTGACCTAACATGAAAAGAGTTTGCATTGTAATAGTATTTTTTAATCTAGTTTTATCACTTGTGTAACTTCAACAGGTGAGCTGTCTCGTCAGCTTGAGGAGAAAGAAGCTCTTGTTTCTCAGCTGACAAGAGGCAAACAGGCTTTCACTCAGCAGATTGAGGAGCTCAAGAGGCACGTGGAGGAGGAAGTGAAGGTATAGCAATAGAACATTTCCTCCCCAAACATACTTTTCCCCTGAAAAAAACCTTTATTTTCAGTGTATGACATAAGCGGTTTGGTAAACAATGTTGTGACAGTAAAACAAAACCTGTGTTACACTGACTGTGTTTTACAGGCCAAGAATGCCCTGGCCCATGCTGTTCAGTCTGCCCGCCATGACTGTGATCTGCTCAGGGAGCAGTATGAGGAGGAGCAGGAGGCCAAGGCTGAGCTGCAGAGAGCTATGTCTAAGGCCAACAGTGAGGTGGCTCAGTGGAGAAGCAAATACGAGACTGATGCCATCCAGCGCACTGAGGAGCTGGAGGAGGCCAAGTACGCCACTACAAGTCTCTCATGTCAATTAGATTTCAATTATCTTGTTTTCCTCCAATCAATTCAAACATCTCTTCACTAAAGGAAAAAGCTTGCCCAGCGCCTGCAGGAGGCTGAGGAATCCATTGAGGCTGTGAACTCCAAGTGTGCCTCTTTGGAGAAGACCAAGCAGAGGCTGCAGGGTGAGGTGGAGGACCTCATGATTGATGTGGAGAGAGCTAATGCTCTGGCTGCCAACCTTGACAAGAAGCAGAGGAACTTTGACAAAGTAATTAATTTCAGATAAACTAATACAAGCAAATTCAGATTTTTGCAAAGAAAATACTTAATATTCATTGATGTTTTTACTTGTAGGTGCTGTCAGAATGGAAGCAAAAGTATGAAGAGAGCCAGGCGGAGCTTGAAGGAGCCCAAAAAGAGGCTCGGTCTATGAGCACTGAGCTGTTCAAGATGAAGAACTCCTATGAGGAGTCACTGGATCAGCTGGAGACCATGAAGAGGGAGAACAAGAACCTGCAGCGTATGTTAATAATTATAAAGAATGCAACATCATAGACAAAAATTAATAGACAATACAGTTTATTAAAATGTTCTACTTTACAACTTTTTAAATACAACCACCCTACTTATTCCGTAGAAAACCAGTAAACTTTTTTATTTTGCTCATTAGAGGAGATCTCAGATCTGACTGAACAGCTTGGTGAGACTGGAAAGAGCATCCATGAGCTGGAGAAAGCCAAGAAGACTGTGGAGACAGAGAAAACTGAAATTCAGACTGCACTGGAGGAAGCTGAGGTAAAATCCTGATCATCACTTAATGAACCATTTACAAGGCTGAATTCATCAGTATGTGCATATTCTCTAATAAATGTGACTGTTTCAAAAAGGGCACTCTGGAGCATGAGGAGGCCAAGATTCTCCGTGTCCAGCTTGAGCTCAACCAGGTCAAGAGTGAGGTTGACAGGAAGGTGGCTGAGAAGGATGAGGAAATGGAGCAGATCAAGAGAAACAGCCAGAGGGTGATTGACTCCATGCAGACCACACTTGATGCTGAGGTCAGGAGCAGGAATGATGCCCTGAGAGTCAAGAAGAAGATGGAGGGAGACCTGAATGAGATGGAGATTCAGCTGAGCCATGCCAACAGGCAGGCTTCTGAGGCCCAGAAGCAGCTGAGGAATGTCCAGGGACAGCTCAAGGTTAGATTCACATTGTCACATAAATTAAATTCAATTGTATGAAAGTAAAAAACATTCTGACTCTCATATGTTTGCTGCTAGGATGCTCAACTGCACCTTGACGATGCTCTTAGAGGACAGGAAGACATGAAGGAGCAGGTCGCCATGGTGGAGCGCAGGAATGGTCTGATGGTGGCTGAGATTGAGGAGCTGAGAGCTGCTCTGGAGCAGACTGAGAGAGCACGTAAAGTGGCTGAGCAGGAGTTGGTTGATGCCAGCGAGCGTGTTGGACTGCTCCACTCTCAGGTTGGGTTCTACTAATTTACAAGAACTGATAACTATCAAAGATGTGAGATGTGTTTGCCTAACATATGTTATTTTGATTTTTGTTTTTTCAGAACACCAGCCTTATAAACACCAAGAAGAAGCTGGAGTCTGATCTTGTCCAAGTTCAGGGTGAGGTGGACGATTCTGTTCAGGAAGCAAGAAACGCTGAGGAGAAAGCCAAGAAGGCTATCACTGATGTCAGTTTTCACCATCAGTAATTTTCCAATAGTCACTTTCAGTAATTTGTTCAACAACTGATTTAAGGTTTACAATTTTAACTATAACCTAAGACAAATTAACATTGCAGGCTGCCATGATGGCTGAGGAGCTGAAGAAGGAGCAGGACACCAGTGCTCACCTGGAGAGGATGAAGAAGAACCTGGAGATCACAGTTAAGGACCTGCAGCACCGTCTGGATGAGGCTGAGAACCTCGCCATGAAGGGTGGCAAGAAGCAGCTCCAGAAACTGGAACACAGGGTATGAATGTTAGCTGTAAATACAAGTAGTATTGTGATTGTAAGAATGTACACTTTTTGCTCTGAAAATTTTAATCAAATTTTTACCTTTAAACAGGTTCGTGAACTGGAGTCTGAAGTTGAAGCTGAACAGAGACGTGGAGCTGAAGCTGTTAAGGGAGTCCGCAAATATGAGAGGAGAGTCAAGGAGCTGAGCTACCAGGTATGTAGTTAATATAGTGTCACTTTTATATTGTATTTATCAGTACTTAAAGAGCATATTTTAAGTTAGACACTCCCTTAAACAAATGTTTAGAGAAATATAATAGAAACTTTTTCTGAATAAAAATTTACACAAATTCAGCTTATTTAGGCTCTTGGATTCGTTTTTGTGAGAATTGTCAATTTTTTCACCAAACCGGAAGTGACGACAGAGCCGGGAGACCGTTCGTTCTCTATATAGAAAACTGATCCACTGATCACTGCTTGTGACGAGCAAAACAAACCCCCAGAGTGCCGTTATTTTATTACTTTATTACTATAGTGAGAAGTTATTTTATTAAGATAAAAAAAAAAAAAAGATAAAAACAATCAGTCCTGTAAGGCTGTACCCTGTCGGTCCAGCTGTAGACCGTGACCCACCTCCTCACTCGGGTCTGGATAAAATACCAGCGTTTAGCACCAGGTTTTGATCATCAGAGCTCCAAACATTGAGCTGCGTTTAAGAAATGAAAGAGTTTATAAAAAGTTTCACAGGATGCAGCTAAACGGTTCGAGGCTGACCGAAACAGTGTCGGGTCAGGCTGGAAACCCCG